>CM059427.1:1676634-1993429 GCA_030390025.1 Squalus acanthias | reverse complement strand
GGACAGTTTGTGGGGGATTATGGATGAATTCAGCACAACAACCACCTGTATTTATATAGTGCCTTTTACATAGTAAAACTTCTCACAGGAGCTTTATACTGAGCGACAATAGGAGATATTAGGACAAGTTACACAAAACTTGGTCAAAGAGGTATGTTTTAAGGAACAAAGAAGGAGGAGAGGTGTAGAGAAGCAGCGAGGCTGAGGGAGGGAATTCCAGAGCTCAGGGCCCAGGCAGCTGAAGGCACAGCCACCAATGGTGGAGTGATTAAAATCGGGGATGCGCAAGTGGCCAAAATTGGAGGAGCGCAGATATCTCAAGAGGGTTGTAAGGCTGGAGGAGATTTCAGAGATAGGGAGGGACATGGAGGGATTTGAAAACAAGGACGAGAATTTTAAAACTGAGGCACTGCCGGACCAGCAATGTAGGTCAGCGAGCACAGGTGTGATGGTTGAGCAGGACATGGTGCGATTTAGGGTATGAGCAGCAGAATTTTGGATGAGTTCAAGTTTATGGAGGATGGAAGATGGGAGGCCAGCCAGGAGAGCACTGGAATAGTCAAGTCTAGAGGTAACAATGGCATGGATGAGGGTTTCAACAGCAGATGAGCTGAGGCAAGGGCGGAGACGGGTGATGTTACTGAAAGAAGTAGGCAGTCTTGGTGAAGGAGTGGCTGTGTGGTCAGAAGCTCAACTCTGGGTCAAATAGGACACCAAGGTTGCGAACAGTCTGGTTCAGCCTCAGACAGTGGCCAGGGAAAGAGGTGGAGTTAGTGGCGGGAACCGAAGACAATAGCTTCGGTCTTCCCAATATTTAGTTGGGGGAAATTTCTGCTCATCCAGGACAGGATGTCATACAAGCAGCCTGACAAATCAGAGAGAGTGGAGGGGTTGAGAGAGGTGCTGATCCATTAGAGCTGGGTGTCATCAGCGTACATGTGGAACCTGACGCTGTGTTTTCGGATGATGTCGCCGAGGAGCAATATGTAGATGAGAAATAGGAGGGGGTCAAGGATAGATCCTCGAGGGACTTCAGAGCAACGTTCCGTCTAAGTTCTTTGTCGATCCCGCGCAGCCCAGGACTGGCTTTTCCAATGGTAAATTTCGCGCACGCACGAAACTGTGAATGCGCCACGCACCCAAAAAAAAATAGGAGGAACATTGCTCCAGAGGTAATGGTGCGGGAGCGGGAAGAAAAGCCATTGCAGATGATTCTCTGGCTATGATTCGATAGATAAGAATGGAACCAGGCAAGGGCAGTCCCACCCAGCTGGACGACCGAGGAGAGGCATTGGAGGAGGATGGCGCAGTCAACCGTGTAAAAGGCTGCAGACAGGTCAAGAAGGATGAGGAGGGATAGGTTACCATGGTCACAGTCACATAGGATGTCATTTGTGACTTTGATAATGGCCATTTCAGTGCTGCGGCAATGGGTGTACTGAGCTCGGAGGTGGGGCGTGGTCTATGGTCTGGCAGCAATAGGAGAATGGGGTTTCCCGAGCCTGGTGGTATGAAAGGCCTGGGGGGGGGGGGGGGGGGGGGGGGGCGCGGAATGGGGGATTTGGCATCACTGAGTCCCTTTATGGTTGGTTTATTGGTTGTAAAGCGCTTTAGGACAACCTGATTTCGTGAAAGGCACTATAAAAATGCAAGTCCTTTCTTTCTTTATGGCCAGAAATGTAATCTGTTTGGTCAGGGAATTTTGCAGATTGGAATATGAAGTTCAGTTTCAAGTTGTGGCTGAGAAGCATCCAGTAATTTAAGATTGTTTTGCAACTGTAAATATATGAACTGAAGGTTGCAACTGTAGCCAGCATTACTGCAATTTCAGACCACTCAGCTTCACAGCCTATACCTGACTCCAAGTTACCATTAAAGCTTTTTGCTCTGTAGCTAAATTAATCATAATATTCCATCATTCAAATCATTCCTCAGCAGAACTTTGAATGGTAGGAGCATAGACACCCCTACTTCTTTTACTCTCTACTATAAGTAATATTTAGTCAGAACTTGGCCAATGCTACATTAACTGACCTAGTAAGACCATAAATGTGGGTCATCCTCTAAGTATTGGTTGTCGTGCACACAACGTCAACAGTACAACCAGTATTGTGTAATCCTTCAGTAGTTTATTTGTTAACTAAGAATGGGCAAAGGAATACAGTCATATCCTTCAGGTGTCACTGTACACCCTGCAGCCATATACATGCCTTATAACCAGGTTTATCTTCCCAATTGGTATCTAGCTCCATATTTTGATCAGCAATCACTTGTACTATGTCCCATTGTGTTACAGTTGAGCACCTGCGATCTCTGCTGTCATCTCATGGGTTCTTATTCTGTGGCACATTTCCTGGTTCTTGGGGTTGTGGACGCACACCAGGCTGGGTGTGTCTGTGTGACAAAAAATGTTTTTGTCTGTATTAGATGGTTGATTTTAATTCTTTATTACTAGTTACAGTACATGCACAGGGTTAAGATTCAGTTATTGCTAGCTGTATTTTTTGCAAAATGAAGGTTATTTACATTACAGCCTGGCATCCTCAGGACAAAGTAGAAACAGAGAAACATGCATAGTTCTGGAAATCCTTGACATGCACGATCTGGTGGCTACCATTGTATCTGAATGGGAACCCAGACAGGTTACCTGAATTGGAATCAATGGGGGTATATTTATGTATCAGGAAGTCTGTGACTAGCTCCTACTGAAACAAAGTTGGTTTTCATATGCTAATGTCGATTGGAGGCAGAGGCATTAAGTTGTACCTGTTTTATTATATCTTTGATGGCTGGATGGATGAGGCATTAAGATCCAATTATTATATATTTCAAACCGGAGACAAATATCCTATTTAACTGACAAAGAATGGCTACTCACCTAATATGAAGAAGGGAAATACAGATTTTGTGGATGAGTTTTGTTTAAGTACACCTTCAAAACAACCACTTGTATTTATACAGCACCTTTAACATAGTCAAATGCCCCAAGGCACTTCACAGGAGCGTTAACAACATTTGACACCGAGCCACAAAAGAAGATTTTAGGTAACCAAAAGCTTGGTCAAAGAGGTAGGTTTTAAGGAGTGTCTTAAAGGAGGAGAGAAAGGTAGGGAGGTGGAGAGGTTTAGGGAGGGAATTCCAGAAAAGATTTGGAACAATACCTCCATTGGCTGAGTTTATCTCAGAAGGTAGTCCGCAGAAAAACTGGGCTAGGCTGAGTCTATGACAGTGGCTCACCACATAAGAAGTAAACATTCATGTTCAAGGTAAAATGGATGTTAAAACATAACTCAGGAGAATTGTATTATTTTTATGTAGTGTGTTGTGAAAGATAGCAAAATTTACAGCAATCATCCCTTCTATATTTAATACCATTAATTTACCTGTTCTAGGTTGAATAAACTGTCTGTTGGTTTATATCCTGAATCTCAGTTTGATAGCGTGTATAGTCAGTCCGTCTATATTCAATCCGTCTATCGGAGAATCACATGGTGGTACGTAGTACATTCCAGTAAGCCAGTATACAGCGGCAGGGGTTCTCTGTTTGATCCTCAGGTCTCACTATTCTTTATTTAGATCCTAGGCAGGTAAAGATACATTGGGGATGGGAGGAGCGGTCAGTGAAGCTGAACCCAAATAGAAAGACTAATATAAAACTCAAACATAATCATCACTCTCCAGCCAACTAATGGGAGAAATTAGACCATCCATTAAATCACCACAACCTTGAGGTCACATAATGGTCTACTCATTTGCCTAAATGCTTCAAGGTGTCACATTCCTGGTCAAGCAATAATATCCTTAGTTTGTCTGGAACCACTTCCAGAAATCAATCTTTTACATTTTTATTTTCAAATAACTCTATAATTAATTCTTCAAACACACTCTGTGGCGTTTTCCTTAATTTCTTATACTTTTGCTTGTATGCTTCAAAAATAGCCCGAGTCCTCCCTCATACTTTGCAAACAACCAACAAAACCTTGACCTTTGTATCAAGTCAAGGGGATTCCTGGAACCTGGGAGCAGAAGGGTCCTGGGACACAGGAAGACTGGGGAAGTGTGTTCTGGGAGCATGGGGGTGGGAGTGAGGTAGAGTGTCTGATTGTACTCGGTGGGGGTTGCCAGGGTGTGGCAGCCTCGAGGTCAGGGTGTCCAAGGAGAATGGGGCCAAATTGCCCTTGTACCCTTTTAAACCATAAGGTGCCACACCGTTCCAGTTGTCAGCTAGTTCCTACCTTAAAACACTTAGTGCACCATGAGTGTGTTTCCAGATTTCTACAGTCTTTAATACACATTAATTTCTATAAACAAGCAAAAATGGCTACATAAAATGCTCAATAGTTTATTTGAGATTTCCCAGTATTTCATACTAAAAAAAACCTGTTAGGCTGCACAAAATGGTTTGCTGTCTTTCTCAGAAGTGAAATTTTTCAATTCAATTTGAAGAGAGTGACTGACATGGATAGTAGCCAATCACGAGGTACCCAATAATTCAAACTAATCTTCCAGTTAGGTCTAAATCACTTGAAAAAACAAAGAAAAATCCTCTTCAACTTTTTCCAGTAAGACAAAGAAGTTCATTGTGGAAAACCCATATTTGTTTTACTTCCTAAATGTCAATAATAGCTACAAGTGCTGTTAATCATAATTATTGTCTAACTGCCTGATGAGTAAAAAATGAGCAGTTATATTAGAAAAGTAGCAGTTAATATTTTAAATGTGAAACTTACCTGAAATAAAGGTTTGAGAACGTGTCATTGGCCCTGAAATTGTGGTCTCCCTGACATTTGAAAGGCCCCACAACTTCCGGGTTTCCGCATGCACTTGCGCATACTCGAAATCCAGAACTTGCGATCTAGCTTTTATGACAGGCTGGACCTTTGAAGCAAAAACTTCTAAGGTATTAAAGTCAAAAAAGACAATTTAATGGATACATTTATTTATGTTCTTGTGAAACATTATTTTTTATGCTTTTATTTTGTTTACAACTTTATTTTGGACATTAGGAATCTCAGTTACTGAGAAAATATTTTCCAAGAAGTTTTTTCTCTGATTAGATTGGTTCACCATCTTTTGATAGACTCTTCTGACTAGTCATTCAGGATTGGTTGTTTCCATAAGTCCCTAGTAATTTCATATTGTAGTCACTTTTCTCGCTTACGATTCTTATCTTTCCTACCTCTTCAGTTCTGACTGGATGTTGTTTTACTTTGAGCCAACCAACAACGTGTGACGGGCAAAATGTAACATTACATGAAGTAAGTATTACACAAGGAGTGAGTGCAGGCGAGTTCTTCCATAAGCAAATGTGCCACGCAATTCTCTCCAACAAGAAAGTGGCTAGGTTACCGGTTCCAAGACAGCTACCAATCTTATTTATTGAGGACAAGCAGGTGCATAAAAGCACCGCAGGTTAAGCCATCCTTACTTTTTCTCTGTCTGTGGGGAAGTTCAGTCTGTTGCAGTTGTGACACTGCCCCTACAAGGCTCAGATTGGGACCTCACTGCATTGTGAAAATTAATCGAGAATTCAGTGGATTTTAAAGTGGACTGTATCTTACCAAAGATACTTTTTGTTGGTGGCCTGTTCATTTTTGGGAGGGAAATAGCTTGCATTTTATTAAAAACAGTTTACAGATCACATTTTAGTTTTTTGCACAACCTCTGGCAGAAATTTTATTTCAGGAAAGCAAAACATTACCAAAAAGGATTCTTATATATTTTGACTACTGACCAGAGTTTGAGTAGTTCACCATAACCCCAAGGTTACTCCATGACAGTTACGTTATCACTTGGTAATTTACTAGACAGTGACACTCAAATTGAAAATAACTAGGACTGCATTCATCCCATGTTGATCAGGTTCCAGAAACAGTTTCCGTCTTGACCCATGAACTTCATAAATAAATGCAAATGCACCTCTTACCTGTCCAAATTAAGACATAAATGTTCCCTCACCTGGTAAGTGCTCCACTTCTCCAGCTTCCACCCTAACCATGTTAAAGAAGCCATCCCCTATGGACAAGCCCTGCGAATACACAGGATCTGCTCAGACGAGGAGGAACGCGATGGACACCTACAGACGCTGAAAGATGCCCTCGTAAGAACGGGATATGACGCTCGACTCGTCGATCGACAGTTCAGACGGGCCACAGCGAAAAATCGCATAGACCTCCTCAGAAGACGAACACGGGACACAACCAACAGAGTACCCTACGTCGTCCAGTACTTCCCCGGAGCGGAGAAACTACACCATGTTCTTCGCAGCCTTCAACATGTCATTGATGACGACGAACACCTCGCTAAGGCCATCCCCACGCCTCCACTACTCGCCTTCAAACAGCCGCCTAACCTCAAACAGACCATCGTTCGCAGCAAATTACCCAGCTTTCAGGAGAACAGCGACCTCGACACCACACAGCCCTGCCACGGCAAGCTCTGCAAGACATGCCAGATCATCAACACAGATACCATCATCACACGTGAGGACACCACCCACCAGGTACATGGTACATACTCATGTGACTCAGCCAACGTTGTCTACCTCATACGTTGCAGGAAAGGATGCCCCGGAGCATGGTACATCGGCGAGACCATGCAGACACTGAGACAACGTATGAACGGACACCGCGCAACAATCGCCAGGCAGGAGTGTTCCTTCCCAGTCGGGGAACACTTTAGCAGTCAAGGACATTCAGCCTCCGATCTTCGGGTAAGCGTTCTCCAAGGCGGCCTTCGAGACACACGACAACACAAAATCGTCGAGCAGAAACTGATAGCCAAGTTCCGCACCCATGAGGACGGCCTCAACCGGGATCTTGGGTTCATGTCACGTTACATGTAACCCCACCTGACGTAGAGTGCAAAGGAGATTTACCAGGATGCTGCCTGGTTTGGGGGGGGGGGGGGATCTTATGAGGAAAGATTGAGGGAGTTGGGGCTTTTCTCTTTAGAGCGGAGGAGGATGAGAGGCAACTTAATAGAGGTTTATAAGATGATGAGGGGGATAGATAGAGTGGATGTTCAGAGACTATTTCCTCGGGTAGAGGCAGCTGTTACAAGGGGGCATAACTATAAGGTGCATGGGGGGAGATATAGAAGGGATGTCCGAGGTAGATTCTTTACTCAGAGAGTGGTTGGGGTGTGGAATGGACTGCCTGCTGTGATAGTGGAGTCGGACACTTTAGGAACTTTCAAGCGGTATTGGATAAGCACATGGAGCACACCAGAGTGATAGGGAGTGTGATAGCTTGATCTTGGTCTCGGACAATGCTCGGCACAACATCGAGGGCCGAAGGGCCTGTACTGTGCTGTACTGTTCTATGTTTCTATGTCGTTGGCTTGTTCTCTCTACACAAATGCGGCCGGACCTGCTGTGATTTCCAGCAAAAAAAGTTTTTTGTTTTCCATACAGACCCCAGCATCTGCCACATTGTCTTTGATGTAATGTTTTCCTGACTGACCTGTTTGGACACCATCCACACCTTTGATTGCCGTGATTATCTCTCTGCCGAGGTGTGATAAAGGGCAGTTAGAAAGATTAACTGTAATCATCTGGCAGTGTTCTCTGACTATATATGCTGTGCCTATATACATCTCTTCACTTCACCGGACGAAGGAGCAGCGCTCCGAAAGCTTGTGATTTCAAATAAAACTGTTGGACTATAACCTGGTGTTGTGCGACTTCTCACACTGGTAAGTATTGATATAATTACAGCAGTGTAATTTCTAGTTTTTAATGATTGTATTGAAGTTACTGACCAATCACACACTGTTTAGCCTTTTTTTTTTATAATTGTAGAAAGGATCACACTTATTAGCCACAAATTACATTTATAGATGCCAATGAATTCCATTCCACACTGCTAGATGCCTGGCACTCAAGAAAGCCAGAACTAGAAAAGTGTAAACATCAGCCACTTTTGGAATAAAGAAAAAACACAGCTTAAAAAGTTCAATTTTATCTACCAAAAAATAAAGTTATAAATTACAAGCAGCATTCCTGAATCTAAATCTCCAAATCAATATTAGTAATGACAAGCTTTTAAAATTCTGATAAGGAATTTAATGAAAAGAATAACATTCAAAGCTACAAAGTTGTGGGTTCAAGACCCAGTCCAGAACTTGAGCACATCATCTAAGCCAACACTTCAGTACTGTACTGAAGAAGGGCTGCATTGTCAGAGATACCATGTTTCAAATCAGACATTGAACCCAAGGCCCCATCTTCCTGTTAGGTGGACATAGAGGATCCTGCAGCATTATTTGAAGAGAAGCAAGGGACGTCTCCCAGTGTCTTGGCCAACATTTGTACTTTAACCAACATGATCAAAACGGAGTAACTGCTCATTTATCTCATCTGCTGTTCGTAAGACCTTGCTGTACACAACTTGACTATCATTTTTGCCTACATAACAACAGTAACTACAATTTAAAAGTAATTCATTAGCCGAGACATTCTTTGGGAGATTCCAAGGACCCGAAAGTCCCAAATAAATGCAAGTCTTCTTTTTCATAAAAGTAACAGGTATACAACATTTTTGTGAACTAATGTTATTGCTTGCATTTAACTCACGTCATGAATTCAAGTTTAGCCTTACCTCATGACATTAACAACAACAACTTGCATTTATACAGCACCTTTAACGTAGTAAAACGTCCCAAGGCGCTTCACAGGAGCGTTATCAAACAAAATTTGACACCGAGCCACATAAGGAGATATTAGGGCAAACAAAGAGCTAGGTTTTAAGGAGTGTCCTAAAGGAGAAAAGAGAGGCGGAGAGGTTTAGGGAGGAAATTCCAGAGCTTAGGGCTTCGGCAGCCAATGGTGGAGTGATTAAAATCAGGGATGTGCAAGAGGCCAGAATTGGAGGAGTACAGATATCTCGGAAGGTTGTAGGATTGGAGGATGTTACAGAGATAGAGAAGGGCGAGGCCATGGAGGGATTTGAAAACAGATTTCAATTAATATTGAATCTGCTTTCACCACCCTTTAAGGCAGTGCATTTAAAATTATAATTAGTATCAAATTTAGAATCTTACATCGTAGGAGGTCGTCATTCAGCCCATCATGCCTGCGTTCTCAGAAATTGGTAGCGTAAGCACTGTGCGTTCTCTGAAATCAGTAGTGTTAGCGTTGTGTGTTCTCTGAACTCAGTAGTGTTAGGGCTGTCTCTTCTCTGAAGTCAAAAATGAGAAGTCGCACAACACCAGGTTATAGTCCAACAGTTTTATTTGAAATCACGAGCTTTCGGAGCGCTGCTCCTTCGTCAGGTAAAGTGAAGGAATACAAATCAGCAAAGCATATATAGACAGAGAACAATGTGTAGCGTACAATGTCAGACGACTACAGTAAATCCTTCTGACTGCCCTCCATCACACCTCGGCAGAGATACAATCAGGTTCTGACTGACCTAATTATATCTCTGCCGAGGTGTGATGGAGGGCAGTCAGTAAGATTTACTGTAGTCGTCTGACATTGTACGCTACACATTGTTCTCTGTCTATATATGCTTTGCTGATTTGTATTCCTTCACTTTACCTGACGAAGGAGCAGCGCTCCGAAAGCTCGTGATTTCAAATAAAACTGTTGGACTATAACCTGGTGTTGTGCGACTTCTCATTTTTGTCCACTCCAGTCCAACACCGCCATCTTCGCATCACATTCTCTGAAGTCAGCAGTGTTAACACTGTGCCTTGTCTGAACTCTGTAGCCTGACAATGACTGGATCAAATTACATATTGCAGAGAACTTGAACTACTCTACAGAAGACTGGATCAAATTACACATTCCAGACGAAGTGTTGGGTGTGTAATGTCCTCCCGCCTCCTGTCAGTTAGAATAAGAAATTTGCTATTTCAATCACAGTGATGGAAATAGATGCAGCCCTCTTTGAAAGAGCTATCCAATTAGTCCCACTCCTCTGCTCTTTCCCCATAGCCAATGTTCCCCCTAATTTTTTTGGGTGTGCGGCCCTTCACAGTTTTTTAACATTAGAAAAGCCGGTCCTGGGCTGTACGGGACTGGCAGAGAGCTGTGCGGCCGTGCAGCTTAGAGGGAACGTGCCCATAGCCCTGCAATTTACTCCCCTTCAAGTACATATCCAATTCCCTTTTGAATGTTAATATTGAATCGGCTTCCTCCACCCTTTCAGGCAGGGCATTCCAGATCATCATAACTCGGTGTAAAAAATTACTCATCTCCCCTCTGGCATTTTTGCCGATTACCTTAAATCTTTGGCCTCTGGTTACCAACCCCTTGTCAGTGGAAGTAGTTTCTCCTTATTTACTCTATCAAAATCCATCATGATTTTGAACGCTTCTATTAAATCGCCTTTTAATCTTCTCTGCTTCAAGGAGAACAATCCCAGCTACGTAACTGAAGTTCCTCATCCCTGGTACCATTCTAGTAAATCTTCTCTGCATCCTCTACAATGCCTTGACATCCTTCCTAAAGTGTGGTGCTCAGAGGACACAATACTCCAGCTGAGGCCTAACCAGTGATTTATAAAGGTTTAGCATAACTTCCTTCCTTTTGTACTCTATGTCTCTATTTATAAAATTGAGAGGTCGCACAACACCAGGTTATAGTCCAACAGTTTTATTTGAAATCACAAGCTTTCGGAGCTATCGATTGCCCCTTCCTCAGGTGAAGTAAATAGATACAGAATCGCCAAAGCATATATAGATAGAGAACAAAGCATGTGTACCTTACAATTGCAGACCACTAAATTAAATCATCCTGACTATCTGCCAAGGTGTGATAAAGTTAATCAGGTCAGCCAGGAAGGTACCACATCAAAGACATAGCAAGATACAACTGAGACAATGAGGTATAGTCGCAGGGGTTCTAACGTGTCAAAAGCTGCCGTCTGTATGTAAAATGGACCCCATTGGTCTCGCGGCAGACACGGAGGAATTCATCAGGAGAATGAGGCTCCGGGAATACTTCCACAAATCCCAAGATGTCAGCAACAAACCCAATGAGACAATCAATGATCCAGAACAGCAGACAGAGGGACTCGCAGTGCAGCAACCGAAGAAAAAAAAGAGTCAAACTGGACCCCTCCGGAGGGTCGCTGCCCCAAGCTTGACATGTATGCTCAAGCTGTCAGGAGATGCATCAACGCCAGATTCATCAGCCGCACTCACAAGACAGTCCAGAATGTCACCCGAGCACAACGCAACGCCATCCACGCTCTCAAGACCAACCGCAACATTGTCATCAAACCAGCGGACAAAGGAGGAGCCATCGTCATACAGAACAGAACGGACTATTGTAAAGAAGCATACCGACAACTGGACAACCAGGAACACTACAGACAGCTACCCGCAGATCCGACCAAAGAACACACCCGCCAACTCAATAGACTGATCAAGACCTTCGATCCAGACCTTCAAAACATCCTACGCGCTCTCATCCCACGTACTCCCCGCGTGGGAGACTTCTACTGCCTCCCAAAGATACACAAAGCCAACACACCCGGACGTCCTATCGTATCAGGCAATGGAACCCTGTATGAGAACCTCTCTGGATACGTCGAGGGCATTCTGAAACCCATCGTACAGGGAACCCCCAGCTTCTGTCGCGACACTACAGACTTCTTACAGAAACTCAGCACCCACGGACCAGTTGAACCAGGAACACTCCTCGCCACGATGGACGTATCGGCACTCTACACCAGTATCCCCCACGATGACGGCATCGCTGCAACAGCCTCAGTACTCAACACCAACAACAGTCAATCTCCAGACGCCATCCTACAACTCATCCGCTTCATCCTTGACCACAATATCTTCACCTTCGACAACCATTTTTTTACCCAAACACACGGAACAGCCATGGGGACCAAATTCGCACCCCAATACGCCAACATCTTCATGCACAAGTTCGAGCAAGACTTCTTCGCTGCACAGGACCTCCAGCCAACGCTGTACACCAGATACATCGACGACATTTTCTTCCTTTGGACCCATGGCGAAGGATCACTGAAAAGACTACACGATAACATAAACAAGTTCCATCCCACCATCAAACTCACCATGGACTACTCCTCAGAATCGGTTTCATTCCTGGACACACGAATCTCCATCAAAGACGGACACCTCAGCACTTCACTGTACCGCAAGCCCACGGACAACCTCACGATGCTCCACTTCTCCAGCTTCCACCCTAACCATGTTAAAGAAGCCATCCCCTATGGACAAGCCCTGCGAATACACAGGATCTGCTCAGACGAGGAGGAACGCGATGGACACCTACGGATGCTGAAAAACGCCCTCGTAAGAACGGGATATGACGCTCGACTCATCGATCGATAGTTCCGACGGGCCACAGCGAAAAATCGCATAGACCTCCTCAGAAGGCAAACACGGGACACAACCAACAGGGTACCCTACGTCGTCCAGTACTTCCCCGGAGCGGAGAAACTACGCCATGTTCTTCGCAGCCTTCAACATGTCATCGATGACGACAAACACCTCGCTAAGGCCATCCCCACGCCTCCACTACTTGCCTTCAAACAGCCGCCTAACCTCAGAAGTACCATCGTTCGCAGCAAATTACCCAGCTTTCAGGATAACAGCGACCACGACACCACACAACCCTGCCACGGCAAACTCTGCAAGACATGCCAGATCATCAACACAGATACCACCATCACACGTGAGGACACTAACCACCAGGTACATGGTACATACTCATGTGACTCGGCCAACGTTGTCTACCTCATACGTTGCAGGAAAGAATGCACCGCGGCATGGTACATCGGCGAGACCATGCAGACACTGAGACAACGTATGAACGAGCACCGCGCAACAATCGCCAGGCAGGATTGTTACCTCCCAGTCGGGGAACACTTCAGCAGTCAAGGACATTCAGCCTCGGATCTGCGGGTAAGCGTTCTCCAAGGCAACCTTAGAAACACACGACAACGCAAAATCATCGAGCAGAAACTGATAGCCAAGTTCCGCACTCATGAAGACGGTCTCAACCGGGATCTTGGGTTTATGTCACGATACATGACGTGATCCGGACTCGAGTCATCGTTGGCTTGTTCACAGATGTGATTCCCAGTAAAAAAGTAAAAATTTTCCCAGTAAAAAAGTAAAAATTTTAAAGCTTTCCGTTTTACATACAGATGGCAGCTTTTGACACGTTAGAACCCCTGCGACTACACCTCATTGTCTCAGTTGTATCTTGCTATGTCTTTGATGTGGTACCTTCCTGGCTGACCTGATTAACTTTATCACACCTCGGCAGATAGTCAGGATGATTTAATTTAGTGGTCTGCAATTGTAAGGTACACATGCTTTGTTCTCTATCTATATATGCTTTGGCGATTCTGTATCTATTTACTTCACCTGAGGAAGGGGCAATCGATAGCTCCGAAAGCTTGTGATTTCAAATAAAACTGTTGGACTATAACCTGGTGTTGTGCGACCTCTCAATTTTGTCCACCCCAGTCCAACACCGGCATCTCCGCATCATGACCTCTATTTATAAAGCCAAGGACCCCGTATGCTTTATTTTAAACCGCCTCATCATCTTGTCCTGCCACCTTCAAAGATTTCTGTATGTAAACCCCCAGGTCTCTCTGTTCCTCCACCCCCTTTAAAATTGTACAATTTAGTTTATATTGCTAGATATTATTGTGTATTCAACAAATACACAAAAATCTTGTGTTCAACTCCAAATGTCCATCAGTGGAACAGTTCATCTGTCAACAAGGGAGCAACACAGCTTTAGCAATAAAATAAAACAGAGCAAGATTGAAGATTTTGAACCTCTGAACACAAACAGCCTTAATTAAGGGGCCCAATTGACTACCAAAATTGTAATGGTATTTCTGTGACTTTGAAAACTAAAAAATAAATGCAGATGGAGACTGCAGACTTGAGAGCTCCACTGTGAAATATATTAGAAATTCTATTGTAAAAATTAGTTATGCACACTACAAGAGCAAAAAGACTGACATTTATATAGTGCCTTTCACAGCCTCAGGACATCCCAAAGTGCTTTCCTGTCAATTAAGTATTTTTAAAGTGTAGTCACTGATGAAATGTAGGAAACGCGGCAGCCAATTTGCGCACAGCATGGTCCTACAAACAGCAATGAGATAATGGCCAGATAATCTGTTTCAGTGATGTTAGTTCAGGGATAAGTATTGGCCAGGACACCAGGGAGAACTCCCTGGTGTCCTGGCCAAATGCATTACTGGAACTGTACATATCATTTTTCTGTCCTTGCAAGATGTTATATAATTGACAGGGCATTCCCTATTCTGTTTCTATCAGTATCTTGTTATCCTAGCAGTAACAAAATACAGTAATTTTACATTGCAGCTACAGCCACATTTTGACAAATACCATAATACTTGGGAAGCTCAGAAATGGGAAATCCTGCAATGGGGTACAGACCAAAACTGTACCAATTTGAAAAGCACCACTCCAGATTCATGCTTTGAACCATAAGGTTACTAGAAGAGAGAAAAACAAACAGATTTTTGACATGTACAATACAAAATAACACAGAAGAGACATTTAAATGGCCATTTCAAAAGCAGCAAAGGCTGAGGCCTGTGAGCAGGTTGCCTTCTTAAATGCAGCTGGAAGTGGCGAGTGTAATCAGGCATAAAATGGGGAATAAAAACAATAATGAAAATGGGGCAGCTTTCCTAACTGGCTTGGTGGGTAAATGCATGCAGCATCTCGTGCTGCACTGAGCCTTACAGATCAGGAAGATGTCGGGTTTAGTCCTTGGTCTGTGTTGAGTTAACCTGTCTCAACCAGAGGAGCAGCAGATGTTCTACAATTGATCTAAGTGTCCCATAGACTGTGGAGGGACTGCTAGCATCATACTCCAAACAAGTCTGTACCTTCGGAAGAAGGGAGAAAATCCATGGGGAAGAAAATTATGAAATATATTCTATGTTAAATCTGTTCTATTTCTGGATTAATTTATCATTTGAACTTTAATGTTTTTCTCTCCTCAAGGCACTGACTTGGGATATTGTTCCTAAGGAGTTATTAGCCTTCTGCTACCCACTCAACCTTCACATACGTGCACATTCCAACAATGGCTGCTGGATTGAAATTGTGGGAACACTGCCTGTTTCCTCTCGCTCCTGATCACTATCCAGCGATACTTGTGCGGAAATTTATGTGCGACAACATCGGGTGAAATCAAAATCAGGCTCAGTTGTGATGCCCCTACAGTCAAGTAACCTATAAGTTACTGTCTGGGCTAAAAATAAATAGAAAGGAGTCCATTTGGACCATATTGTTCTTGCATTCGGGGGAAATAGTGTCCCTTAATTACCACCCCCTTTAACTGTATCTTGAACAGATCCACGGTTTATGCCTCCACTACTCTGCCCAAAGTCCATTCCAAGTATGGCCAGTCTGTGCGTGAACAACTTTTTCCCACCATCAGTCCTAAATTAGCCTTTCAACAATTTTATCTATGTCCTCTTGATTTAATTTTGTTTTTTAGTCGTTTATGGGATGTGGATGTCGCTGGCAAGGCCAGTATTTATTGCCCATCCCTAATTGCCCTTGAGAAGGTGGTGGTGAGCCGCCTTCTTGAACCGCTGTAGTCCGTGTGGTGAAGATGCTCCCACAGTGCTGTTAAGTAGGGAGTTCCAGGATTTTGACCCAGCGACGATGAAGGATCGGCGATATACTTCTAAGTCAGGATGGTGCGTGACTTGGAGGAGAACTTGGAGGTGGTGGTGTTCCCATGCGCCTGCTGTCCTTGTCCTTCTTGGCGGTAGAGGTCACGGGTTTGGGAGGTGCTGCCGAAGAAGCCTTGGCGAGTTGCTGCAGTGCATCTTGTAGATGGTACACACTGCAGTCACGGTACGCCGGTGGTGGTGGAGGGAGTGAATGTTTAAGATGGTGGATGCGGTGCCAATCAAGCAGGCTGCTTTGTCCTGGATGGTGTCGAGCTTCTTGAGTGTTGTTGGAGCTGCACTCATCCAGGCAAGTGGAGAGTATTCCATCACACTCCTGACTTGTGCCTTGTAGATGGTGGAAAGGCTTTGGGGAGTCAGGAGGTGAGACACTCGCCGCAGAATACCTAGCCTTTGACTTGCTCTTGTTGCCATAGTATTTATGTGGCTGGTCCAGTTAAGTTTCTAGTCAATGGTGACACCCCTAGGATGTTGATGGTAGGGGATTCGGTGATGGTAATGCCATTGAATGTCATGGGGAGGTGGCTTTCCTTCAAGTGGTGCTCTGGATTTACTTTATCTGTACTATTTCATATCTTGTATACTTCTACAAGGTGGCCTCTCAATCTCAAAACTAAAGAATTCTCAGTCTTTCCTCAAAAATCAATCCTCTGACACCAGTGATTAGCTTCATAGCTCTTCTCTGCACCATTTCCATGACCTGAATGTTTCTTTTATATTTTGATGGCCAAAACTGAAAACAATATTCAAGGTGCAATCTGAGCAGAGAATTGTACAGTTTTAACACAACACCCTTAAAACTGGCTATCTACTAAATTAGCAATAATTTAGCATTCTATTTGTCTTGTAGATTGTTGCTCCACAGTGATTTGGCATTAAGTGCTAAGTCTATCACCCCCAGATCCCTTTCAATTTCACCTTTGGCTATTTACCCGCAGTATACATATGATGTTAACTTTTCATTCCAATGTGCAGTATCCTGTATTTGTTTATATTCCATTTCATCTGCCACTGTTACAAATATTATCTAGATCCTTTTTTAGGTCTCCTGCTGCTTCTTCCAACTCAACTGCCCATCCCTCCCTAAGGACTACTATAATCTTTAGATTTAACCAATTGCATTGGTTTCCTGAAACTAAGTTGCTAATGTAGATTAGGACCCAGCAAAACTCCATCGGGTATGGTCAGTCTCTCTCATTTACTATTGATGATAGGTCCCAGATTTAGGCGTTAAATTCACATGTTGGTTTGAGAAGTAAATCACAGGGCTACTCCCTTTTGGTCTGGGTCGTACCGGTAATTCCAAGGAAATCTGTGTGGTTTAAGTCTGGCCGAGACACAATATAGGTGTAACATTGTACTGAATAGGTACCCTTACTATAACAGTTCCAACTGCCCAATTTATTTATATTCATGTTTTCCATTGCTTGTTCAATGAACACTATTCATAATTTTAATCAAACAAAAATTATTTGAAGATTACAAATTAAATAAGTAATTTCAAACAAGGTGGCCAAAGTGGACATAATACCAAATATGTACTTTCATAATTTTATCAAATGTACAATATTTGAATATTACAGGTTAAACAGTTAATTTCAGCCAATGTGGACTTGATATTAATACATTGCAGTGTAAAAATAAGTTAATACCATAAATTGATCATCAATTAAGATTAAAAATGTGACTATTGGGAGGGGCATTAGGAGGAAGACTAATCCACTTAGACAGACATAATGAAAGTCTCCCGTCTGTTGGCTGTAAGGGTCCTATGTGAAATGAGTGATAAGATTCGGCAGTTTGTAGGATGAGTTGACATTAATTGGCGATCTCAGTCCAAAGGGCCACAGGATGGCTGGGATAGGAAGTGGTGCAGTAGTAGACACTGATGCAGTAGTGATTGCTTGCTTGGGGTTGGAGCTGAGCTGCATTGAGACAGAATAGAGGAAGCTTTACTCTGCATCTAACCACTGATGCGCCTCAACTTGATGAGGATAACATTTACCAAATAAAAGAAAATCAATGTTACAGAGTACAAAGTTCTCATCAGTGTGCAGAGAATGGTCCAGGCTTCAGTATAAAAGCTGCAAATACCACAAGCTCCAACCTTACCCCCACTACTGCAAATGATGATGAAAAGATCTAAAGTCCTTCCAATAGATGAAACTGCCACTTCTGAAAGCCAGTCTCTGTGCTTTAACACAGAGTGGTCAACCAAAGTACTCTTCAAGCAAGTCTGTCTTCTTCCTCTCAATGGTTAACCGCAGGGCTCCTCAAATGACTTATACTTTTAAAAACGCAGAATTTGCAGACACAGAAAGGTTGAGCAATTCTCATACAGCTGATTGCACTGTAACCCTCAGCACTATATTAAGTGCTGCACTTCATATAGTCACGATATTGACTAAAATCACATTGTTTGCTGCAGACTTTTTAGCATAGAACAGAAGACTGAACTTGGAAAGGGTTCAATCTTCTATTCTGCATTTAGATGCCTTTATCGTCAAAATAATGATCTTAATCACTACTTTATGTGATGAACGCTTTGCAGCATTCAAATAGTGCTGAATGGCCCTGTGTGAGATTTGCAGTGCAATATGCAACAGGGAAGTGAAAAGTTAAGCAACTTCCACACAAGCCTTCTACAGTCCACATGATCCCCAGAAATCCTGGTTAGTCATTCTATATACAAAAGGGTAGGTTCTGTCCAGGAGAGAATTCCACAGGCAGAAGTGGAGTGTAAAACATTGCTGGCAGATTTCAGACAGAACTTTGAGCTGCAGCTGTTATTGCTATTTGCAGCACCAGAAGCAAGTGCCACTCGAAGTTAAAACAGCTTTGCACAATACAAGACCACTAAACATTAAAAATTTGTACAGTTCCTCTGATGCAATTTGTGAATCGTCAATCCCAAGTGTTTTATAATAACAAATAGGCAGCAAATACCATCAAATGACAGAAATTCCAAGTTCAACATTTGATGCTGTTGAGATCTTACTCTATAGCCTATTGCAATAAAGGGGATAAGGGAATGGAGGTCCTACAATGTGTACAGGACTCCTTTCTAACCCAATATGTAAAAAGCCCAACAAGGGAGGATTCGCTATTGAATCTAGTAGTGGGGAATGAACCAGAGCAGATAAGAGAAGTAAAAGTAGGGGACCATCTAGGCAATAGTGACCATAATATAATACGCTTTAAGGTGATAATTGAGAAGGACAGAAGTGTGATGAAAACCAGGGTAATAAATTGGAGAAAAGCTGATTTTGAGGGGCTGAGAATAGAACTTGGGAAAATAAAATGGCAAAAACATTGGCAAACAACAGTGTAGAACAACAATGGGAAACATTTACAGGAACAATATATTCCGCTAAAAGGAAAGAACAAACTAAACACTAATGTTTAACTTTACTTGGAGGGTGCGAGTCTAGGTGGGGTAGAGGAACAAAGGGATCTCGGAGTACAAATTCACAAATCACTAAAAGTTGCGACACAGGTTAGCATGGCCATAAAAAAGCAAACCTAGCACTAGGGTTTATTTCTAGAGGGATAGAATTGAAAAGTAGGGAAGTTATGCTAAACCTGTATCGAACCTTGGTTAGACCACACTTAGAGTACTGCGTACAGTTCTGGTCGCCATATTATAAAAAGGATTGAGGCGCACTGGAGAGGGTGCAGAGAAGATTTACAAGGATGATACCAGAAATGCGAGAGTATACATATCAGGAAAGGATGAACAGGCTGGGTCGCTTTTCTCTTGAATACCTAATAGAGGTCTTTAAACTTATGAAAGGTTTTGATAGAGTGGATAGAGAGAGAATATTTCCACTTGTGGGGAAGAGCATAACTGGAGGCCATCAATATAAGATTGTCACCAAGAAATCCAATAGGGAATTCAGAAGAAATTTCTTTACCCAAAGAGTGGTGAGAATGTGGAACTCGCTACCACAGGGAGTGGTTGAAGCAAATAGTATAGATGCATTTAAGGGGAGGCTAGACAAGCATATGAGGGAGAAGTGAATAGAGGGTTATGTTGATAGATTGAGATGAGGAAAGACGGGAGGAGGCTCTGGCCTGTTTCTGTGCCGTATATCCTATGCAATCCTATGTAATTTTGAGAAACTATACTAGGGCCCAAAGGGACTATTATTTCATTAATTTTTTGGGGGGGTTATGGTCACAAGTCAAGGATTTTAGCCTTTTGAGGGAAGCTGCATTAATTCTTGTTTTTAAAAACTACATTTTAAATTATAAAATGAGCACTAATAATGAACACATATAACAGTAAGTTGATTATAAACTTAAGTGATCCTGGTGGACGTGTACATATTTAGCAAAGAAATACAGTCACGTGGTTTAATTCATCCAGTCAGTGCAATGTGATAATGACTTGTTCTTTACGTCAACCAAGCCTACAGGACAGTGCACTTGATACATTATTTTAGACTGGCTCATTGCAAAGCCTGTTCAAAAAGCGTACCATAATGCCCACACTCAACTAACAAACAACCCTGTTTTAATATACAGGAGGGCAAGTCACTATATCGATGCCCTCTTTGACCCACAGGCCCTGATTGAAGACTCCATCTCCCTCCTTTAGTTACATTATATTTTTTGGTAAATATTTGCATTCATGAAGGTCAGGGAAATAGAACATATTTCCCCCATTCAGTAGCAACAGTGACCACTCCCATACAAGATAAAAGGCAATCAGATTCAAGGTATTTCATACATTGACATACCTGAAGCTCAACCTCAAAAGAGCTGCCCGAATGCGAATATTTCTACTTAGCAGATCAGCCACCCTTATGCCACCTCTTCAGGTAGAGAATAAATGTCTTCCTCTTGATAATTTTCGGAGGGAAAAAAAGCCAGACTTAGTGCAAAAAGAGAAATCCCATTTTGTACCCATGCTGACTGTTTTGCTGAAGTAGGAGGAATATTACTTCATTGGTGTCAACTTTTATCAACTAATGTCTCCCATTAACTGTTGAAAACGTGTTTTACATAGAACTGTTGTAAGCCAGAGAGAAAAGCAACTTTCCACAAGCGTTTGGGCTCAGCCCAGGCCTAAAAGGTGAAAGGATAGTGTGCTGACTCACTGTACCGCACGGCTCTTGTTCAGTCAGATATTTCATTGAAATTATTCTGCATTTCAAGAGATCACAAATGGAGAATAAAGAGAAAAAGAACACAAAATCAATGACCAGAAACAATTAAGAACAAAGGCCAAAAGCAAGGATTTATAGCCGAGCAGGTGAGTATAATTTGTAAGTGTGACAAATCTTAATATAATGGGGTATTTTACTGAACAAGATGTTATGGTCAAACATGAGAGGATTAATGAGACTCCACAACAACATTGCATATTATAGAATCATAGAAATGTCTGTGCCGGCCAAAAAAGAACTATCCAGCCTAATCCCACTTTCCAGCTCTTGGTCCGTAGCCCTGTAGGTTACGGCACTTCAAGTGCTTATCCAAGTACTTTTTAACTGCGATGAGGGTTTCTGCCTCTACTACCCTTTCAGGCAGCGAGTTCCAGACCTCCACCACCCTCTGGGTGAAAAAAGTTCTCAACTCCTCTCTAATCTTTCTACCAACTACTTTAAATCTATGCCCCCATTATTGACCCCTCTGCTAAGGGAAATAGGTCCTTCCTATCCACTCCATCTAGGCCCCTCATAATTTTATACACCTCAATTAAGTCTCCCCTCAGCCTCCGCTGTTCCAAAGAAAACAATGCCAGCCTATAGCAATCTTTCCTCATAGCTAAAATTCTCCTGTCCTGGCAACATCCTCGTAAATCTCCTCTGTACCCTCTCTAGTGCAATCACATATTTCCTGTAATGTACTGTAGTGACCAGAACTGTACGCAGTACTCTAGCATTTTATGCAGTTCAACCATAACCTCCCTGCTCTTATATTCTATGCCTCGGCTAATAAAGGAAAGTATCCCATATGCCTACTTAACCACCTTAACAACTGCCTTTCGAATGAGACGTTAAACCAAGGCCCCGTCAGCTTTCTCAGATGGACATAAAAGATCCCATGGCCCTATTCCGAAGAGCAGGAGAGTTATCCCCGGTGTCCTGTCCAATATTTATCCCTCAATCAACATTAACAAACAGATTATCTGGTCATTATCACATTGCTGTTTGTGGAAGTTTGCTGTGCGCAAATTGGCTGCCGCGTTTCCTACAGTGACTACACTTCAAAAAGTACTTCATTGGCTGGAAAGCACTTTAGGATGTCCGGTGGTCATGAAAGGCGCTATACAAATGGAAGTCTTTCTTTATCTACCTGTCCTGCTACCTTCAGTGATAATTGTTTTTAAAATTATCCTATTATTTAACAATAACTTTCTAAATCCCTCTGGGTAGTTAAGTGAGTAAAGGCACCACGCAATGTGGTACTGAGGTAACCAGATCAAGGAAGTTGCAGATTTGACTCCTGATGTGTGCAGAGTTATTTTATCTCAGTCGGGGTATTACAATTGGCCTATGTCTATGGACTACAGAACTGAAAAGTTAGCCAGGTTTCTTATTCCTGATCTTGATCTGGTAACTCCTGCTGGAAAATGTGCATATGTGGACATCAGGCAAGGGCAGTATTAGACTCAGGTGTGATGTCCTTCACAGTTAAATAGCCGCTTGGGTGAGATACCAGAAGACTGCTGCTGTTTGAGAATCCATATCCTAGCATAAGTAAATGCCTTCAGGAGAGTGGAGAAAATGGAAAAGAAAGTTATTTTATGACAGCCTAACTACAACCCACATGGATGGCCATCATACTGTAAATACAGTAATCGATTGCAGTGTTTCCAGCGCAAACAGCGCCAGACTTCCACATCATAAATGAATAGGTAACTGGCACTAGATACTGGAAAATAAAGGAATGACAATGGAATTAAAGACCAACCTTTGAAAGGTCACAATTCACAAAACTGAATACTTATGGCAACAGCTTCGTACGGAAATATCTTGATGTCGAGCAAAGCAATATTTTTTTAAATGCATGAGAAACTAATTGATGCCGAACCAAATATTCCTATTGACATATTGACTTTTGTCTTGACCAGTCTATCAGGAAAGATGCTGAACAAAAGCAAGGAACTTCCTTGTAAGGATACTCAGGATGTCCAAAGCACTTTACAGCCAATTAAGTACTCTTGTTTTGTAATCACTGTTGTAATTTAAGAAGAACAGCAGAAGCTGCTCTCAAGCACCTCCTCGCAGACAAATTACAGCACAGCAAAAGTCTGGATACAGGTCAGTTTGCCTAGCTGCCATCTCAGTTTGGGAACTGTGCATGTGGGCCCTGAAGAGTTGGAGGATATTTTTTAAAAACAAGACTACTCATCAACCAATATGTACTATAAAAGAAAGTTTTTCACACTGCAATTGCAATTTAATTGGTTTAGAATGCAACTCAAAATATCATCAACCTAGCTCCTGCTAGTGGAATGGCTGCAGTACAAATAATGTGTCGGACCGAGACAGCACCTTAAACAGGATTAATGTCCTACAATTCTATTTGTTTTAAAAATAGGCAAGTTAGATTCATTCATTTTCATATAAAAGGGTATTTACATATTTCATCTTTCCTCTTCATTGCCCTGTTCTCGCCATACCACAGGTCATTATTGGCCAAAAAGCAACCTGTTCTTCTAGAACTAGAATAATATGTGACATCGAGGGGTGCTGACAATACAAAGCACAAGAGTTCTTATAATCTGCTCCCACCATACAAGATATGATGGATTTTGTTTCCTAATCCACAGACAAGCACACCCACCTCCCTCCTCAGCCACACACACACATACATACTGAATCAGACCATTCACTGGCATCCTGCTGAACCCTGAGCTGAGCTTTAAATGCCACATCCTACCACCAGGATAGCTTACTTCCACCTCTGTAACACCACCCTTCCCCACCCCTACCATAGTCCCTTCAATGCCAAAACCCTTATACACTTTCTTGCCACTTCTAACTCCCTCCTTGCTGGCCCTTATCCTCCTCCTCCTCCACAAATTCCAACTGCAAAACTTTGTTAGTGCTTTGCTTTACATCAAGTCCTGCTTGCCCATCCACTATCTTCGCTGACCTTCACTGGTTCCTAATTGAGTTTAAAATTCCTATCCTTGTCTACAAATCAATCCATGGCATTGCCCTACCGTACCTCTGCAAACTCCTCCAACCCAATAACCCTTATAAAACAATCCCTTCCTCTGACACAGAACATCTTGTCATTCTCGCCTTCTCTTCAACCTGGCATTGGCGACAAAGCCTCCAACGCCTCAGTCCTATCCTCTGGAGTTACCACCCTAAATCTCTCTACCTTTAAGAAGCTTCTCAAACCTCAACTCTTCACGCAAGCTTTCCCTTGCCCTTCTTAGTCTCTTGTCTTCCTGGCTTGGCATCCATTGTCTTATGCCCATCTGTGAAACACCTTGAAATGCTTAATTCATGCTGTTTTGTATTCAAAGTGAAAGATGTCAGTGATGGGGAATGTAACATTTTTCCACTTTTGCCACACTGTACCAGCACTGAGCATCTCCAGATCAGGTACATCACTGTCCAGATGCAGAGAAAAGCTCACGCTATTCTAAACTGCACCAATAATATGGCTTAACTTCAGAAAAGCACTCCATATGTCAATGTCTTTCTTTAATTTCCAACACCAGTTATCTGCAGAGCCTCTGTGATAACTTATGCCAAATTCTGAAAGTTTTATGCTACTCATGTCCACTAAGAATGGATTGAAACTGCCCAAACACATTTCATTTACAGCTGGCAATGAAAAAACTTGCATTCCATCACTCTGGCCTAGGTTCAAACCCAAATGCAAGATGTGAAAGTACAGTGTGCTAATCTATGGTGTCACCTAGTCCCTAATTAAGCTCGTCTCTTACCATGCTTGATGTTGTATGTTATGAGACAACTTGATGAAATATGGTTTCACTGATTAAAAAATGCATTTTTTTGTAAAACAACTAAAACCCCAACAAGTGATTTAAAAAACCTCGAGGTACATGATGTTTCTCATGAGCTTTTCAGCATTTTCTTGCAAATAACTGGTTCCTTTGTTGTGGTAAATTTGTGAGCAATGAGAAGATAGCACTGAAGTGACACATGTACAAGGATGCAACCATTGTTGACAACCGACCCCAGAACAAAAGCTCTACACAACAGGGACTGTAGTACAGTGTATAACACCATTATATTTTAGCAGATTACTGGGGAGCAACACATATAAATATATATGAAGCTCGAGGAACAGCACCTCATCTTTCAATTTACAACTTTCCAGACTCAACATAGATTTCAATAACTTCAGATCATAACCACTGCTACCATTTTTTCAGGACATCAGATGCTGGTAATAGTTCTGCTGTTGCCTCTAGACCCATCTTTTGTTTCTTTACTTGTCCCATTACCACCACCTTTTGCTTTGCACCATCATCCCTTTTGTCATTTAATCTCTCCTGCCTTCTACCCTATCACAGACCTTCCCTTTTGTTCTTGCCCCCCCCCCCCCCCCAACTACTTCCCCTGCCACTGAACTTGCTTAAAAACTGTTACATCTCTAACTTCTTCCAGTTCCAACAAAACGTTAGCTCGGTTTCTCTCTCCACAGATGCTGCTTGACCTGCTGAGTATTTCCAGCACTTTGTTTTTACTTCAGATTTCCAGTACTTCGCTTTTGTTTTAACATATAAATATATAACCACTTCAAAAATGACCAGCCTCACTGAATCAAATTTTTTTAAAGCTGCAATGGGAAGTCAGTGGGATTGGTATTCTGGTAGGATGAGATCAAATGGGTGTAAGGGCCTCCTTCATGTGACCCTATCTTATGATCCTGCTGGTCAGTTACATAGTAACCATGATACAGAGATATGAATACCCCAGACCAACCTGTTCTGCTGGCTGAAGGATGATGAAAGAAACAAAAATTGCACAAAAGTTAAAAAAGGCGGTATTCCCAATAAAAGTTTGGTTCTGTATACTTTAGTTCCATTTTTAAATTCCTTTACATAGTCGTACTCCAGCAGGCAAGCAAACATACATTACTCTCCTACATTATGCTGATATTGGAATGCTTTGTATAAAAGTAACTGTCTACAACATATGTTTCTTTTCTGTCGTTTAGTCATAAACTGTTCCCTTCCATTTAAAATGCAGTGCATTCCTCATTACATTGCCTGCAAGACATTTCCTATTTCTGACACATAATTTTCACATTTTTTCCCCAGAGATAAATCTATTTATGTTTTATACCATATTCCAGACAATGAATTGCTTTAATAATCAACAAATCTCAATAAATCAGCAGAAATGCCAAAGCCATTCACTGTTTTGGGAATACATTTTATGGTCAACCAGGGCAGGGCCGTTAGTGCTGGGAAATGGAACACTTTTCATTTCAGGCGTCCAGTCTCAGCACCTATACATTCCCAGGTCAGGGGTCAGGTATAACGCAGTCAGATACACAGGCAAGCGCTCTCAAATGCAACCTTCAAAAAGAATTCCACCGCATCTGTGTCACAATTATCCACTGGCCAACGTGGTGTCAAATTAAGGGCAGTTTTTAATGCTGAGAGCCCATGACCACTTAGAACTGGATTGATCCTGCCACAAGTCATTCCACAAGGGACCTTTACTGCCAGCAGATAGAGAAAATCATCCCATCAATTTTGGTGAATTTGGACTCAAGTTCCAGAGATGGTCATTCATCTTTTTATCTGAGGCATGAAGTGCATCATCAACAGCTCCCATGTGCACAGGCAGCTGAGGGACAGGATACAGCCCCATTTTTAAAAGATCAATAATTATAACAAAGTTGTTGCCATGTTAGTTTCTGATTAACAATTCAAGTTTATGCTTACAATTCCCTACTTGGCAAATTACTGTACACAGTCATGTCACTGGAGAAGGTGCCAAAGAGAGGCAAAATAACTCGCCAAAAGAGGGTCAGAAATATCAATTGGAGAGACACCCTTTCCCACTCCAAATGCACCTACCTCTTTGTGGACAGACCAAAAGCAAGAACAGAGCCCTAGCTCACCCTATGTGCACACAGCCAAGGATTCAAAAACAATGACAGCCAGGAGCAGTTACTGTTTTAGAGACTGTAATCTAATCTTGGTGTGCAGGTGACAGTTAAAGCCATGTGAGCTGTGCTCTCGCAGTCAAAGACATATGAACCCCTCAATTATGTTCCTGTGTTATAATCGCTCACAGAAATCACAAACATACAAAAGAAAAATAAACACAATCATGCCAGGCCTTCAAAAAGGTAGAAAAACAAAAGACTGTGGATGCTGGAGATCTGAAAGAAACCAGAATCTGCTGGAAATACTGAGCACAGTCAGCAGGTCAGGCAGCATCCGCGGAGGCAGAAACAGAGTTGACGTTTCAGGTCCATGAAAGGTCATCAACCTGAAACGTTAACTCTGTTTCTCTCTCCACAGATGCTGCCTGACCTGATAAATATTTCCAACATTTTCTGATTTTATTTCAAAAGGTAGATATCTATTTGAAAATTTCTCAGTACAAAGGCTAACTATACATCAATCAATAACTAGGGCGACATGCTCCACATGTCCGATGTCAACAAAGCACACCTAACTCACTTCCTTCTGGGTGCTCAACGCATGAGACGCTCAACCATGGGTCGTTCTTGAATGACAAACGGTTAACAGAAGAGCTCCCAGTTCCCATTCAGTATAATTCATTCCTATATATGTTTGATCAGGTTTGACTGTCCGATATTTTACATTAGCGCGTCACAAGCAGTAGTCTCTTCCATCAGTCTTGTTTGGATCTGTGATACATTACTCAAAGGTATTTGTAAACTCCATCAGGGGTAATTGCCTGAGCTGTTATCCACCCCACCAAAGACAAATCCTGTAGGTGGAAAAACTCTAATCACTTTGAACAATGCCCGGTGCAGTCAGTGGGGTGAAACAAAGCCGCTGCTGCGCCCGGCACCCACCTCACTCACCCACAAAACAGTTGCGCACCCAAAATAACTCCAGCCTGCGGCTTGCTGCCGGTCACCCAGCGCACAGCGCAGGCTCTACCCCCGGGGCCGGGGGGAGGCTGTAACCCCGGGGCCGGGGGGGAGGCTCTACCCCCGGGGCCGGGGGACAGGGAGAGAGGCTCTACCCCCGGGGCCGGGGGGGGGAGGGAGGCTCTACCCCCGGGGGGGAGGCTCTACCCCCGGGGCCGGGGGGAGGCTGTAACCCCGGGGCCGGGGGGGAGGCTGTAACCCCGGGGCCGGGGGGAGGGAGGGGAGGCTCTACCCCCGGGGCCGGGGGGGGGGGGCTGTACCCCCGGGGGGGGAGGGAGGCTCTACCCCCGGGGGAGAGGGAGAGAGGCTCTACCCCCGGGGGAGAGGCTCTACCCCCGGGGGGGAGGCTCTACCCCCGGGGCCGGGGGGAGGGAGGCTGTAACCCCGGGGCCGGGGGGAGGGAGGCTCTACCCCCGGGGCCGGGGGGAGGGAGGCTGTAACCCCGGGGCCGGGGGGAGGGAGGCTGTAACCCCGGGGCCGGGGGGAGGGAGGCTGTAACCCCGGGGCCGGGGGGAGGGAGGCTGTAACCCCGGGGCCGGGGGGAGGGAGGCTGTAACCCCGGGGCCGGGGGGAGGGAGGCTGTAACCCCGGGGCCGGGGGGAGGGAGGCTGTAACCCCGGGGCCGGGGGGGGGGGGGGGGAGGCTGTAACCCCGGGGCTGTCGCCTCCCTTCAGCTCCAGTCACGGTGAAAGGCCGCGGGCCCGGCGCCGGCCTGTCAAGAGCCGAGAAACGCCCCATCAGTGCGGTAAGAAGACAAAGCTGAGGGGGAGCCGAGGCCCGGGCGCTGCTGCTCCCCCAGCCGCCGCCTGTCAGCGAATCTCCCGGGGGCGAGGGAGGCTTTGCTCGGTGGAGGGCCCCCCGCCATCAGCTGACAGCCTCGGTGTAAACAAAGCCGCCGCGGCCTGCCAGCGAGGGGTGTCCGCTCCGCCGCTGCCCGCTGCCCGCTCCTCGCCCCCCGGCCGCTCCTCCGCTGCCCGCCCCCCGGCCGCTCCTCGCCCCCCGGCCGCTCCTCACCTGCCCGCCCCCCGGCCGCTGCTCCTCACCCCCCGCCCCCCGGCCGCTGCCCGCCCCTCGCCCCCCGGCCGCTCCTCACCCCCCGGCCGGCCCCCGGCCGCTCCTCACCCCCCGCCCCCCGGCCGCTCCTCACCTGCTCGCCGCCCGGCCGCCTCTTCACTCCCCGCTCCCAGGCGCCGCCTCCGCCGCACTCTTTCCCCGCGTCTCCCTCACTTCCGCTGCAGCGCTGGAAGTGTATCGCTCCGCGGCAAACAGTGCCCCTATTGTCCCGGGCGCAGGCTCGCGCTGCGCAGTGTCTCACCCCGGAGTCACAGCAGCTGCACCACCAATTCTGGCTCGGGCACTCGCAATATTGAGAAATCCTACTCATTTATGTCCACCCCAGTCCAACACCGGCATCTCCACATCAAAGTCTCAATATTTTCAGAGTGGGATAAACAGTGCGAGCTTTTTTTAAAAAAATAATGTCATGAAAATTAAACTAACCCTTCTCCAAATACGTGAGATACTAACCATGTCTTTCGAAAGTGTTACGACTTTTTTATTGTCAGTTGACAGGAGTGTGTGCAATTTGCATTGAGATGCATGGTTGCATCGCCAAAAATGGCATCCCATTGTTGTCGCCTTATGCCACCAGGTGTTTTGGCTTATCTCCTTCCTCCGGAGGGTCGCTGCCCTAAGCTTGACATGTATGCTCAAGCTGTCAGGAGATGCATCAACGCCAGATTCATCAGCCGCACTCACAAGACAGTCCAGAATGTCACCCGAGCACAACGCAACGTTATCCATGCTGTCAAGACCAACCGCAACATCATCATCAAACCAGCGGGCAAACATAGAAACATAGAAGATAGGAGCAGGAGTAGGCCATTCGGCCCCTCGAACCTGCTCCGGCATTCAATGAGATCATGGCTGATCATTCAAACTCAGTACCCTGTCCCTGCCTTTTCCCCATATCCTTGATCCCTCTAGCCTTAAGAAATATATCTAACTCCTTCTTGAATATATTTAATGAATTGGCCTCCACTGCCTTCTGTGGTAGAGAATTCCACAGGTCCACCACTCTCTGGGTGAAGAAATTCCTCCTCATCTCTGTCCTAAATGGCCTACCCCTTATCTTTAGACTGTGACCCCTGGTTCTGGACTCCCCGACCATCGGGAACATCCTTCCTGCATCTAGTCTGTCTAGTCCTGTTAGAATTTTATAAGTTTCAATGAGATCCCCTCTCATTCTTCTAAACTCCAGCGAGTATAAGCCCAATCGACCCAATCTCTCCTCGTATGTCATTCCTGCCATCCCAGGTATCAGCCTGATGAATCTTCGCTGCACTCCCTCCATGGCAAGAACATCCTTCCTCAGATAAGGCGACCAAAACTGCACACAATACTCAAGATGTGGTCTCACCAAGGCCCTGTACAACTGCAGCAAGACATCCTTGTTCCTCTATTCGAACCCTCTCGCTACGAAGGCCAACATACCATTTGCCTTCCTAACCGCCTGCTGCACCTGCATGCTTACCTTCAGCGACTGGTGCACAAGGACACCCAGGTCTCGTTGCACTTCCCCTTCTCCCAATCTATTGCCATTCAGATAATAATCTGCCTTCCCGTTTTTGACACCAAAGTGGATAACCTCGCATTTATCCACATTATAATGCATCTGCCATGATTCTGCATAATCACCCAACCTGTCCAAATCATACTGGAGTTTTTCGGCAACCTCCTCACAGCACACACGCCCACCCAGTTTTGTGTCATCTGCAAACTTGGAGATATTACATCTTGTTCCCTCGTCTAGATCATTAATATATATTGTGAATAGCTGGGGTCCTAGGACCGATCCCTGCAGTACCCCACTAGTCACTGCCTGCCACTCGGAAAAAGACCCGTTTATTCTAACTCTTTGCCTTCTGTCTGCCAACCAGTTCTCTATCCAAGTCAATACCTTGCCCCCAATCCCATGTGCCTTAACTTTACACGCTAATCTCTTATGCGGGACCTTATCGAAAGTCTTCTGAAAGTCCATAGAAACATAGAAGATAGGAGCAGGAGTAGGCCATTTGGCCCCTCGAGCCTGCTCCGCCATTCGATGAGATCATGGCTGATCATCTAAACTCAGTACCCTGTACCTGCCTTCTCCCCATATCCCTTGATACCTTTAGCTTTAAGAAATATATCTAACTCATCCTTGAATATATTTAATGACTTCGCCTCAACTACCTTCTGTGGTAGAGAATTCCACAGGTTCACCACTCCCTGGGTGAAGAAATTCTTCCTCATTTCTGTCCTAAATAGTTTACCCGTTATCCGTAGATTATGACCCCTGGTTCTGGACTCTCCGACCATCGGGAACATTCTTCCTGCATCTAGTTTGTCCAGTCCTGTCAGAATTTTATATGTTTCGATGAGATCCCCTCTCATTCTTCTATACTCCAGTGAGTATAAGCCCAATCGACCAAATCTCTCATCATATGTCATTCCTGCCATCCCAGGTATCAGCCTTGTGAATCTTCGCTGAACTCCTTCCATGGTAAGAACATCCTTCCTCAGATAAGGAGTCCAAATACACCACATCCACTGGTTCTCCCTTATCTATTTTACCAGTTACATCTTCAAAAAATTCCAGTAATTAGTCAAGCATGATTTACCTTTTGTAAATCCATGTTGACTTTGTCCGATCCTGTCACTGTTTTCCAAGTGCTCTGCTATTACATCTTTTATAATGGACTCCAGCATTTTCCCCACTACCGATGTCAGGCTTATCGGTCTATAATTCCCCGTTTTCTCTCTACCACCTTTTTTGAATAGTGGGGTAACATTAGCTACCCTCCAATCCATGGGTACTGTTTCAGAATCTATCGAATTTTGGTAGATGACCAGCAATGCATCTACTATTTCTAGGGCCACTTCCTTAAGTACCCTAGGATGTAGATTATCAGGCCCTGGGGATTTATTGGCCTTCAATCCCATCAATTTCACTGACACCATTTCCCTACAAATACTGATTTCTTTCAGTTCCTCCCTCTCATTAGACCCTATGTTCCCCGACATCTCTGGGAGTTTATTTGTGTCCTCCTTTGTGAAGACAGAACCAAAGTATGTATTTAATTGGTCCACCATTTCTTTGTTCCCCATTATAAATTCCCCTGATTCTGACTGCAAGGGACCTACGTTTGACTTCACCAATCTTTTTCTCTTCACATATCTATAGAAGCTTTTACAGTCAGTTTTTATGTTCCCTGCAAGTTTACTCTCATACTCTATTTTCCCCCTCTTAATTAATCCCTTTGTCCTCCTTTGCTGAATCCTAAACTGCTCCCAATCCTCAGGTTTACTGCTTTTTCTGGCCAATTTATATGTCCTCTCCTTGGATCGTAGGCTATTCCTAATTTTCCTTGTTAGCCACGGTTGAGTCACCTTTTTTGTTTTATTTTTATGCCAAACTGGGATGAACAAATTCTGCAGTTCATCCATGCGATCTTTGAATGTTTGCCATTGCCTATCCACCGTCAGCCCTTTGAGTAACATTCCCCAATCAATCCTACCCAACTCGCGCCTCATACCATCGTAGTTTCCTTTATTTAAATTCAGGACCCTAGTTTCCGAGTCAACTACTTCACTCTCCATTTTAATGAAGAATTCTATCATATTATGATCGCTCCAACCCAAGGGGCCTTGCACAACAAGATTGCTAATTAATCCTTGCTCATTACATAATACCCAGTCTAAGATGGCCTGATCTCTAGTTGATTCCTCGACATATTGGTCCAGGAAACCATCCCGTATACACTCCAGGAATTCCTCCTCCACAGTACTGTTACTAATTTGGTTAGCCCAATCTATATGTAAATTAAAGTCACCCATGATAACTGCTGTGCCATTGTTGCACGCTTCTCTAATTTCCCTTTTAATGCCATCCCCAACCTCCGCATTACTGTTTGGGGGTCTGTATACCACTCCCAATAACGTTTTCTGCCCCTTGGTATTTCTCAGTTCTACCCATACAGATTCCACATCATCAGAGCTAATATCCTTCCTTACAATTGTGTTAATCCCCTCTTTAACCAGCAATGCTACCCCACCTCCTTTTCCTTTTTGCCTATCTTTCCTGAATATTGAATACCCCTGGATATTGAGTTCCCAGCCTTGGTCACCCTGGAGCCATGTTTCCATAATCCCAATCATATCATGTTCGTTTACCTCTATTTGCACAGCTAATTCATCCACCTTATTACGAATGCTCCTCGCATTAAGACACAAAGCCTTCAGGCTTGTTTTTTTAATGCTCTTAGACCTTTTAGAATTATTATTTACTGTGGCCATGTTTGATTTAAACCCTTGATTTCTCTGACTGCCACCTTTGTTTTTCTCCTTCCTGTCTTTTGCTTCTATCCTTGTTTCCCTTTTCTCTGTCTCCCTGCTCAGGTTCCCAACCCCCTGCCATTTTAGTTTAAATCCTCCCCCAGAGCACTAGCAAACACTCCACCTAGGACATCGGTCCCGGTCCTGCTCAGGTGCAAACCGTCCGGTTTGTACTGGTCCCACCTCCCCCACAACCGGTTCCAATGTCCCAGGAATTTGAATCCCTCCCCCTTGCACCATTCCTCTAGCCACGTATTCATCTGAAATATCCTTCTATTTCTACTCTGACTGGCACGTGGCACTGGTAACAATCCTGAGATTACTACCTTTGAGGTCCTCTTTTTTAATTTACCTCCTAACTCCCTATATTCAGCTTTTAGGACCTCATCCCGTTTTTTACCTATATCGTTGGTACCTATATGCACCACGACAACTGGCTGTTCACCCTCCCCCTCCAGAATGTTCTGCAGCCGCTCTGAGACATCCTTGACCCTTGCATCAGGGAGGCAACATACCATCCTGGAATCTCGTTTGCGGCCGCAGAAATGCCTATCTATTCCCCTTACAATAGAATCCCCTATCACTATAGCTCTCCCACTCTTTTTCCTCCCTTCCTGTGCAGCAGAAACACCCTCAGTGCCAGGAAGTTGGCTGCTGCTGCCTTCCCCCGGTAAGCCATCCTCCCCAACAATATCCAAAGCGGTATATCTGTTTGAGAGGGGGATGGCCACAGGGGACCCCTGCACTACCTGCCTGCGCCTACTGCTCTGCCTGGTGGTCACCCATTCCTTTCTTGCCTGTGCAGCCTTTACCTGTGGTGTGACCAACTCACTAAACGTGCTATCCACGATGTCCTCAGCATCGCGAATGCTCCAGTATGCATCCACTCGCAGCTCCAGCGCCGCAATGCGTGGGGGGGAGGTTTCAAGAGAGCAAAAAATAAAAATGACAACAGAGAGGGTCATAGACATAGGTAGCAGTACGGGAATCACAAATCAGAGCGTGGCAGGAAGGGACAGAGTGTGTGGAGTAAAAGGTAAAGTGGTAAAAAGTGAAAAAGCAGGAACTAAGTGCCACAAAGCATATTTGAAAGTTCTCTATCTGAATGCACGTAGCATTCGTAACAAAATAGACGAGTTAATGGCACAAATAACTACATATGGTTATGATATTGTGGCCATTACAGAAACATGGCTGCAGGGTGACAATGCCTGGGAATTAAACATACCAGGTTATTTAACGATCAGGAAGGACAGGCAGGAAGGAAGGGGAGGTGGGGTGGCTATGTTAATAAAGGAAGGAATCACTGTAATACAGAGTAATGATATTGGGTCAAAAAATCATGATAATGAAACAGTTTGGGTGGAGATAAGGAATAATAAGGGGAAAAAAACACTAGTGGGCGTAGTCTATAGGCCTCCGAACAGTTGCAACTCTGTTGGACGGAGTATCAATCAGGAAATAGTTGAGGCATGTAATAAGGGAACATCTATAATTATGGGGGATTTTAACTATCATATTAATTGGACAAATCAAATGGGGCAGGGCTGCCTTGAGGATGAGTTCATTGAGTGTATTAGGGATGGGTTTCTTGAGCAGTATGTAACTGAACCGACCAGGGGGCAAGCAACCTTAGATCTGGTCCTGTGTAACGAGACAGGATTAATTAAAAATGTCCTAGTAAAGGATCCCCTTGGAATGAGTGACCATAACATGGTTGAATTCCATATTCAATTAGAGGGTGAGAAGGTTGGATCTCAAACAAGCGTGCTAAGCTTGAATAAAGGAGACTATGAAGGTATGCGAGCGGAATTGAGTAGAGTGGATTGGGAAAATAGATTAAAGGGTAAGACGACACATGATCAGTGGTGTACATTCAAGGAGTTATTTTACAACTTCCAAAAAAAATATATTCCACTGAAAAGAAAAGGGTGTAAAAGAAAGGACAGTCATCCGTGGCTAAGTAAAGAAATTAAGGATAGTATTCGACTAAAAACAAGGGCATATAAGGTAGCGAAATCTAGTGGGAGGACAGAGGATTGGGAAAACTTTAAAAGGCAGCAAAAAATAACAAAAAGATTGATTAAGAAAGGGAAGATAGATTATGAAAGTAAATTAGCAAAAAACATAAAAACAGATAGTAAGAGGTTTTATAGTTATATAAAAAGAAAAAGGGTGGCTAAAGTAAATGTTGGCCCCTTAGAGGATGAGACCGGGAAATTAATGGTGGGAAATATGGAGATGGCAAAAACACTGAATGAATATTTTGTATCAGTCTTTACAGTAGAGGACACTAAGAATATCCCAACACTGGACAAACAGGGGGCTATAGGGGGAGAGGAGCTAAACACGATCAAAATCACTAAGGAAGTGGTACTCGGTAAAATAATGGGACTCAAGGCGGATAAATCACCTGGACCTGATGGCTTACATCCTAGAGTCTTGAAGGAAGTGGCGGTAGGGATTGTAGATGCATTGGTAATAATTTTTCAAAACTCCCTGGATTCCGCTAAGGTCCCGGCAGACTGGAAAACTGCTAATGTAACACCCTTATTTAAAAAGGGCAGTAGACAGAAGGCTGGTAACTATAGACCGGTTAGCCTAACATCTGTGGTAGGTAAAATTTTGGAGTCCATTATTAAGGAAACAGTAACAGGACATTTGGATAATCATAATTTAATAGGACAAAGTCAGCATGGTTTTACGAAGGGGAAGTCATGTTTGACAAATTTGCTGGAGTTCTTTGAGGAAGTAACATATAGAGTGGATAAAGGGGAACCAGTGGACGTAGTGTATTTAGACTTCCAAAAGGCATTTGACAAGGTGCCACACAAAAGATTATTGCTTAAGGTAAAAAATCACGGGATTGGGGGTAATATTCTGGCATGGATAGAGGATTGGCTATCTAACAGAAAGCAAAGAGTTGGGATAAATGGTTCATTCTCAGACTGGCAATCAGTAACTAGTGGTGTTCCACAGGGGTCAGTGCTGGGTCCCCAACTCTTCACAATCTATATTAACAATTTGGAGGAAGGGACCAAGTGTAACATATCAAAATTTGCAGATGATACAAAGATGGGAGGGAAAGTAGTGAGTGAGGAGGACATAAAAAACCTGCAAGGGGACATAGACAGGCTAAGTAAGTGGGCAGAGATTTGGCAGATGGAATACAACACTGGAAAGTGTGAGGTGATGCACTCTGGCAGGAAAAATCCTAGAGCAATTTATTATCTTAATGGCAAGAAACTGGAGAGTACTGAAGTGCAAAGGGATCTGGGGGTCCTGGTGCACGAAACTCAAAAGGTTAGTATGCAGGTGCAGCAAGTGATTAAGAAGGCAAATGGAATGTTGGCTTTCATTGCTAGGGGGATAGAATATAAAAATAGGGAGGTATTGCTTCAGTTGTACAAGGTATTGGTGAGACCGCACCTGGAATACTGCATACAGTTTTGGTGTCCTTACTTAAGGAAAGACATCCTTGCTCTCGAGGCAGTGCAAAAAAGGTTCACTCGGTTAATCCCGGGGATGAGGGGGTGGTCATATGAGGAGAGGTTGGGTAGATTGGGACTCTACTCATTGGAGTTCAGAAGAATGAGAGGCGATCTTATTGAAACATATAAGATTGTGAAGGGGTTGGATCGGGTGGATGCGGGGAGGATGTTCCCGATGACGGGTGAGACGAGAACTAGGGGACATAGTCTTAGAATAAGGGGCTGCTCTTTCAAAACTGAGATGAGGAGGAACTACTTCACTCAGAGGGTGGTAGGTCCATGGAATATGCTGCCACAAAAAGCTGTAGAAGCTACAACATTAATTAAATTTAAAACAGAAATAGACAGTTTCCTAGAAGTAAAGGGCATAAAGGGTTACGGGGAGCGGGCAGGAATTTGGACATGAGTCTAGGTTCGGATCGGTCATGGCCCTGTGGGTAGTGGAGCGGGCGCAGGGACTGTGTAGCCTGATTCTGCTCCTATTTCGTGTGTGCAATTCTGTTAGATGCAGGAGATGGTTCTGTGATAGATAGTAGATTGGCGGTTAGGATCAGATCAGCCATGATCTTATTGAATGGCGGAGCAGGCTCGAGGGGCCGACTGGCCTACTCCTGCTCCTATTTCTTATGTTCTTATGTTCTGCCAGTAGCTGCAGCTGGATACACTTCCCGCACACATGGTCGTCAGGGACACAGGAAGTATCCCTGATTTCCCACATAGCGCAGGAGGAGCATAACACGGCGCCGAGCTGTCCTGACATGACTTACCCTTTAATTAATTCAAATTAAATTAAATCAAATCAATCCCACCAATTACACCACTATTAAATGATATACTCAAGGGCCCTTGTTTAACAGCAGTCCCCGCAACACCACAGAGACTCTAGAAACTATAAACCACAGAATTTAAGTATGGAAAAAAGGAGAAAGAGAGAAATACTCACCAACTAATCACTTACCTGCTTTCTGGTGACGTCACACTTCGATTACTTTTTACTTCTGTCTCCCGCTCTGAGATTGGTAAACCTACCTGCTCCTCGAGCTCGCTTTTATACCCTGCCACTGCCACTCCTCCTAGGTCCGCACCGCCGCTGCTGTGGGCCTACCTGCTCCTCGGGCTCGCTTTTATCCTCTGCCGCCGCCGCTCCTCCTAGGTCCGCACTGCCACTGCTGTGGGCCTACCTGCTCCTCGGGCTCACCTTTATACACTGCCGCCGCCGCTCCTCCTAGGTCTGCATCGTCATACAGAACAGAATGGACTATTGCAAAGAAGCATACCGACAACTGGACAACCAGGAACACTACAGACAGTTACCCGCAGATCCGACCAAAGAACACACCCGCCAACTCAATAGACTGATCAAGACCTTCGATCCAGACCTTCAAAGCATCCTACGCGCTCTCATCCCACGTACTCCCGGCGTGGGAGACTTCTACTGCCTCCCAAAGATACACAAAGCCAACACACCTGGACGTCCTATCGTATCAGGCAACGGAACCCTGTGTGAGAACCTCTCTGGATATGTCGAGGGCATCCTGAAACCCATCGTACAGGGAACCCCCAGCTTCTGTCGCGACACTACAGACTTCTTACAGAAACTCAGCACCCATGGACCAGTTGAACCAGGAACACTCCTCGCCACGATGGACGTATCGGCACTCTACACCAGTATCCCCCACGATGACGGCATTGCTGCGACAGCCTCAGTACTCAACACCAACAACAGCCAATCTCCAGACGCCATCCTACAACTCATTTGCTTCATCCTTGACCACAATGTCTTCACCTTCGACAACCAGTTTTTTACCCAAACACACGGAACAGCCATGGGGACCAAATTCGCACCCCAATACGCTAACATCTTCATGCACAAGTTCGAGCAAGACTTCTTCGCTGCACAGGACCTCCAACCAACGCTATACACCAGATACATCGACGACATTTTCTTCCTTTGGACCCACGGCGAAGGATCACTGAAAAGACTACACGATAACATCAACAAGTTCCATCCCACCATCAAACTCACCATGGACTACTCCTCAGAATCGGTTTCATTCTTGGACACACGAATCTCCATCAAAGACGGACACCTCAGCACTTCACTCTACCGCAGCGATTCCCAACCTTTTCCTTCATGCGGACCACCAGCCGTTTAAAAATTGCTTCTGCGGACCACCAGCCGTTTAAATTTTTTTTAACAGCCTATGGCTGACGGGAGTCAAACTTATATATTTTTTTTCACGGACCACCTGCAGTACCCTCGCGGACCACCAGTGGTCCGCGGACCACAGGTTGGGAAACGCTGCTCTACCGCAAGCCCACGGACAACCTCACGATGCTCCACTTCTCCAGCTTCCACCCTAACCACATTAAAGAAGCCATCCCCTATGGACAAGCCCTGCGAATACACAGGATCTTCTCAGACGAAGAGGAACGCGATGGACACCTACAGACGCTGAAAGATGCCCTCGTAAGAATGGGATATGACGCTCGACTCGTCGATCGACAGTTCCGACGGGCCACAGCGAAAAATCGCATAGACCTCCTCAGAAGACAAACATGGGACACAACCAACAGAGTACCCTACGTCGTCCAGTACTTCCCCGGAGCGGAGAAACTACGCCATGTTCTTCGCAGCCTTCAACATGTCATCGATGATGACGAACACCTTGCTAAGGCCATCCCCACGCTTCCACTACTCGCCTTCAAACAGCCGCCTAACCTCAAAAGTACCATCGTTCGCAGCAAATTACCCAGCTTTCAGGAGAACAGCGACCACGACACCACACAACCCTGCCACGGCAAGCTCTGCAAGACATGCCAGATCATCAACACAGATACCATCATCACACGTGAGGACACCACCCACCAGGTACATGGTACATACTCATGTGACTCGGCCAACGTTGTCTACCTCATACGTTGCAGGAAAGGATGCCCCGGAGCATGGTACATCGGCGAGACCATGCAGACACTGAGACAACGTATGAACGGACACCGCGCAACAATCGCCAGGCAGGAGTGTTCCTTCCCAGTCGGGGAACACTTCAGCAGTCAAGGACATTCAGCCTCCGATCTTCGGGTAAGCGTTCTCCAAGGCGGCCTTCGAGACACACGACAACGCAAAATCGTCGAGCAGAAACTGATAGCCAAGTTCCGCACCCATGAGGACGGCCTCAACCGGGATCTTGGGTTCATGTCACGCTATATGTAACCCCACCTGACGTAGAGTCATCCAGACTCGAGTCGTCGTTGGCTTGTTCTCTCTACACAGATGCGGCCGGACCTGCTGTGATTTCCAGCAAAAAAAGTTTTTTGTTTTCCATACAGACCCCAGCATCTGCCACATTGTCTTTGATGTAATGTTTTCCTGACTGACCTGTTTGGACACCATCCACACCTTTGATTGCCGTGATTATCTCTCTGCCGAGGTGTGATAAAGGGCAGTTAGAAAGATTAACTGTAATCATCTGGCAGTGTCCTCTGACTATATATGCTGTGCCTATATACATCTCTTCACTTCACCTGACGAAGGAGCAGCGCTCCGAAAGCTTGTGATTTCAAATAAAACTGTTGGACTAGAACCTGGTGTTGTGCGACTTCTCACACTGGTAAGTATTGATATAATTACAGCAGTGTAATTTCTAGTTTTTAATGATTGTATTGAAGTTACTGACCAATCACACACTGTTTAGCCTTTTTTTTAAATAATTGTAGAAAGGATCACACTTATTAGCCACAAATTACATTTATAGATGCCAATGAATTCCATTCCACACTGCTAGATGCCTGGCACTCAAGAAAGCCAGAACTAGAAAAGTGTAAACATCAGCCACTTTTGGAATAAAGAAAAAACACAGCTTAAAAAGTTCAATTTTATCTACCAAAAAATAAAGTTATATGTCTCGAGGATGGACGTGTCAGGAGACCAATAGCAGGAGTGTGGGGCGGGGTGGTTGGGTGCGGGAGACCAGGTGATGAAACCTCCTGGAATACCTCCAACCAGTAATGGCAACCCTATATTAAGTAGGAAATTCCAGTATTTTTACCTAATAGCAATGAAGGAACAGTGATATATATCAGGATGGTGTATGACTTGGAGGGGAACTTGAAGGTGATGGTTCTCATGATATTGCTAACTGACATTGGGCCAGCGAGGGGAGAATCATCCAAATTCAGTGACTCCTGCCGCAAAGAGCTTACATGTGGATATCAATTGCGAGCAAATTCTGGCTTAGCTATGATGGCCACCATGGTGAGGCAGCCTGCCCACAATCATTGTCCAGGTTCACACACAAATAATGACAACGTGGGTGAGATCACAGAGAAAGCCTGTAAAATATACCACAACATGAGCCAGTGCCTTCAACAGAGCAGGAAAGAAAATTTGGATGGGGTGAAAAAGTATTATTTGGTCGTGAAAAGTTCTCACACAAGTTCAACTCTTGGAACAGATCAGATTAGTATGATCTGGGTACTAAGTATAAAAGCTGTCAGGTTGGCTGTCTAACAAAGTTGACAGATGCTACCTCTGCTGAAACTCAGTTTTTATGTTAGCTTTTAAATAATCATTTATTTATGAAGTAGTACATGTTTTGGGGTGGATGCAATGATGCAATCATGTCATCAATCGTATCTCAGCTCCTGACTAATCTATAATCAAAGTGTTTCTGTGCATTCCTCTGTTGCTTTAAACATCTTTCTGTGTACTGTCAAAAATGAAATACATTGGAAACACTGTAGATGTGGTACTGTTTTACTAAGGAGTCCTAGCAAAACAAAAGTTAATGTGGGTGAAAGGGAAAACCCTCCAATGGCTGGAGTCATACCTGACACAACAACAACAACAATTGCATTTATATAGCAGCTTTACTGCAGTAAAACGTCCCGAGGCACTTCACAGGAGTGTTATCAGACAGAATTTTGACACTGAGCCACATAAGGAGATATTAGGACAGGTGACCAAAAGCTTGCTCAAAGAGGTAGGATTTAAGGAATGTCTTAAAGGAGGACAGAGAGGAACAGTTTAAGGACAGAATTCCAGAGCTTAAGGCGTAGACAGCTGAAGGCACGGCCTCCAATGGAGGGGCGAACAATATTAGGGATGCACAAGAGGTTAGAACGCAGAATTCTCAGAGGGTTGAAGGGCTGGAGGAGTTTACAGAGATAGGGAGGAGTGAGGCCATGGAGGGATTTGAACACAAGGATGAGAATTTTAAATTTGAGGCGTTGCCAGACTGGGAGTCAATGTAGATCAGCGAGCACAGGGGTAATGAGTGAATGAGACATGGTGTGAGCCAGGAGGGCATTGGAATAGTCAACTCTGGAGGTAACAGGAGCATGGATGAGGGTTTCAGCAGCAGATGGGCTGAGGAAAGGGCCGAGACGGGCAATATTACAGAGGTGGAAGTAGGCAGTCTTGGTGATGGAGAGAACATGGGATTGGAAGCTCAGCTGAGGGTCAAAGAGGATGCCGAGCTTGCAAACAGTCTGGTTCAGCTTCAGACAGTGGCCGGGGAGAGAGATGGAATCGGTGGCTAGGAACAGAGTTTGTGGCGGGGGCCGAAGACAATGGCTTCAGTCTTCCCAATATTTAATTGGAGGAGATTTCTGCTTATCCAATACTGGATGTCGACAAGCAGCATGACAGATCAGAGGCAGTGGAGGGTTCGAGAAATGGTGGTGAGATAGAGCGGCTCAAAGGAAGACCATTGTGATTGTTGAACGCCAATCATCACAACCCCAGGACATTTCGCTGCAGGAGTTACTCAGGGAAGAGTCCTTGGCGTAATCATTTCCAGCTGCTTCATCAATGACCTTCGCTCCATCATAATGTCAGGAGTGGGGCAGTTCACCGATCATTCCACACTCTTCACTTCCATTTACAACTCATCCAATAATGAAGATGCCCATGCCGGCCAACAGGAGGATCTGGATAATATCCAGACTAGGACTGACAAGTGACAGGTAACATTCGCACCACGTAAGTACCAGATAATGAGCATCTTTAACTAGAGAAATCCTAGCCATCTCCCCCGACCTTCAATGACATCACCATCGCCAAGTCCCCCACCATTATTTTGGGTCACCATTGACCAGAAGCTTAATTGCATCAGTGATATTAATACAGTGATCACAAGAGTAGGGCAGGGATTGGGTACTCTGCAATGAGTGGCTCACCTCCTGACCCCTCCTTGCCTTTCTACCATCTACAAAGCTCGTCAGAAGCAATGTTCCCTTTAAGCTACGCGGCCTTGCAGCTCTCGGGACCTCCCACACAGCTGGCCCGCCGGCTTTTCAATGCGAAAAACTGTGGGGGTATTTTGAATGGGCCACGCAACCCCTTAAAGGAGCTGCGCACCCAAAAAAAATTAAGAAGGAATATTGGTCAGGAGTTTGACAGAAAAGCCACCACTCACTTGGATGGGTGCACCGACATCAACACTCAAGAAACTCAACAACTAGGACAGAGCAGGTCACTTTATCAGCACCCCTGACACTGCATTTAATATTCACCCCTTCCATCACCAGCGCACTGTGGCGGCAGTATGTATGATCTACAGGAGGCACCGCAGCAACTCACCAAAGTTACTTTGACAGCACTTCCTCCCTTGTGACCTCTACCACTGAAAATACAAGAGCAGCAATTCCATGGGAACACCATCACTCCAAGTTCTCCTTCAAGTCACAAATCATCCTTCATTGTCGCTGGGTCAATATCCTGGAATTCCCCACCTGACACATTGTGGAAGCACCACCACCACAAGAACTGCAGTATTACAAGGGGAAGGCCTGGCACTAACTTCCCAGGGCAAGTAGGGATGGGCAATAAGTGTGGTCCTGCCAGTGTCCCACCACAGTTTAAGAACAAATAAAAAAAATAATAAATAAACATCTGTTTTATAGCTGGTGGTTATTTGGACTTAATTTATACTGCAAAAATATCCTTCCAAACCATATGCAGTTCATTGCTGCTGATTTTGAGTGCGCATAGCAGCAATGCGGTAATGGGTCCTGTGCAGAGCAAATATTAGCTAGCATTTTCCTGTGCGCATATGAATTCTGATGTTATCTGGGTGTCTTGCGTCACTGCAGATTTCTCTGTTTGCAGGGCTGCTAAAGTGGGATGAAAGTGCAAAGGGTTTAGAAATTGATTATTCAGTTGATTTTATCTGGCCGAACCAGTTTTGAAGTTTTACTGTAACATAGTCTGAGGGTGCTCAATACTGTGAAATCCATCCCATTTATATTATGATAGAATTCCACAACAGCGGAGTAATAAATTGGTGAACTTGTGACTTTATTTTCTGGTTGATGTACGGTACCTTCTCCTTTCAGACCAGTACGTGGAAAAAAAATAATTGCTGGCCAGGAGTCGGAGAGAGGATTGAACTGCTTAACTTTCCAGTGGCCTGAAAAACATAGGGGGGAATTTTTCAGGGGTCAGAGGGCGTGTTTGGTGGCGGGTTGGGTGGGAAAAATATTTTTGACAGCAGGTACGGAACCCGTTGTCAAGCTGCCTCCTCGCTAGTCTCCCAGATGTCGGGTCTGTCATCACCGAACAGACCCAACACCAAGCGGCGGGGGAGACAATTTAGATCATTAGAGAGATTGTTAAGAGGCACTTAAATAGTATTCTAAGCTCACCTTTCAATTTTACGTGTTCCTCCACGGGTTACAGCAGCTCGGGATCACGTCAGCTCAGCAGGTTGTGAGTGGATTCAGCATTGAATTATCTGATTACTTGACAGCTGCAAATGTGCTATAAAAGCTCCCATCTCATAGCTGTTCACTTTCCAAGCTCAAAATGTTGCTTACTGCATTTGGAAGACAGATTGAGCTTTATGCTGCTTGTAAGTGTTTCGAGCCAACTCTCTATCCAGGGCCACCTCATTGGAACAACCTCTCTCACCATTGACAGATTGCTTCTGTCATCTCAACTTCACCTGCCATCTATTCCATCAGCATCGGTGCCCTTGAAACTACCTCACCTTGGTCCTCAGAATCCCACCACGATCAGCCCCAACACCAGCAGCACCAACAACAACACCAACCTTCTCCGCAATCAACTGATGCTGCACAGGGCATCAGTACCCGACCACATTGTTGCCCGGGACGCCACGGATGGCCTCACCATGGCCAGATTTACATAACTTGACGCTGTACACCCTGGCTGCCACATGATGCACCAGGTTGGCACCACCCCACACCAACACCATAAAGCATCCCTACAATGCCCAAGCCATTCCTTTCACACTCATCACCATTGCAGGGGATACCATTATGTCTCACCATTCACTGCAACTCACTAAGCCACTTCCAAAGGTGCACACAAATCTGTCCAAGAATGCAAACTGTTGAAAATAAAGATTTCAATGTTTGACAGCACATTAACATAAACTTTACATGAACATTGGCTAAAACACCCTTGTGTGTTGTTAGTTGGTATGATTGGACTAGGATGAGGGTGAATGTGAGGGGTGGCTAGTGAGATGGGGAAGTGATAATGTAGATAGAGAGGGATGGGTGGAGGTGCAAGGTAAGTTGGTGTGAGTAAGGATGTGCAGGAGTAGGGTAGGGAAGGCAGAGTGATGGGGATGTGATGAGTGGCACAGCAGGATGAGGTTGAGTGTGGCTTGGCAGTAACGTTTTGTGATCTACTGAGATCATTGAAAGGTTTGCGCCACTGCAGCCTGGTCCTCCTGACGACATCCCTGCTTGTGCCCTCCTGTGCAATGTGCAACCAGACTGCGTTGGTCTCCTGGGGAGGTCTCTTCCGCCCATGGGAAGGGAAAAGGACCTCCCTGCGTGCTGTGACTCCCTCCATAAGCATATGGAGGGAGTCATGGGAGAGCCTGGGTGCAGTCCTGCACCTCTGTGTAGTGCTTGTCAGTGTTTGCAGCACTTCAATGCTGTAGAACACTGACAGCACAACTGTCAACATCAATTTGCACATGGTCCCTTTAAGAAAACCGGCTGAGGACGCGTCATCAAGTGATGTCATCAGACCCGCTTCCTTCAATTGGACGGGAAACGTGCTGGGCGGGCTTAACAAGCCCAATCAATGTAAAATCTTTTCACAGAGAAGGCTGGAGCCAGCAGCGGGGTCGCACCCCAGCCGCACCGGACCCACCTCGGTAGGCGAAATCACGGCCATAGTTGTATCGAAGCTTTGACCACGCTCGATCAGCTCCGATGGATGGGTCACATCGTCCGCATGCCCGATACGAGACTCCCAAAGCAAGCGCTCTGCTCGGAGCTCCGACATGGCAAGAGAGCCCCAGGTGGGCAGGGGAAACGCTTCAAGGACACCCTCAAAGCCTCCTTGAAAAAGTGCAACATCCCCACCAACACTTGGGAATCCCTGGCCCAAGACCGCACAAAGTGGAGGAGAGGCATCCGGGAGGGTGCCGAACACCTCAAGTCTCTTCGCCGGGAGCAAGCGGAAGCAGCGCAAACAGCGCAAGGAGCGCTCGTCAACCCAAGCACCCCACCCACCCGCCCCTTCAACCACCGTCTGCCCCACCTGTGACAGAGACTCATCAGTCACCTGAGAACTCATTTTTAATGTGGAAGCAAGTCATCCTCAGTACCGAGGGACTGCCTAAGAGAGAGATAGTTGCATCTTCCTTTAACAGCAGCATTTCAATTGCTTGTGGCAGTCACATTGTCTTTGAAGACAGCAGCCAAACCCATCACTTTGAATAAGTCTGGTATCTCTGGAGACATCAGTACCAGCTCATTTACTTTGCACTAGTCAGGGCTGCTATTGGCAGCACTGTGAGGTAAACGGTACAGGAAACTTGTGAAAGATAAGAATAAAAAAGGGTTGGGCTCATTGGATCTAATGCCCTTTTCTGGTTTCTAAACATTCTTATGAGCAACATAAAATCTGAATATTTGCAATCTGAAGTTAGAGAATGAGATGTTAAATACAAAACATCTCGTTCTCTGAGCTTAGGTGTTAAATATTCTAATTGCAGATATACACACACACACACACACTCTCTCACACACACACTCACACACACACTCACACACACACACACACTCACACACACACACACACACACATACACACACACTCACACACACTCACACACACACACTCACACACACTCACACACACACTCACACACACACGTGTATATATATATATAGTGGGATCGCTGATACGTGGGCAGTTTAAAAAGAGGGAAATCCATTAAGCCCAAAGACATTGGCCCCAAAAATCTGAGCGCTTATATTCCTGGCTCTCAATTACCTTTTCATCACAAAAAGGTTATATTGACCTAACTTGACCCAATTCTAATTTTTCACAACATGTCAGGTCAAAGCAGTCACTAAAAGCTCTCCACAATGGAAAGAAATCTATTCCAGACAGAACACCGATTAGTGATTACTGACATTAATTCCAGAGGGAAAAGCCAATGGTCTAGAAAATTAAGAGAATTGTCAAATTGAGATACTATGCAACCAGTCATATAGTACCAAAGAAAACTGTTCTATTCCCATGCTGGATTGAAGGAAGTCCACAGTGATCAGCACAGACTGACTAACTGCAACATCTCCATTGTGGTTCTCTCTTAATTCTGCAATATTCCTGTCTCCAATCAGTTTCTAGATCTCCAAAAGCTGTATTATTGGATCTAGTGTTCCAGCAGTTATCTCACTCTTTGTTCAATGTCCCTTTTCTACAATGACAACACAACACAGCAGTGCATCAGTGTATCAGATTCAGTAGATATCATGCTTCAGCACACTCCTTCCTCCTCCATTCCCAACTGAGTAGTGTCCGGGGTACAGTGCAAGGTGAGAGGGTGTGACAATACAGCAGCAAATTATATCAAGTGTGTGCTACCCTGGACATAGTAGCAAGCTGCGAAAGAGTTTGGTAAGAGGAAGAGAGATTGTGACTAATAGTTAGGTCCATATGAAATTGTTTGAATATTTTGATATAAAATAAAAAGCACAATCAGAGGAAATAAATCAGAATGGGCAGTACTGCTGATATGTGACAAGGGATGGTGGAGATGGCAGCGATTCATATAGTTGATCTCTTTTGGTGATACGAGTGAGCGTGGTGCTTTAGCCAATGCCTCAGCACATTTCTTTCCCACAGAAGAGCAAATAAAACATTTGGAAACATAAGGCCCTTAATTGCTCAATTGGTAGCAAACTTCCCAGTGTAACTGTTAGAAAAATATCCTGGAATGAGATCAGGCAACATATTTGAATATGAGTGCCTATTTACTCAAAAAATTTTTTGCAGCTACTCACAAACATTGCCATAGCAACTATAAGCAGATGACTGCAAGATCACAGATTTATTTAAAGGGGGAAAACCTGCTTTTTTCTCACAGAAGGAGGAAGGGAGAAAGAATACGCGTCTGAGATAGCAGTATAGAAAAATGAGAACGAGAGCAAAATGTGCAAGAGCCATACAAAGAGAGTGAGCTAGAAAACAGAAAATGTGAAAGACAAGCAGAAAGATACAGAGAGGAAGATAGGAAGAATTAGATTGTTTTCCCCGTTTACTGGCCATGTTGTGATGGATTCTTGTGATGGTGGAGGGAAAGCCAGTCTATAACCCTATTGTCATTTTTCTTCACCCTGATGTGGCTGGAGTATAGCACCCAATGGAATCATACCGATGTATGCAAATTTTATTTAAATAAGCGCCTGAAGCACAATGGTGGATTTTCTTCCTTTACTGTCTATGGACCACCTTAAAAAAACACTGGTTGCTAAGTTAGATGGATGTACTGTTAAAGGCCACCTTATTAGGATAGCGCACTTGGTCAAACTTTGGGGGCGATTTTCTGACGTCGGAGGAGGCGGGTTTGGAAGCGGGAAAGGCGGGAAAATCAGATTCAAAGAGGTCGGGTTTGGAACCCGCCTCTGCGGGATTTTGCCGGTGCCAGTTTTGGAGGTCAGGAAACGCTCCCGCCTCCAGCTGGCCATTGCGCTATTTAACCTCCTTAAATGCTCGTTAAGGGCCTCTCTAAGCCTATTTTGAGAGGCCCTCGTGATTTTGCGTCGATTTCGGCGTGCTCCACGCACCTCCTGAACCACACCGGGTAAACCTGGCGGGTTGACTCGTGGGTGGCCTCCTCACTGCTGCAGGTCTAACAAGACATCGTTTATTGCAGCAAGGATTACTTGCAGGTGCCAGACCTTGGCTTTAAAAGGTCTCGGAGCACTTTTAGAAGGCCTTCCGAAGTCGGAGGTGCTGCAGCTTGACTCCATCAACTGTGAGACCTTCTTGGAAGACCCTCTCCCCACTTGCAATGAGCGCTTCCCCAAAGGAGGCATCTGCAAGCAGCATGGGAACCATTCGTTTTCTTTCTGCATCAACCTCAGAGGAGGAGGAGGAGGAGGAGGAGGAGGACCTGGAGGAAGAGGTCAGAGCGCCGGTGTATCGACCAGCGGCAGCACGCGAGCACATGGCTGCCCGGGATGCAAGGGATGAACTTATCCTGGCCAGATTTGCATAGGTTGCCCAAGTTGGCACATGTCCTTGGCTCCATCCTAGGACATCATTGACAATGGACAAGACTCTCTGGCCTCCTTTCACTCAGACCACCAACCTGACAACGCAAGTGTGCCGGTGCCCGCAATGTGGAGCTGCCTAAGGCGAAAGAACAGATGGCATAATGCCAACATTTTGGCTTCAAATCATTTTAATACTTTCCAACAGGGATGGCATTTCATCAATACACAGAAACAGTCTCCCAATCTGCACACAGATCTGGAGGTTATATCCCTTGCCAGCTGTACCCACACAGCCTTGGTTTCTTTGGCAGGCCCCTTCCTCCGAGATGAGTGGAAGAGCACCTCCATGCTAGCTGTCACCCCCTCAAACAACATTTACAGCGCCTCATCCGAGAGCCTCGGGTAGGCCCTTGCCTTGGAATTGGACATAGTGGTTTCTCAAAATATGTTGCAGGTGGTGCAGGATAGGCAGAAATCCTGTGGAATGAGCCAAGGGAGCAAGAAGTCATAAAATCAAACTGGAAAAGTGCTGTCAGCAGAGGCGAGTTTCAGTCCCAAAGACTAATTGACCAAGGGCATCCCACACCTCTGAAATCAAGTGGCCAATCATGGGAAAATCGCAAATTTTTGAAACATGTCAGTGGAGGCGAGTTTCAAACCCACCCAAACTGAAACCCGCCTCCATCTCGCCTCCAGTGGGAAAATCACCCCCATGGTTATTGAAGAATTGTTTATATTTGGGGGCGGGGTTGGGTGGGGAGGTTCTATCTGCAGCTTGCTAATAGTTTCTGCTTCGCCACTGGTACTGGAGATTTTTTTTAATATTTCAATCATGAACCACAGGACACACTGGTGGTTCCACTGGGGAAGCCCCTACACCTTTTCATAGATTCATAGAAACTTAGCACAGAAGGAGGCCATTCGGCCTGTTGTGCCTGTGCTGGCTCTTTGAAAGAGCCGTCGTGCTCAGTCCCACATCCCCGCTTTTTGTCTGTAACCCTGTATGTGGCTGATCCTCAAGTACCTGTTCAACTCTGTTTTAAAATTATTTATGGAATCTGCTTCCACCATCTTCCACATAATAAGCTTGCCAGCAAAGTTGAAGCCCATGGAATAAAAGGGACAGTGGCAGCATGGATACGAAATTGGCTAAGTGACAGGAAACAGAGAGTAGTGGTGAACGGTTGTTTTTCGGACTGGAGGAAGGTATGCAGTGGGGTTCCCCAGGGGTCAGTACTAGGACCACTGCTTTTCTTGATATATATTAATGACTTAGACTTGGGTGTACAGGGCACTATTTCAAAATTTGCAGATGACACAAAACTTGGAAGTATAATGAACAGTGAGGAGGATAGTGATAGACTTCAAGAGGACATAGACAGGCTGGTGGAATGGGCGGACACGTGGCAGATGAAATTTAACACAGAAAAGTACGAAGTGATACATTTTGGTAGGAAGAATGAGGAGAGACAATATAAACTAAAGGGTACAATCCTAAAGGGGGTGCATGAACAGAGAGACCTGGGGGTATATGTGCACAAATCGTTGAAGGTGGCAAGGCAGGTTGAGAAAGTGGTTAAAAAAGAATACGGGATACTGGGCTTCATAAATAGAGGAACAGAGTACAAAAGCAAAGAAGTTATGATGAACCTTTATAAAACACTGGTTTGGCCTCAACTGGAGTTTTGTGTCCAATTCTGGGCACCGCACTTTAGGAAGGATGTGAAGGCCTTAGAGAGGGTGCAGAAAAGATTTACAAGAATGGTTCCAGGGATGAGCGACTTCAGTTACGTGGATAGACTGGAGAATCTGGGGTTGTTCTCCTTAGAGCAGAGAAGGTTGAGAGGAGATTTGATAGAGGTGTTCAAAATCATGAGGGGTCTGGACAGAGTAGATAGAGAGAAACTGTTCCCATTGGCGGAAGGGCCGAGAACCAGAGGACACAGATTTAAGGTGATTAGCAGAAGAACCAAAAGCGACATGAGGAAAAACTTTTTTACGCAGCGAGTTGTTAGGATCTGGAATGCACTGCCTGAGAGGGTGGTGGAGGCAGACTCAATCGTGGCTTTCAAAAGGGAAGGAAAAAATTTGCAGGGCTACGGGGAAAGGGCAGGGGAGTGGGACTAGCTGAAGTGCTCTTGCAGAGAGCCTCGATGGGCCGAATGGCCTCCTTCGGTGCTGTAACCATTCTATGATTCTATGTTTCCATCTTTTCAGATGGTGTTCAGAACCTGTGTTATGATGAGGAGGCAGAGGAAAGTGAAGTAGGGCAACAGGATAAGCAGGCAACTGAGGCCTTGCTTCAGGAAGAGGTCGCCCAGGATTCAGCTCATAAGGGACATCTTGACCTAAATAAAATCCATGCCAACTGCAAAATCAGTCCTATTGTGGTCTCCGTCTGGCAACAAGAAAAACTGTCACGTAGCTCTCCTGACAACTACCAAGGCTGGCATTTAAAAAGCCAATTGTTTTTCATAGAGATGCCCTCACCTTGCCTCAAGTCATTCTGCACATATCCCATCAATGCTTTTGAAGGAAAACAAAACTGTGTTCCTTTCTACTGTTTTTTTAAACCACCATGCCTCTCCTAGGTGTCTATAATTGTGTACGTTTTGAATCTAAATCTCTTATTTCTCCTCAGTGCTCCTTCGGTGCCCAGAGGTTTTGTAGTGGCTGGCTGATATAGTCCAGCGAGAGTGTTGGAGGACTGAGGTGGCATCTCCTTTTCTTACACTGTGGGCCATTTTCCCCTCTTGGAAGAAAGTAGAGAGTGTGAAGACACTCAGCTTGCCATCATATAGAATGCAATCAGGTGTCAGAAAGCATAAGGGAACAAGATAACATATCATGTTAGCCTTCCACAGTTTCCCCATATGCTGTGCTTGAAGAAACACTTCTTTTCCGAAGGGGTTCTGAAGGATATTGTGATACTTCCTGCACATTGTTGACAGTGATCAAAGTAGTGAGGGCAGTGGCTGGAAATGAGAAACATGCTTATTGCAGTGCACTGTTACAAGGTATGATTGCCTCCTGTAGCCTTGCCCGTTCTGAGGATGTCAGTAAACTTCTTCCAACATTGCATAGTCATGTAGGAGTTATAGAATTTTACAGCACAGAAGAACGCCATTTGGCCCGTCATGCCTGTGGCAGCTCTCTGAAAGAACTCTCCACCTCATCCCATTCTTCTGTTTTTGCCCCATAGCCTTTAAAATGTTTCTTTGTAAAATATTTATCCCCTTCCATTTTAAAAGCTATTATGGATTCTACTTCCCCCAGTATTTCTGGTTTGGCATTCCATGACCTAATAACCCTCTGCTTAAAAAATGTTTCCCGACCTCTCCCTTCGTTTTTCTGCTGATGATCTTAAATTGATGCCCTCTAGTTACCAACTCACAGACTAATGGAAAATATCCCCCCCACCACCAGCTTACCGTACCAAAACCCCTTACAGTTTTGAATTCCAAAGCTCCACTTTTCACTCCGGTTAGCTGAAGGTGACACTCACTGCTGATGCCACCTCCTCCTACTAGGCCGGCATCAGGCCATTTGTGGGCCTCCTTCCTTCTCTTGGGGTCAAAAAATTGGGTCCTCCTTTGCTGGATTTCAAACAGTAACACCTCAATTAAAAAGTCACTAAATTTGGTGGCTTAATGCCCTGAAGAATCACGAGCCTCAAACAACGCTGTGAGGCAAATTGTTTCATACACAAAATGGCTACCGAGGCCCTTTCAGCTGCTGTAGACAGTTTAATGCTGGGTTTCTTTCCTCTGGAAATGGGCAATTAGCACTGGAAACCCGCTCTAAGGGCTGGATTTTCATGGGGAAGGTGGGTTGGGGGCGGGGGTTGCTCCGAGGCGGGTAGGAAAGCTGGGAGAACGGAGAGGCTGGCTGGCTTCGGGCGGGTAGGCCTGTGGCACTAGGCCACACAGAGAAGGGAGGGATCGGGTGGGGGCCGGGGCTTGCCTCCGGAGGATCGGGGTAGGGGGGGTGGAAGGAAGATCGGGGCCTCCGGAGGATCGGGTGGGGGGGGAAGGAAGATCGGGGCGTCCAGAGGATTGGGGTGGGGGGGAAGGAAGATCAGGGCCGGCCACCGGAGGATCGGTGCTGGTCTCAGGATCATCGGTGGAGGGGGGTGTGGGGGCGAGTCCAGGAAGGCGATTGGAGGCCTCATGAGGGGGTCTCCAATCATGGGGCGTGGGCTAGGCAGGGACCCTGGATCCAGGAGCTAGTGGTAAATGCACGTACCTCCTGGATGCAGCAGTCCTCGCCTTGCTGTAACTGCTGGGTTTTACGAAGTGTGTAAAACCCAACCAGCTACAGTTAAAAACAAAATGTTGGTTAAAGAAGAGGCTTCTAGCCTTATTAAAATATTTAAATTGACGTCCCACCTCCTGGCCGTGGGTTGGCTGCCCGCCCCCCCGTCCCGCCTCCGTTAAAAATGAGCAGGTTGGAGGTGGGTTCAGGTCGGGATTCTGATTTTTAATAATTTAACTACTCCCACGCTCCACACCCACCCTTTTTTTAGGTTAAAATTCCCCCCCATAATGTTTAGTTGGGGGCCACTAAGGACATGGCAGGGTGACACTGGCAGGCAAAAATGCAGTCCCAGCAAACTTATGACACTAAACCCGCCATAGAGGAAAATTTAGCTCTTAGAATGAGAGACAGGCAAAGTGATGGTCACAGGAAGAGGGAAATAATTTTTACTTTAGTCTTTTTGCAATGTCACAAAAGATCAACTAATATTTTTAAATGTAAGCAAAAAAAATAAGCATTTTGCTGCATCAACAATTGATGTGGCCTGAGAGGTTCATTAGATTGCATGAGGGAAAGTGCATGTCGGTTGAGTTCTGTCCAAAGTTCCAGAGTTCTTTCTGTCTTCAGTACTGTTGAGCCAGTATTTCATAAGGATGTTTTGTCCCACTATCTTGGCTCCTGCCTAACACGAGTACTATTTAAAACAGCAGATGGAAAAGAAGTCCTATACATTTCCCATAATAACTTCTACAGATGGGCAGAAAATTGAAAAGGAAAGTGGATAGATAATTAGCAGAAAAATGATGAGGAGTTTGAGAGACAGTATTTTTCAAACTTTGGAGCTGGCTAGATGGACTATCGTTTTATTTTTTTCTGTTCCTTTTTGAAGTTAAGTTGGGTTTTATTTTAAATTAGCAGATTAATTAGAACTTTCTATTTTCTTAATCAGTAGATTTTTAAAGAAAAATATTGATATCCTTTATAAGCAACAAGATGACCCGATTTATATTTTAGACAAATGCTAAACTGGCTGAAAGGAAATGCTCTCTCCAATTCTGTCCTCTGCCTACTGGATAAGTGCTTTACAATGAAAATAATGTATTTTGTTAACATGCGCGGTTTTTCAGAACTACTCAACAGTTTGGGGAGCCTCCCTGTGTGCACCAATGATTCACAAAATGCTTAATATCACAAAGGACAAAAATAACCTTTCCGCCCATATTGTTTTTGAAGAAGAGTTGTAGAAAGACTTGCAATTTATACTTTAGCGCCATTCATGACCTCAGGACGTCCCAAAGTGTTTTACAGCCAATGAAGCACTTTTGAAGTGTAGTCGCTGTTGTAGGAAACGTTCTGGAACGTTCAGTATCCTACATTAGCAAAAAGGGAATGGTGCACTCTCAAAACTTTTACTTGTCTGAGTGCCAAATATCACAATGGTTTAAATAGCATTAGTAGCTGCAAACATTTCTCGAGTGATTTAAAATGGATACTGTGAGCTTCTTTTATCAGCAAATAGTAAGTACATGTACGTATGCGGGTTTGCAGTTATTTTCGGAAGGGAATTTTCATGACTTTTATGTTTGGACTTTTTTAAATGTACAAAAGAGACATTTGTATAGTCATCAATCCTCTCAAACTGTCTTTCTAAGATGCTCCTTTTTCATTGAGTATCTAAATCCTTAGGGGGAAAAATTTGGTGGCACCCCCTTTGAGGTGCTAACTTCGTCGGGGCGCTACTTTTAGCGCCCCTGCGCCATAAATTCATTGGTAGCGCCCCAAGCAGGAGGCGGGGCGCTACTGGAAGCGCTCCCCATCCTTCCTGGGGCGCTACCAGTGAATATCGCAGCGCTTCGTGCAACAGCGTCACACGCGCCAGCACGTAGCGTCGCGGTATTGCAGGCCTCCCTCCCCTGATTAAAGGGGAGGGGCCTAGCGCTGCGCGTACCGGGTCCCTGCTGGACCACCAGGGAGCGGGGTGCCGGGAAAGCAGCCCGGCACTCAAGAGGAGCGCCAGGCTGAGCGATCGCGGCCGGCACCCCGAGTAAAAGAGAGGAAGGGGACAGGTGCTGGCAGGCGGCCAGGAAAAAAAAATGGACGCCCGACAACTGCCACTTTAAATACCGCCGCCGCGGCTGCAAAAACGCCACCCTGACCCTGTCGGACATATCGTCCGGCGATAGGTCAGGGGGCACAGCCGAAGTTTGTGAGCGGGGCGCCACGCACGGATGTGATGTCATCACCAGAGGCGCAGGGCGCTACCGGCTACCGCCGCCGCTAACCTCCCGCTGAATTTCACGGGAGGCGTTAGCGGCGCCATGCCTGGGCGCTAGGGGCTTTGCGCCCCGTTAGCATCCCCCGGGGGCGCTAACGGGAGGCGCAAAGCAACCCAATTTTTCCCCCTTAGTTTTTAAATGGGTGGTGGTGCGAAGTTCCTGCCCCTGATCTCTATACAGTGACCTCTACTGGAAGTACAGGAAACTCTTTGGTATCCGGCACCGACGGGACCGGGATGGTGCCGGTTGATTAAAAATTCCGGATGACGGAGAGGTATATCTACCGAGGCTATTTTAAACAAACAAAAAAAAAAAAATCAAGAAATGTGCAGTATACAGTAATTGGGTACTCCCCTACAGAATGTTGTGTTAAATGGATGGTGGAAGATGCTTGATTAAATACAGTACTGCCAGTTGAGGGTAATCCATAACTCTTTAATTACTTAACAGTAAAACAAAACGGTTATTGAGGTGTTGTTTTCGGAGTATGAATTTTGCCGGTTAATAGAGAATTCCGGATATTTAGGTGCCGTTTAAACGAGAGTTTCCTGTACATTTGTGTGGATGCTGAGTGAGGACATGATTGGACTCGGCTGTGATATTCTCCAGACTAGACAGCCACTGCCACATAAACAATGGTCACTTGGACAACATACCAGAGAACGATCGCTGCCCGTGGAACTTTACATCAGTGACCAAGGCACCACCTTCTGGAGAGGGGAGAAAATGGGAGCTTAAAAATGGTGGTGAATTGCCTAAAGAGTTCTGAAAGAGACTGTTCACAACCTAGCTATCCTATTTGACCCCGAGCTAAGCTTCCGACCCCATATTCTCTCCATCACAAAGACTGCCTGCTTCCACCTCTCTAAAATCGCCCATCTCTGAGCTTGGCTCAGTCCATCTGCTGCCAAATCCCTCATCCATGCCTTAGTCACCTTCAGATCCAACTAATTCCAATGCTTTCCTGGCCGGCATTCTCCGCCCTCCATAAACTTTAGTTCTGCTGCCTGTATCCTATCCCACACCAAATCCCACTCATCCATCACCCCTGGGCTCCCTGCCCCCCAAAGTTTGAAATTTAAAGTTCTCATCCTCATGTTTAAATCCCTTCATGGCCCCGCCCCCTCCCTATGCCTGTAACCTTCTCCAGTCCGACAACTCTCTCAGAACTCTGACCTCTTGTGTATCAACCAATCCCTTTGCTCCACCACTGAGCTGCCTTGGCTCTAAGCTCTGAATTCCCTCGCTAAACCCCTCTGCCTCTCCACCTCCCTCTCTTCCTTTAAGACACTCCTTAAAACCCACCTCTTTGACCGAGCCAATATTTTCTTCTTTGGCTCAGTTTTATCTGATTATGTGAAGCGCCTTGGGATGTTTTGATATGTTAAAGGCACTACATAAATGCAAGTTGTTGTTTTGACTCTACCAGGTTTCTTAACACTGTTCAAAATATAATCCCAAGTGTGCAATGACATTATGGCAGCTCACGTGTGAATATACCACGATTTTCTTCTAAATATCAGTGAAAACACATTTAATAATGCTCTTGGCAAACTTTGACATTCTGTAGCTGTGATCTGTTCTGGTGAAAAGGTTCCCCAAGGATCTCATATGACATAATTTTATCCTGTGCTAAGAACTAGCAATAAAAATCCCCAACCAAACAATAATGTGCCTTTAAGAATAATACTACTTTGAATAAGCCATTATTATTGTAAGTACCTTCAACTGACATCAACTCACTCTATGGTACTAATTTGCTTATAATGAGACTGATAGATAAGGATTTCTAAACAACGTTATTTTATTAACAGAATGCTTTTATAAATTAGTTGTATTCATAACAGGAATTAGATAATGTCAGGATTATTAAGAGTTAAATCCTAGCTTCTGGAAAAAAATTTGTACTCTAAAACTAACAATCATTGATCTAATTGTTCTTGGAAAAACATGAACAGAAAGTATGTTTTGGTAATACAATTCCTCAGAAACATTGGCCCAGAAATTGCTGGATAAATAATGGCGAGTTCACGGTGCTCACCATTGTTAGCTCGTAAAAAGAACAGCAATTTGTGCGAAGAAGAGATACACTGAGAGTTCCGATTCTCCACAAATTGCTGGATGATTTCTGTCTCCCCATTGACAATCATTGTGTGTCAAGAAATTGCTGGATTTGCGCCGTTAATGCAAATTAATCTCTCCATAGCCATTTGGGGCTGGCAGTTCATGGTGTAAGGATCCTGTTAATAGGATGATTTATGGTCCTGACAGGCCACTCAACCATGGCGGCCCAGAAAGGGAATAATGAAACTGTGGAGTCTCTCTCCCACAGGTAACAAATTGTTCCCAGAGGTTTTTTAAGTTTCAAATTATTTTTTTAAAATCTTACTTTTCCTTTCTGTTTCTTTTCTCTCTCTCTTAAACCACTCTTTCTTTCCCTCTTTATTTCTATTTCTATCTCTAACTTGACTTTAATTTACCCCGCTTCCTTCTCCATTGTTCACTATTTCTTTCTCCATCATTTTTCTTTCTCATTGGTTAAAGAGATAGACCATTGAGCACAACGTTTACGAGGTCCCAGATGCGACGTTGCCATCAATGCGCTGTTATCAATTCGCTTTTGCAGCAATTTGCGGCGCAAATATCATGCAATCTGAAGGGTGAGGTAAAAAGTCCAATCACATCGCTCGCCGCGAGATGTGCCATTCCAGCAGTTTCTGGGACAGTAAGATATATATTTTCTTGAAATGAACCATTTATAAACCAGCATCTGCAACTGCCTTCCACACCTGCAATTGCAATATATTTGTTTATCGTTTTCTTCCAGATTTACTTACAATGCCGGGTTTATGAACAATACGCCACTGGAGAGAGGATATTAACTGTATATATGATTTTGCAGTCAGTGCATTTATGTAATGTACTGTATTATGTATATACATTATTGCCGTCAGTGTATTTATATATTTTATATACATTTGTCAGTTGAGCTCAGGATATAGCACTTTTCTTTCCCCTGCAACTGTACTGAACATTTTTGGAATCCCAAAGACCAGATTCTGCACCAACTTTGCAGAAGCCTCATTCTAGAAAATTGTTTAAACATGTCTTATTATATACCCCATTTGTCAAGTTGTAGGGTGTTTACTAATACTGCTGTGGGAGTTGCTGATGCAGCAATCAAGGGCTTTGGTGAACTTTTTAAGCTCATTCTGACTGTTGCTGTCTGACAGGTTTACATTGGGAAATATAACCACTTTAACTTAGGAGTTGGTCTTGAAAATGTATTTCAAGATTGGACACTATTCAACATTACAGTATTACCATATGTAGCATTTTGGCATCGCATTAGAAAACTATCTCAAAGAATAAAAGGGTCTTGAAGGAATTTTCCCCCTCACTTGCTAATTGGTCATGGTTATCATTTGAGTGTCTGTGTCAGTCACCATGGTAACGAGTATGTTACTTGTTCCTGGGTTCCGCCAGGACCACTCGGCTCCAGACCTCATTACAGCCTTAGTCCAAACATGGACAAAAGAGCTGAATTCCAGAAGTGAGGTGAGAGTGACTGCCCTTGACATCAAGGCAGCATTTGACCGAGTGTGGTATCAAGGAGTCCTAGTAAAATTGAAGTCAATGGGAATCAGGGGAAAACTCTCCACTGGCTGGAGTCATACCTAGCACAAAGGAAGATGGTTGTGGTTGTTGGAGGTCAATCATCTCAGCCCCAGGACATCACTGCAGGAGTTCCTCAGGGCAGTGTCCTAGAACCAACCATCTTCAGCTGCTTCATCTATGACCTTCCCTCCATCACAAGGTCAGAAGTGGGGATGTTTGCTGATGATTGCACTGTGTTCAGTTCCATTCACAACTCCTCAGATAATGAAGCAGCCCATGCAGCGAGACCTGGACAACATTCAGACTTGGGCTGATAAGTGGCAAGTAACATTCATGCCACACAATTGCCAGGCAATAACTATCTCCAACAAGCCCCTTGACATTCAACAGCATTACCATCACCGAATCCCCCACCATCAACATCCTGGGGGTCACCATTGACCACAAACTTAACTGGACCAGCCTCATAGGCCGAGATTTTCCTTAACTTGGCGGGTCCGGTCCGGGCGATGTCAATGGCGGGTCGCGGCCCCGCTGCTGGCTCCATCCCGCTCTGGAAAATGAACTTCCCTTAATGGGGCTTGATAAGCCCGCCCAGCGAGTTTCCCAGGCCAATTAGAAGTTAGCGGGTCTGGTGACGTCATTCATGACACGTCATCAGCTGGTTTCCTTAAAGGGACCATGGCCACCTTACATTTGACGTTTGTGCTGTCAGTATTCTACAGCATTGAGGTGCTGCAAACACTGACAGTCACTGCACAGAGGTGCAGGGCTGCACTCAGGTTCTTCCATGACTCCCTCCATATGCTTTTGGAGGGAGTCACAGCACGCAGGGAGGTCCTCTTCCCTTCCCATGGGCAGAAGAGACCTCCCCAGAAGACCAATACAGCCTGGTTGCACATTGCACAGGAGGGCACAAGCAGGGATGTGGTCAGGAGGACCTGGGTGCAGTGGTGCAAACCTTTCAATGATCTCATTAGATCACGAAACATTAGTACAAAGCCACACTCACCTTCATCCTCCTGTTCCTCTCATCACAGCCCCATCACTCTGCCTTCCCTACCCTACTCCTGCACATCCTTACTCACACCAACTTACCTTGCACCTCCACCCATCCCTCTCTATCTACATTATCACATCCCCATCTCACGAGCCACCCCTCACACTCGTCCTCATCCTAGTCCAATCATACTAACTAACAACACACAAGGGTAGACACTTGGGTGTTTTATGCAATGTTCATGTAAAGTTTCTGTTAATGTGCTCTCAAACATTGAAACTTTTATTTTCAACACTTTCCGTCCTTGGACAGATTCGTGTGCACCTTTGGAAGTGGCTTAGTGAGTTGCAGTGAATGGTGAAACATAACGGTACCCCCCGCAATGGTGATGAGTGTGAAAGGGATGGCTTGGGCATTGTAGGGATGCTTTATGGTATTGGTGTGGGGTGGTGCCAACCTGGCGCATCATGTGGTAGCCAGGGTGTACAGTGTCTCGTGAAGTAAATCTGGCCATGATGAGGCCATCCCTGGTGTCCCGGGCAGCAATGTGCTCAGGTGCTGATGCCCTCTGTCCTGTGCAGCATCAGGTGATTACGGAGAAGGTTGGTGTTGTTGTTGGTGCTGCTGGTGTTGGGGCTGATCGTGGTGGGATTCTGAGGACCAAGGTGAGACAGTATAAAGGGCACCCATGTTGATGTAATAGATGTGATGTGGAGATGCCGGTGTTGGACTGGGGTGGACAAATGTGAGAAGTCGCACAACACCAGGTTATAGTCCAACAGCTTTATTTGAAATCACAAGCTTTCGGAGCGGCTGCTCCTTCATCAGGTGAAGTGAAGACGGTGGCATAGTGGTTAGCACTGTTGCCTCACAGCACCAGGGACCCGGGTTTGAATCCGACCCCGGGTGACTGTCTGTGTGGAGTTTGCACAATCTCCCCGTGTCTGCGTGGGTTTCCTCCGGGTGCTCCGGTTTCCTCCCACAGTCCAAAGATGTGCGGGTTAGGTTGATTTGGCTATGATAAATTGACCCTTAGTGTTAGGGGGGATTAAATACGTGGGGTTACGGGGATAGGGTGGGATATGTTAGGGGGGATTAAATACGTGGGGTTACGGGGATAGGGTGGGATATGTGTCGGTGCAGGCTCGATGGGCCGAAATGGCCTCTATCTGCACTATGGGGATTCTGTGATATAGGCACAGCATACATAGTCAGAGAACACTTCCAGATGATTGCAGTTGATCTTTCTAACTGCCCTTTATCACACCTTGGCAGAGAGATAACCACGGCAATCAAAGGTGTGGATGGTGGAACGAATTTTTTAAAAAGTGCGATCATACCATATAAATGTTATCTTATAAAAAATGTAGTTTAAGGCTTTGCTTTAACTATAGATTCCCTTTATATGAAAGTCAAGACTTTGATTGAAAATGGAATTTTTCCACAAACAATTAAGCATCACACCACAGAGAAGACTACTTTTATTGAATCTATTTAGATAGTTTTCCCCATGGCGTTAGTGGGTAATTGTACCAAGTGATGTAGCATTTCATCAACGGGCTCAGGTTCTGCACTAATTGTATATCACTGGTGTATATGCTGCAATTGTGTGGTAAACACTGCTTAAGTTGCACTATAACTAGGTTTACCTGTATTATTTTTCAGTTTCTGAGATTTCAGATGAGGAAAGATTGTTTAAATAAGCAAAGTGGGAGTTAGATGAGCAATAGTACTTTTTTAAAAAAAAAACACACAAATTCTTCATTTGACACTAACTTAAAAATTGCTTCCTTAATTAGATCATGGGTAGTAGAATCACAGTATGCGATTATGCTGTCAACAATCATAATTTTACTATGCTCAGTATTTTACTAACATCAGAACTGAATGATGATTTGGAAGGCGTAAATATAGAGATTTAATCTTTGATCCATGGCAGTGTTGAGTTTAGATGCAGCTGTGTTTTACCAATACATTTGGTAGCGATTGTAGCGATCACAGCAGCTCTGTATTTTTCAATTATAGTATTTTAACACACCTTTAAACAAAATCAATGCACCCCTATGCATTTTCTTCAATATTTTAAATATTACTGCTCCATTTACTTGAAATAAAACTACTTGGAAGACATAAAGAGTGATTCTGCCTGCTTGACACGGTAAAGCGTTACTTAGTTGCTAGGACTCATCAAACACAGTTGACAATATTAAAGTGAGTTTTTGAGTTTCAGGCTCATTTGATTCAGGATGCATTCCGGTTTCAGTAAGGCACACTCCTTTTACACTGCTTGGCTGCTGCGTACTGGAACTTGAACTGTCTTTGGTTTAGGAGAGAGCTCTGTGCAGACCTCTTTCCCAATAGTTAGAAATTACAACTAGGGAGCATTCTGAACAATTAAAAGGAGGATAGTTAAGTTTTTTTTTAAATTGTCCAGTAGGTCTAACAGACCCTTTTTGCACTTTGCAAATCAAAACTGACACCGCTTTGGATTTACACTCCATACAGTGTCCAACTGAAATGGTACTTGACGATTGCTTCCACGGAGTGTCACTCACTTTGCTCTGAAGTCAGATCTGGCTCTGACTCTGGATGTACACTACAAATTCAGCATCGATGCAAAATGAAACACCAATGCTAAACTTGCAGCACAAGTGCACTCTTAATAGTTATTAATCCAGCGATTACAAACTAATCATGCCCTTTTTAGTGGATCACATGATAAATATCCTAATTACAATCCATGTAACTCCGCATGTGATATTCTGCCCTTGTGCTTTTTGAATATATTGACTTCACAATTTTATGGTTTTTGCACTAGATATTCTCAGTTTTAGCATAAGTAAACCTCCCTTACAATCTGGTATGCATCCTTTACTGCCCAATATATAGTTAAACAATAGCATGACCTAGGGATCACAACAGAAAACCCTTGCTTTGTTTATGATATTAAAATGCTTCATGTGTCACTCCTCCCTTTATGGAAAGCTAACTGAAAAGCACTCAATCATAACGTCAACAGTATAGAGTTTTCTAAGTATGAATAATTTCCCTATGGTCCTCAGTTATGAAAAATAATAAAGACGCAAATAACTCAACATGGGCTCACCACTCAAACTTTTCAACAGCAAGTTAGTTCAGACTCTTCAAACACTCTGTTTATCCTGTTGCTATGAGAACACAGCTCACCCAGAGAGAGTGAGACAAAGAAAGGCAATGAGAGAGAAAAAACAAACACTCTCTCAATGTACTCTCCCTTTAACTGCAAGATGAAAGGCCTCTGAACTGCCAATGGTGGGGCTAAGGGAGGGATGCACAAGGGACCAGAGTCAGAGGAGCGGAGAGTTCGGGGGAGAGGTGATTGTAGAGCTGCTGGAGGACGTTACAGAGCTAGGAAGGGGTGAGACCATGAAGGGATTTGAACACAAGGGTGAGAATTTTAAATTTGCGACGTTGGGGAACCTGGAGCAATGTAGGTCAGCGAGCACAGGGATGATGGACTAGGTGCAGGATAGAATACAGACAGCAAATGGTAGATGAGCTGAAGTTTAGATACGTTGGAGAATTGGAGGACAGCCCAAAGAGCATCGGAATCAAGTCTGAAGTTGACAAAGACATGGATGATGGTTTCAGCGGCATATTGGAGATGGGGCGGTGGTGGATGATGTTAAGGTTGTGAAAGTAGTCAGTTTTTGTGATGGAGAGGATATGGGGTTGGAAGCTCACCTCGGGGTCAAATAGAACACTGAGAGTGCCAACACTCTATGTTAACCTGAAATAGTGACTGGGGAGAGGGAATGGGAGTCATTGGCAAGAGTATGGAGTTTGAGGTCATGGCAGAAGCTTATGGCTTCAATCTTCCCAATGTTTAGCTGGAGGAAATTGCAGCTCATCCAAGACTGGATGTGAGACAAACAGTAGACGCAGCAGAGGAGTTGAGGGGTAAAGCTGGGTATCATTACTGTACATGTGGAAGCTGCAGATGATGTCACCAAGGGGCAGCATGTTGATGAGGGAGGGGGGCAAGGGCAGGTCCTTGGGGGATTCTGAAGGTAACCGTGCAAAGGCTGGGACAGTAGCCATTGCTGAGATGCTCTGGCTACGAGCAGATAGGTAAGCGGGGAACCAAAAGAGAGCACTCCCACCGAAAATGGTGGCGAGGCATTGGTGGAGGATCACAGTTTGATGTGAGAGTAGGTGTCTTCCCAACACCTGTGTAGCCAAGCCCCTGTGTGAATGGAATAGAATAAACGATCCTTCCACTGAATAACTTCAAACTATTATTGCTAAGAATAATTCAGGCACCTGGCTATTTATTGAGGAAAATGGTGAATCTAGCATTACAGTAATATTATAAATTAAAAATATCCAGTTCAGGTAACCTAAGAAAATCCAATTTGCCACAGCGGTACTTTGTTAAATAACTGAACTGAGACGAGTGCAGCTGTTCTCGTATTTATGTGGAATTGTCATACTCATGTTTAATCAATAACTTGGTTCAACATGTTTCCAAAATCATTGGTGAAAGTTCACCAACAGCTTTCAAAATCCCACAAGAAAAAGGAAGACTCTGTTATATAGCACCGTTCACATCCTCGAGGTACCAAAGTGCATCAGATCCAGTGAATCACTTGTTGAAGCATAGTTACTTATTTTTGTAGGCAGCAGCTAATTTGCATATAATGTCCAAACGGTAGTGAGATGAATAATGTTATGGTGGTGTTGGTTAAGGAAAGAATGTTAGCCAAAACACTCGAGAACTCACTGCTCTTCTTCAAATATTGGCATGAATCTGTTACATCCATGTGAAGAGGCAGATGGGATCTCAGTTTAACGTCTCATCTGAAAGACGGCAGCTACAACAATGCAGCACTCCCTGAGCACTGCACTGACGCATCAACCCAGATTATGTGCTCAAGTCCTAGAGTGGGACTTGTACCTACAACATTCAGACTTAGAGGCAAGAGTCACTAAGCTCAGATGACACTTAAATAGGACAATAAAGGCACATAATTTGAAATGTACACTTTTAAAAAAAAAGGATTTCATCCATTAACACCCAGTAGCAATAAAAAGTCACTAAATTTATCTCTCTTCATAGATTTTTTTTTTTTAAACTGTTGGGTAGGAGCATTCAAACTGTATTTTTCAGTTTAACACAAACAAAATATTCTTACCGACTAATGGCTATAGTACGGCTGTACATAAAATAAGGCATTCAATTTGCTGACTTGTTATTAGCTATTTATCTTCCTTAGGCTTGAATACAAAAATGACCAATCACACCAGCAAATGACTCAACACCGATTATCTCATCGTGCAATTTAGTTTATAATATCCAATTTACCACATACCACATATTCAGAACTTTAAAAAGGCAGTGATGAAACAACTCTGCACTACTGAAAAATAAAGAACCCAAGCACAAAAAGGGGACACCGTACCCTCAGGATTCATCACAAGGTTACAGGTTAAAAGTGCAAAAGCCTCCTTGAACTCCCACTCTGCCCTTTAAAGAAGCGCACTGCAACAAAACTAGGGCCACCTGTTACAATCAGAAATTCTTTCTCATCCTTTTCATCTTTTTCTCACTAGGTGGGGCAACATAAAACTATGCTCCACACTTCGCTCACAGAATTGATCAATGAGCTAGATGTAGTCTGCCTTTTCACGCTGCTTCTATCTTTTGTTTCTGTGCCTACCGCCGTTCCTGGTGATTTTTTTTGGGGAGGGGTGGAGGGGGGGGGGGGGGGGAGAAAGAGACAAACAGGACAGGAAAAGAAAGAGGAAGTCCTGTAGACTGTCGCCACAGTTTTTCCACTGACATACGCTGCCTCTTGCATTGCACCACAGGAACTGAGCTGATAAATTACATGAATAACAAGACTAAAAAAAGGCACTGCTCAAACCAGGCTTCCTTCAGGTCTGGATCTGATCGAAACACATTGATAAGTAAAAGTTACCATCCAATAGTCTCTGCATCGGTCTAAATGGCAACACACTATATTAATTTTGACAACTATATATCATAGCTGGTGAATTTAAAACTAGTGCATCAGGGCTATTACCTCCATTTTGTGACGGTGTCTAGATGAGGTCAAGCATTTTCCAACAGGGAGGGTAAATCAGAGAGTTGTCCGAGCACACATCCTGGCAGACAGAGGGTAAAGGCCTTGGAGCAGGATACCTGCCCATCCTCTCGCCCAGGGTGAGATGCGAGGTAAGAGATCCAAGAGGAATATTACTTTATACAGTAGAAGTTATTTAAAAGTTATATTGCCTCAATGGGAACAGACTCATTACATTTAACTCACTGTCCTGCCCAATAACAACTTGCATTTATATAGCACCTTAAACATAGCAAACTGTCCCAAGGCACTTAACAAGAGTGTTATCAATAAAAAAAAATTACACAGCAGGAGATATCAGGACAGATGACCAAAAGCTTGGTCAAAGAGGCAGGTTTTAATAAGCATCTTAAAGGAGGAGAGAGGGGTAGAGAGGCGGAGAGGTTTAGGAAGGGAATTCCAGAGCTTAGGGCCTGGGCAACTGGAGGCACGGCCGCCAATGGTGGAGCGATTATAATCAGGGATGTACGAGGTGCCAGAATTAGAGGAGCGCAGATATCTCAAAGGCTTATAGGGCTGGAGGAGATTACAGAGAGAGGGAGGGGCCATGGAGAGATTTGAAAATGAATGAGAATTTTTAAATTGAGGCGGTTGGACCAGGAACCAATGTAGGTCAGCAAGCACAGGGGTGATGGGTGAATGGGGAACAGAGTTTGGGATGAGTACAAGTTTATGTAGGGTGGAAGATGGGAGGCCGGCCAGGAGAGCATTGGAATCGTAAATTCTAGAGGTAACAAAGGCATGGATGAGGGTTTCAGCAGCAGATGAGCTAAGACAGGGTCAGGGTCGGGCGCTGTTACGGAGGTGGATGTCGGCAGTCTTGGTGATGAAGCGAGTGTGGTCAGAAGCTCATCTTGGGGTCAAACACAACGCCAAGGCTGCGAACGGTCTGGCTCAGCTTCAGTTATAGAATCATAGAATAGTACAGCACAGGAGGCCTGGTTCCAGGGATGGAAACGGTGGTCAGGGAACGGAGTTTGATGCAGGGACCAAAGACAATCACTTCAGTCTCCCCAATATTTAGTTGGAGGAAATTTCTGCTCATCCAATACTAGATGTCGGACAAGCAGTGTGACAGAGACAGTGGACCGTTCAAGAGAGTTGGTGGTGAGAGAGAGATGAGTGTCGTCAGTGTACATATGGAAACTGACGCTGTGTTTATGGGTGATGTCGCCGAGGAAAGTGTTGATATCGGATGTAAGATAGAAACAGGAAAATTACACCACCAGGGACAATCACCGCACCTGTTGCATTAACTACTTAATTGCCAATCAAGTCATGCTTAAAATTTTTTTAAAGGTGGGAACCTGGGAGGCTAATTGGGAAGGTCCGTATGAAGTAATGGACAAATTGGGAGAAACAAACCTTAAATTGGCCATTCAGAATCGAGGGAAGAAACCGCAACATAAGAACATAAGAACATAAGAAATAGGAGCAGGAGTAGGCCAATCGGCCCCTCGAGCCTGCTCCGCCATTCAATAAGATCATGGCTGATCTGATCCTAACCGCCAATCTACTATCTACTATCACAGAACCATCTCCTGCATCTAACAGAATTGCACACACGAAATAGGAGCAGAATCAGGCTACACTGGGCCCGCTCCACTACCCACAGGGCCATGACCGATCCGAACCTAGACTCATGTCCAAATTCCTGCCCGCTCCCCGTAACCCTTAATGCCCTTTACTTCTAGGAAACTGTCTACTTCTGTTTTAAATTTATTTAATGATGTAGCTTCTGCAGCTTTTTGTGGCAGCATATTCCATGGACCTACCACCCTCTGAGTGAAGTAGTTCCTCCTCATCTCAGTTTTGAAAGAGCAGCCCCTTATTCTAAGACTATGTCCCCTAGTTCTAGTCTCACCCATCATCGGGAACATCCTCCCCGCATCCACCCGATCCAACCCCTTCACAATCTTATATGTTTCAATAAGATCGCCTCTCATTCTTCTGAACTCCAATGAGTAGAGTCCCAATCTACACAACCTCTCCTCATATGACCACCCCCTCATCCCCAGGATTAACCGAGTGAACCTTTTTTGCACTGCCTCGAGAGCAAGGATGTCTTTCCTTAAGTAAGGACACCAAAACTGTATGCAGTATTCCAGGTGCGGTCTCACCAATACCTTGTACAACTGAAGCAATACCTCCCTATTTTTATATTCTATCCCCCTAGCAATGAAAGCCAACATTCCATTTGCCTTCTTAATCACTTGCTGCGCCTGCATACTAACCTTTTGAGTTTCGTGCACCAGGACCCCCAGATCCCTTTGCACTTCAGTACTCTCCAGTTTCTTGCCATTAAGATAATAAATTGCTCTAGGATTTTTCCTGCCAAAGTGCATCACCTCTCACTTTCCAGTGTTGTATTCCATCTGCCAAATCTCTGCCCACTTACTTAGCCTGTCTATGTCCCCTTGCAGGTTTTTTATGTCCTCCTCACTCACTACTTTCCCTCCCATCTTAGTATCATCTGCAAATTTTGATATGTTACACTTGGTCCCTTCCTCCAAATCGTTAATATAGATTATAAAGAGTTGGGGACCCAGCACTGACCCCTGTGGAACACCACGAGTTACTGATTGCCAGTCTGAGAATGAACCATTTATCCCAACTCTTTGCTTTCTGTTAGATAGCCAATCCTCTATCCATGCCAGAATATTACCCCCAGTGAAATAGAGGAAAGTGAAAGGCAGACAGAAATAAATGGTAAAAGGGTGAGGAACAAAAAACAAAGGGCCAAACTAATTCATAAAAAATGTGAGCATAAAAAAAGCCTGAGGGTTTTATACCTTAATGCGAGAAGCATCAGGAACAAGGTAGATGAATTAGCTGTGGAAATAGAGGTTAATAATTATGATCTAATTGGGATTACGGAAACATGGTTGCAGGGTGAGCAGGGCTGGGAGCTTAACATACAGGGGTATTCAGTATTTAGGAAGGATCGACAAAAAAGAAAGGGAGGAGGGGTAGCATTGCTGGTAAAAGAGGGGATAAATGCAATTGAAAGGAAGGATATTAACTCAGTTAATACAGAATCTATATGGGTGGAGCTAAGAAATAGCGAGGGGCGAAAAACATTAATAGGAGTGGTATATAGGCCTCCAAATAGTAAAATAGAGGTTGGGGAGGGCATCACGAGGGAAATTAGAGAAGCGTGCAGTAAGAGCACAGCTGTCATCATAGGTGACTTTAACTTACATATAGATTGGACTAGCCTAATCAGTAAAAATAATGAGGAGGAGGAATTCCTTGAGTGTTTAAGGGATGGTTATCTGGATCAATATGTCGAGGAACCAACTCAGGAACAGGCTATATTGGACTGGGTACTGTGCAATGAGAAGGGACTAATTAGTAATCTTGTTGTACGGGGACCCTTGGGTCAGAGCGATCATAACATGATCGATTTCTCACTCGAAATGGAGAGCGAAGAAATTGACTCAGAGACTAAGGTCCTGAATTTAAACAAGGGGAATTATGATGCCATTAGACGGGAACTGAGTAGGTCTGATTGGACAACGTTCCTGGGAGGACTGGAGGTAGATAAACAATGGCAAGCATTTAAAGATAGAATGACAAAATTGCAAAAATTGTTTATACCAATCTGGCATAAAAGGAAATCTAAAAAGGTGACTCAACCGTGGATAACAGTGGAAATTAGAGACAGCATAAAATCCAAAGATAGGGCGTATAAAATAGCCAAAAAAAGCGCCAGAGCGGAAGATTGGGAACAGTTTAAGATAGAGCAAAGGAGGACAAAGGGCTTAATCAAGAGGGGCAAAATAGCTTACGAAAGCAAGCTGGCGGAAAATATAAAAACTAACTCCAAAAGCTTTTATAAGTATATCAAGAGGAAAAGACTGGTGAAAACCAAAGTTGGTCCATTGCAGTCAGATACGGGGGAATATATAACGGGAAATAAGGAAATGGCAGACCAACTAAATGCATACTTTGGGTCAGTCTTTACGAAGGAAGACACAAAAAACCTCCCTGGGATATCGGGAAAAATAGGGACATTGGCAAAGGAGGAACTGACGCAAATCAATATCTCTAAGGATATGGTGTTAAGGAAGCTAAAGGGATTGAAGGCGGACAAATCCCCAGGGCCTGATAACATGCATCCTAGGGTACTGAAGGAGGTGGCCCTAGAGATAGCGGATGCACTAAGTATGATTTTTCAGAATTCATTAGACTCGGGAACAGTGCCCATGGATTGGAGGGTAGCTAACGTTACCCCACTATTCAAAAAGGGGGGTAGGGAAAAAGCAGGTAATTACAGACCTGTAAGCCTTACATCAGTTGTGGGCAAAATGCTGGACTCCATCATTAAGGATGAAATAGCGGAGCACTTAGCAAATGGGGACAGGATAGGACAGAGTCAACATGGATTTACAAAGGGTAAATCGTGCTTGACTAATCTATTGGAATTTTTTGAGGGAGTAACTGGTAAAATAGATGGGGGAGAGCCAGTAGATGTGGTGTACCTGGACTTCCAAAAGGCCTTCGACAAGGTCCCACATAAAAGATTAGCATGGAAAATTGAAGCTCATGGGATAAAGGGGAAAGTATTGACGTGGATAGAGAACTGGCTGTCAGATAGAAAACAGAGAGTTGGAATAAACGGCTCATTTTCTGAATGGCAGGCAGTAACAAGTGGGGTACCACAGGGATCTGTCCTGGGTCCCCAGCTGTTCACAATTTACATTAATGACCTGGATCAGGGAGTCGGATGCAGCATTTCCAAATTTGCAGACGACACTAAACTAGGAGGGGGGGTGGGCTCAGAGGAGGAGACCAGGAAGCTCCAGAGCGATTTGGACAGACTGGGTGATTGGGCGGATAAATGGCAGATGCACTATAATGTGGACAAGTGCGAAGTTATCCACCTTGGGTGCAGGAACGGGAGGGCAAATTATTATTTAAATGGCAATAAATTGGGAGAGGGGGAAGTACAGAGAGACCTGGGTGTTCTTGTACACCAGTCACTGAAGGCGAGCATGCAGGTGCAACAGGCGGTCAAGAAGGCAAACGGTATGCTGGCCTTCATAGCAAAAGGGTTGGAATACAGGAACAGGGATACCTTGCTGCAGCTGTACAGGGCACTGGTGAGACCACACCTCGAGTACTGTGTACAGTTTTGGTCGCCTCATCTGAGGAAAGATGTTCTTGCCATGGAGGGGGTGCAGCGGCGATTCACCAGGCTGATACCAGGAATGGCGGGATTGACCTATGAGGAGAGACTATGTAGTTTAGGGATGTACACACTGGAGTTTAGAAGATTGAGAGGGGACCTCATAGAAGTGTATAAAATTCTGACAGGTCTAGACAGACTAGATGCAGAAGGAATGTTTCCCTTGGCGGGTGAGAACAGAACTAGAGGACATCATTTAAGGATAAGGGCTAAACCATTTAGGACAGAAATGAGGGGGAATTTCTTCACTCAGAGGGTGGTGAACCTGTGGAACTCATTGCCACAGAGGGCAGTGTACGCCAGCTCATTAAATATATTTAAGAGGGAATTAGATATATTTCTACAGGCAAAAGGGGTTAAGGGTTACAGAGAGAAGGCGGGGACGGGATACTGAATTGGAGGATCAGCCATGATCTCATTAAATGGCGGAGCAGGCTCGAAGGGCCGGATGGCCTACTCCTGCTCCTATCTTCTATGTATGTATGTATCTATGTATCCCGTGATTTTTTACCTTAAGCAATAATCTTGTGTGGCACCTTGTCAAATGCCTTTTGGAAGTCTAAATACACTACGTCTACTGGTTCCCCTTTATCCACTCTATATGTTACTTCCTCAAAGAACTCCAGCAAATTTGTCAAACATGACTTCCCCTTCGTAAAACCATGCTGACTTTGTCCTATTAAATTATGATTATCCAAATGTCCTGTTACTGTTTCCTTAATAATGGACTCCAAAATTTTACCTACCACAGATGTTAGGCTATAGTTACCAGCCTTCTGTCTACTGCCCTTTTTAAATAAGGGTGTTACATTAGCAGTTTTCCAGTCTGCCGGGACCTTAGCGGAATCCAGGGAGTTTTGAAAAATTACCAATGCATCTACAATCCCTACCGCCACTTCCTTCAAGACTCTCGGATGTAAGCCATCAGTTCCAGGTGATTTATCCGCCTTGAGTCCCACTATATTACCGAGTACCACTTCCTTACTGATTTTGATCGTGTTTAGCTCCTCTCCCCCTATAGCCCCCGTTTGTCCAGTGTTGGGATATTCTTAGTGTCCTCTACTGTAAAGACTGATACAAAATATTCATTCAGTGTTTTTGCCATTTCCATATTTCCCACCATTAATTTCCCGGTCTCATCCTCTAAGGGACCAACATTTACTTTAGCCACATGTGTGGTATCATGGAGATCAGTGTAAACTGTACAAGAAAAAGAGGTCAGATAACTAGATGGAAAATAAATGCTGCATTTGATTTTATTTCAACAGGAACAGGATGTGGATAGGCATTGTACTACTGCTGATCTCTACCAGCGCGAATCAACAACCGGAGAGAATATGGAACTGTGTAAGATGTCCGGTCGGTCCGGATGGAACCAGTAATGAAAGCATCTGGAGGGTACAAGTATCAGAAGATGGGTTACAAATACAATCTTGCTGTATGGGAAATAATACTTTTGGTGTAACTGTGGGGGTTTGGGAGGGGGGAGGGGGATATCCGTGGAGAGCGATACAAGGAAACGATCAGAGATTGCCTTATCTGTGATAGTCACGATGGGAGTAGCGAGGCCATGTGAGATGGTGAGATCGAGGGGACATCCATGAATATGGGTAGGAGAGTTTATATGGAGGGAGAGATTTGGGGAGGAAAGGAGGGCAGTAAACTCAGAGGAGAGATGGAGGTTGAAATCAGCGAGGATGAGAAGTCACTCTATGCAGAGGCTGAAGGAGGAAAGCAGAGAAGATATCTGAGTGAGAAACTTGGCATGATACTTGGGTGAGCAGTACAGAACAAGGATTTTAAATGAGAGGTGTGAGGGGTGGAACAAGGTGAGATGCTCAAACAAGGAGAAGTTGCCAGAGGAGCAGAGAGACAGACCAAGGTGTGATTTAGAGATAAGGGCTACAACCACCACCACGGCAGTATGAGCGGGGCAAGTGGTGGAAGGTGGTAGTAGTTACAGCTGACAGGTCGGTTTGCGATTGCCCAGTCGACTGGCATTTCACTCAAGTGACTCAGTCATGTTGCCTAAATGGAATGACAGGATCTGGCTATCTCACTAAACCAGCAAACAGTTTCATAAGGTATCACTAAGGGAAAGAGATTTTCAGCAGGTCCTTGCATAAATATATTGTATCCTATCAATCCATGTGTCAAATGTTCTATAAAAAGCATAGTACAGTACTTGAAAGATAGGAGGACCATAAGCTGTGAAAAGCAGCTGGAACAAATTTGAAATGCAAAGGGAAATAAAATAAGTGCATAATAAGCACAAGTAAAATCAATGTCAGGTGGAGTAATGAATTCCCCCTCTATGGTGTGACTGAAGACTGTCAGCTGTGGTTCAGTGGGTAGCACTCTCACCTCTGAGTCAGAAGGTTGTGGGTTCAAGTCCCACTCTGAAGACTTGAGCACAAAAATCTAGGCTGATATTCCAGTGCAGGACTGAGGGAGTGCTGCACTGTCGGAGGTCCCGTTTTTCAAATGAGACATTAAACCAAGGCCCTGTCTGCTGTCTCAGGTGGATGGAAACGATCACTATTTCGAAGAGGAGTAGGGGAGTTATCCCCGGTATCCTGGCCAATATTTATCCCTCAAACAACATAACTTACAAAGAACAGATTATCTGGTCAATATCACATTGCTGTTTGTGGGAGCTTGCTGTGTGCATATTTGGCTCTCCGTTTCCTACATTACAACAGTGACTACACTTCAAAAAGTACTTCATTGGCTGTAAAGCGCTTTGAGAAAGGCGCTATATAAATACAAGTCTTTCTTTTTCTTTTTTCCACTGCCAGCCCCTTACTACTGCAGGCATCTTTATAAGCTGAGATCTTAGGTATACTGTGACAATAATAACTTGTGTTTTACAAGCAAAATATCCTTGGCTCAGGAGCCTATAAACAACTGGAATGAGTAAAGGCAGTCAGTTAACTGAACTATTTCTTCAGGGAGGCATCAGCTGTACTGCCATGTGTGCTCCAAATAAGGAGCAATGGACTATGCAAAAAAGTCATTATAAAAGTACAAAGAGAAATGTTTTTTCTCTACCGTTCTGAGGCTTTTAATACTGTACTAGCTTCTCCTGATTTTGCAGAAATAAAAAATTGTAATGATTTTAAGTATACTTTTGATCTACTGCTAAATCAGAAGTCCACTTGAAGAAATGTGTCTTGTTTTAAAGCAAAATAAATACAAATATTTAATTTTGCATTTAATCTCATTCATAATTTATCAACTTTCTTTTGGTTAATGCAGTAACTCAACATTAAGCAGTTTACAGATCAGTGCAGATTCTGAAGCTTTAAACATCAGACTTAAAAGTAATATTTCACCATACAAGAGGGATCATGTCAAAAATTTGCATAATCAGCATTTCTATATGACAATTGTTAAGCTAAAGTACTTCAACCTTTACAGGTAACAAACTGTACACCCATTCAGCATCTGTATTTCAAACATAACTGTACGAGACCAGCTATAAACATATCTTCAAACATAAAAAAAAGGACAGACAACTAACTTATGGTCAGTGGGGAACATGGTCAGACACTGATTCTGTCATCTTTGAAAAGTATCTTATTTCTTTAAAATCTGAGCTTTGGCTCTGTTAATTTTTTCCACAATTAACTGATCAGTAGCTGGTGTACACTTTGAAAGAATAGTGTTCAGCTCGCTTTCATTCTTGCGTTCTGTTGCAGTTTCCACAGCTTGATCTAGGTCTCTGTGTCAAAGAGGCAGAACAAAGATAAAACAGATTGGAACTACACCTGGAGCACAATTCAGAATGTAACACAAAGACCAAAATCACATCAGTTTAAAAGATAAGAATAAGTGCTGAAATAAAAACTGAAAATGCTTGAATTGCATAACAGTTTGGTCAGTTACTGTAAGAAAAAACTTTGGTTAATATTTTTACATAGGCTATACGGCACAGAAACAGGCCATTTTCGGTATCTTCAATAGAACTCTGGTGAAGGGTATCACTTCAAACATATTGGCCCAAAAATTAGCGAGTGAGCCTTCGTGCGAGGGTAAGGCTTCCACGCGATCTCTCACTGCGCGCTGGCTTTTTCAGTCCCAGCTCGCACGAACTTGATGTTCTGGACAGCAGCTGTGCAGGGCTTTCGTATCCCACAGGCGCAGTTAATTCGTGCGAGCTGTGGGATCACGTGACTCAGTTAGAGCCAATGGCAGCACACCATCTTTCATTCATAGCTTTCACAGCACGGCTGTGAAAGCTATGAATACTATACCCCCCCAAAAGAACAGCTAAACCTCAATTAAATTTAAAAAAAAACCCATCACATTAATAAAATAAGTATAGTTAAATAAATTAACCATTTTAAACAAAAAATTAAATTTTTGAAAAAATTTAAAATCTTTTAAAAAGTTATAAAAATAAACTTACCTGTCTTTAAAGTCTCTAAAAAAGATATACCTGTTAAAAAAATCAAAATAATACTTAATTAACTACTTACCTTGTTAAGAGGGTCTTACGCCTCCTTTCTTTATGTCTAAAATGTTCCGTACTTACCTGCGCGTTCAAAGCACTAAGTGCACTGCGTGCGCGCAGCCTGTAGCGCGCACGCGGTTCACCTAGGAACCGCCCCCTTTTGAATTCACCAAGTGCCGGTTTTCAGCGCATGCGCAGTGCATGCAGAAAACCGGCAATTGGAGACAGAATACGCGAGAGTACACAGTGCGTACTCTCGCGTAGCGGCACTAATTTTTGGGCCATTGTCCGATAGATATCATCTGAAATTTCTAATGTCCAAAATAAGGGTCAAACAAAATAAAAATTCAACAAAATTACATATTTCACAATAACATGATTAAATTTATCCACTGAATTCACTTTTGTGCTTTTTTTTTTAATGTTTTCACACTTGAAGGCCTCAGCTGCTCCCAAAAGCCTAAACTTGGACTTGATATTTTAAAGAGCCAAGTAAGATGCGATGAACTAAATTTGGATGCTGCACTCTGAGCATGTGCTGTGTACCAAATTTCCTAGGATGCGCAAGTACTGTTCAGTTAGCTGTACTGATGGGATATTTTTCTTTAACTTGTAGAAATTTCTACTCAGTTATTTTTCAAAATTATTTGAAAAGAAAAATGGCAAATATCGGAAGCTTTCCAATCATAGAATCTTACAGCACAGAAGGACACGATTCGCCCAACATGACTGTGCAGGACCCTTGAAAGAGCTCTCCAATTAGCCCCACTCCCCCGCTCTTTCCCCATAGCTCTGCAAATCTTTCCTTTTCAAGTATTTATCCAATTTCCTTTTGAAAGTTACTACTGAATCTGCAACTACTGAATCATGTTTAATTTATATTAAGGTTTTTTTTTAAAGTCTGTGTGCACAAAAGTAAAAATTAAGTTACTGATTACACACTTGTGGTTTTTGTTTTGAATTCTATAAACTTCATAAAGTGCATTAAGCTGAAGGGGGGGGGGGGGGGGGGGGGAGACAGAGTAGACAGAGACAGAAAGGAACAGAAACGGGTTCTAGCTGTACATGGAAAACGGAGTCTTCAGAAGGAGAGGGAAAAAGAAATTAAAACATATATCTCCAAACAGGTAGGAATATCTTTAATGTTCAAATATTACCTGCCACAGGCAGTGAGAGAGAGCACTTTATATTGAAGATCCTCTTCTATATATCCTACTTATATTTATACTGACCCTTCAATGTAGCAAAATGTACCAAAGTACTTCACAGCTTGAGGTCAGACCAGAATGGAATTAAGATTGTAAGGGGAGATGACCAAAAGTGCAGTCAATGAGTTAGGTTTTAAGGAGGCTTTTGAAGGTGGGAGAAAGCTGTAACAAAGGAGAGGGGATTATGGATAGTTCCATTAAGTTTGGATTCCTAAATATTGCCATAAACTTCTTTCTACTTACCCAACCATTATATATCCTTTCACTTTCTGCTCTGGGCTGACTTTCACTACGTATTTCTTAGCCTCGTACTTGTTACGATGCTTTACGCAGATTTCAACAAAAGGCTGGTAAATGGGAAAAAGAAACAAAGCTTTAAAACACTTAAAAGAACAATTCTGGTAATCATGAAGTATGAAAACACACTATGTAGTGTTCCGGATCACAGAACTCATACCATATACCCGATCGGGGACTTTTTGCTCTTAGAAAATTTTTCAAGTTCCTCCCAGTCTTCTTTCTTTGCCAGTGCAGCAATCTTCAGCCACCAAAACCTGAATGCCACAAAAAAAGCTGTTACCCTTCAAGGTGATTAGGTTTTTTATACTCAGATGTCTAAGATAAAACAATCACTTTTAAGCATGCTGTTTGCTTTCAGAGCTGAAAGATACGGTGGCATCTCCTAACTGCAAATCACCCTCAGTCCTTTCCTGCTTAACAAAATCAAAATCCATCATCGCCATGCATACTGTATCAAAACAGAGACACCGCAATTATTTAGAAATGAATCTCCTGTTTAAATAGCTAAACCAAAAATCAGTATTCCTTAGATTGTGCCCATTCTTAACTTTGTATCAGTATTGTTTCTCAAAACCAGTTAAAATTACAAACTGTTTTCCCCATTTCTGGCATTGATTTAAAACATGCACCACTTTTTTCCTCAAGTTTATTATTTTTTCTATTGTGGCCCCTGAATTATCAAAAATCTGCATCACACTATTTAACAGCTGAAACATTAAGTAAAATTTGTTGCAAATAAAATTAAAAATAAAAAAACATTTAGGAAGTGGTTTATTACAGCATGATGCAACAGTACTGAAGGACACAGGTCTGATACTTGACCGAGTGTGGCATCAAGGAGCCCTAGTAAAATTGAAGTCAATGGGGATCATGGTGAAAACTCTCCACTGGCTGGAGTCATACCGAGCACAAAGGACGATGGTTGTAGTTGTTGGAGGCCAATCATCTCAGCCTCAGGACATCGCTACAGGAGTTCCTCAGGGCAGTGTCCTAGGCCCAACCATCTTCAACTGCTTCATCAATGACCTTCCCTCCATCATAAGGTCAGACATGAGGATGTTTGCTTATGACTGCACAGTGTTCAGTTCCATTCGCAACGCCTCAGATAATGAAGCAGTCCATGCCTGCATGCAGCAAGACCTTGATCAGCGGCCAGCAACATTCGCGCCACACACAAGTGCCAGGCAATCACTATCTCCAACAAGCGAGAGTCTAACCACCGTCCCATGACATTCAACGGCATTACCATCGCCGAATCCCACACCATCAACATCCCGGGGGTCACTATTGACCAGAAACTCAACTGGACCAGCCACATAAATACTGTGGCTAGAAGAGCAGGTCAGAGGCTGGGTATTCTGCAGCAAGTGTCTCACCTCCTAACTCCCCAAAGCCTTTCCACCATCTACAAGGCACAAGTCAGGAGTGTGACGGAATACTCTCCACTTGCTTGGATGAGTGCAGCTGCAACAATACTCAAGAAGCGCGACACCATCCAGGACAAAGCAGCCCACTTGATTGGCACCCCATCCACCACCTTAAACATTCACACCCTCCACCACCGGCATACCGTGTCTGCAGTGTGTACCATCTACAAGATGCACTGCAGCAACTCGCCAAGGCTTCTTCGGCAGCACCTCCCAAACCCGCGACCTCTTCCACCTAGAAGGACAAGGGCAGCAGGCGCATGGGAACACCACCACCTCCAAGTTCCCCTCCAAGTCACACACCTTCCTGACTTAGAAGTATATCGCCGATCCTTCATCGTCGCTGGGTCAAAATCCTGGAACTCCATCCCTAACAGCACTGTGGGAGTACCTTCACCACACGGATTGCAGCGGTTCAAGAAGGCGACTCACCACCACCTTCTCGAGGGCAATTAGGGATGGGCAATAATTGCTCGCCTTGCCAGTGACGCCCACATCCCAGGAATGAATTTTAAAAATTTCAGCCTTACTGCTTTGTGGATGCACCAGGTAGAAGTCAGGTTTCTCTTCACAAGGTGAAGGGGAAAGCATAAACAGAACATACTCGTGCTGTGGTGTGCCTTCTAGGCTGCAGTTATTGGGGCTCTGATTTCATTACCCACCATGGGGTCCCCTCCATTATGTAGACACTTGAGCTTCCCCTGGAGTGCTATATATAGCCACCTTCCAATCCTCATTTTCATTTCCTGCTTTTTCTCAGTTCTGACGAAGGGTCTTCGACCTGAAACGTTAACTCTGTTTCTCTCTCCACGGATGTTGCCTGGCCTGCTGAGTTTTTCCAGCGTTTTCTGTTGTATCTCATTTTACACTTGTTAGCCTGAAATGCCAGTTATACTTTGTCTTTTTACTTAAAGTGACAAAAAAGGACTGATTTAATCACTACATAAATTGCTACAAAGATCTAAATGAATGATTTCAATGGGAACGCAAATGTTTTGATCTTACCTTTTGTCAGGAATTTTAAAGTCTTTGTAAAGCTGCTCAGCTTGTTTGTGCTTGCTTTCCAGTAATAGTCTGTAAACAGTGTCATGTAAGGAGCAATCTAGGTATGTTTTGCCAGATTCTTTCTGCAAGCGAAACTGATATCGCAACAATTTTATCTGTTCTTCTGTGATCTAGAATTTGATAAAGTGAGAAGGCAGTTTAAATACATGACTGGATTGCTATTTGCAATTGTGACAAAATGAGACTTCCTCTGCATATTAATTCTGCAAAAGCTTTTGTTTTTCCAATGTTCTCGCCTCCTTTTCTGAGGCTCTGACCCCGGCTGGGATATTGTTCCATGCAGGCCACGGGTTTCTCCTCCAAGTGGTTATTTTGCATAAACATAGGCAGAGAGTGTTGATCGGCAGTTCAACTATAGAGGGCATCCAACTCAACCAAAACGCACACATTCCAGCACAGGTCACTGATTAGCAATCCGCAGCAAGTACCTTGGCTAATTTTTCTCCCTGGTCTGAAGGCATCAAGGCCTATTGCAGCTCCCCAACTGCTGTCCAAACCCAAGTTTTGATTATCTGGTCATTATCACATTGCTGTTTGTGGGACCTTGCTGTGCGCAAATTGGCTGCCACGTTTCCTACATTACAACAGTGCTTCAAAAGTACGTCATTGGCTGTAAAGCGCTTTGGGATATCCTGAGGTCATGAAAGGCGCTATATAAATGCAAGTCTTTCTTTCTTTACGATCATACCATGCACTACATTTACCCACTAAGCCACAGGTAGGTGAGGTGGGGGGGGGGGGTGAGAGAAAGAAGGGAAGGAGTTTAGTCTACTAAAATTGTCTTACTGTATTATTCAACCTGTGAAACACCAAGGAATGTATCAGAATGTAGGAATTGTGCACAACATACAATACAATTTAGAGTAGATTATGGAGTACTTTTCATTAGTAGTAGCTTTTCACTGGGGCATTTTGATTACACTGCACATTGCTTATGATTACCCTCATAACCAATCAGCCTTCTGCCACTTGCTGTTCGGGCAATGCACATATGGAAAATGGCCACTTGGGTGATATCCTGGAGGGCCCTTGTGGAACCAGATCTCAGTATGAGCCCCTGCATTTAGAAGGGGAAGGATAAAGATTATAGTGGCAGAAAACATTAGACACAACTTGACTGAAGACGCTCTGAAGGATAGTGTTGTCGCGCTGCATCTCTGCAACAGTCTGATGTTCAGCTGAGTCTGTCTTGGGGAATAGTGCCACAAAATACTGAGAAACAGCCAGCAGATATCTTGGGACAGTTATCTGGTTTCTGAAAAGGATTCCTCTTTACCTTCCTTTCTAAAGAATTCTCAACAGCAACCACATTTAATGTGTGTACATAAGCTGATGCTGCGAAGTGCTTACGAGTAAATTCCCCAAGGTATGCGGCTCACGCACACGGCAAGAAACTAAACACGACATCGAAGAATTCCAGCCAACACTTCTAAACGGCAAATTCTGAAGATACTTGAATAGATGCCAGATTTTTGTAATTATACTTAAAATATTTTAATGATGACGCTTTAATTTTCCAATCCAATGTTCTTCTGGTTAATCCCTATTTACTGCTTTTCCCAAGCTTTAAACCAGCCGTACTAAAGAGCCACTCTGATTGAATGGCAGGTAAGAGCAGATTTTGAAAGCATTAGCACACCCTGTATGACATCCTCCATTACATGGCAGATTTCCATTACCACAACGACAACTTTCATTTATATAGCGCCTTTAATGTAGAAAAATGGCCTAAGGTTCTTCACAGAGGCGCAATCAGACAAAAATGGACAGAGACAAAGATGATGTTAGCAGGAGTGAAGTGGGTTTTAAGGGCAGCCTGAAAGGAGGAGAGAGAGACGGAGAGGTTTAGGGAGGGAATTCCAAGTGTGGGGCTTAGATGGCCATGGGTACAGCCACCAATACTGGGGCGAAGGTCATGGGGGATGCACAAGAGTCAGAAAGAGAGTTGAGGGGGAGGGTCATACAGCTGGAGGAGGTTACGGAGGGAGGGAGGAGCAAGGCCATGAAATGTAAAATTTGAGGCATGGGGACCAGGAACCAACGTAACGATCAGGGAAGATATTTAAATATTTAACCCGTTGAAATCTGCTGGAGCATTTCTAAATAAATTATATATTTTTTAAATCATAAAATTAATTTCAGTGAACTTTTAGGTGCAACTTTCCCAATAATATTCACGGTTAAAGGTTTCTAGAAAATTGCTTAGTGACACATTGTGTCAATGCAATAATACAGTGCTGAAGCAATGACTTTTCCCATAACAGAGACTCCTGACTTCAGTTGAATTGTCTGGTGATATTTGGGCAGGGCAGGGGGGGGGGGGAAGAAGAAAACAGATAACTTGTGGCTAGTTGAAGAAAAGCATTATTAGCTTCTAAAAATAAATATCCCTCATACCCCCCCAAAGGAAATAAAAACACGAGTTGTATGGAAAAAAATAATAGGCAGAAAACTAGAGAGGATCGACAGCACAGAAGGCAGTGCAGGCATGGGTTTGAATCCTGTTGTCACCACAGGGGCAGTGCTGACTGTTCACTTTACAGCACTGCATCCAGTTGGGCAAAGCCTGGCAAATTGCCACAGCACTGAATGCGATAGCCAAACTCACAAATAGCATCAAAATGGAAGTAGAAAACAAAGAAAACAACAGCACCATCTTCCTCTATGAGGTCTGTAAATGTTACACGACACAAACTTTATTGAAGGTCTTCCAGTGGTTGCAGCAATGCAATTTTGTTGGAACTTTTTAAACTACACTCCAGCAGAAAAAAAGATACTTGTATTTTTATACCATTTCTACACATACCTTGGCAGCAAATTCATTCTTAGCTTTATTGTATTCGTCCACAGCATTCTGCAAAGCGGCTACTCGCCCCTCAATTGTCTGTTAAAGAAAAGCAGGTAATTTTAAAAAAAACTTGCATTTATATAGCGCCTTTCACAACCTCAGGCCGTCCCAAAGCGCTTTACAGCTTATCACATGATCAGCAATTTGACGGCGAGACCTGTAATTTTTGCACAGAGCTCTGAAGGCTGTTAAAATGCCGATTTCTGAGCAGTAGGATAAGTTTTGCACAAGGCTGCTACTGCAACACGTTTAAAGTGAGCACACTTTGCCAGCTGCCAACTGTTAGCAATTACAGCTTTGGAAAAGTGAGTACAATATAGGTACCAATACAAGTACTGTGGCAAAATAAAACATTTCTGGGACATATTTTTATACAATTTTAGGTAAACGGGATACATGCAAATTAAAAAGGTATTGTTAAGCAGTCCCTTTTCTCTGTCAGGGAAGTGACTAATACATGAAATTGACCAGCTCCATCCACATTTTCAATGAGAGTTTCCTAGCTTTGATGGACTCAAACTAATTACTTTCTTTTACTGTCAAACTACTCTTACTGTCATGCAACTCTAATTTCAAGTTCTGTCACAAACTATGCGACTCAGATTTTAAATTCACAATATAAATTAGTACGTGGTTACTAATTAAATGCATATTGGTCATTGTACTAAAACAATCACTGCCTTAAATCAATTCTGCAGTGAATTACAGGGGTGTCTAAATAAGACCGGGCCAAATCCAGCCCACTTACTCCAAATTATCTTAGCACTAAGCTCCAACTTTGCTGTTAGTTATATTGTTTGATCAAGTTATTGAATACTTAATATTTTTAGTGCAAACAAAAACAGTATCCAACCTGTCAAGCACAATGTTTTGATCCGTACCACCAGCTGAAACAGCTGCTCTCCCAGCCGTGCTAGGGCTTGGTCAGCAGGAATGAACTGGGTTGAGGTGTAGCTCTCAGTCTCCAGCTTTAGTCAGGACCTGCCTGAGGAATCCACAGCACCGTAGGTCCTGACTCAGGAGGAGAGCAGCATTTCTGGGAGCAAGAGCTACGTCAATCCGTGCACTCCTGCTGATGCAGCCGGTAGTTCACTGGAAGATCAGCTGCTTCTGGCTGCGGATTTTTCCTGAGCCGAGTGTTTTTCATTACCACTCACGTCACCTGCCTGCAGCTGTTTACTGGGTGTCGGAGCAATAGGAGGGGAAGCCCACTCTGGAGCAGCTGACTGACCCAGGCTCCCAAAGGCTGAGCCACAGGATGCAAGCCGTCCTGTCCTCTAGAGGCAGCCACCAACCAACAGATTCTTGGATCCATGCCCAGCATAACAACATCATGTTGGATTTATATAATGGATTTATCAGAGAGAAAACATCCCAAGGTGCTTTGGAGATGTCATCAGACAAAAAAAAAGTACACGCTGAATCACCAGAATTCCTTCCTACTATGCCCTGGACAGTGACCAGCCGATCTACCATAGTCCTGATACTTCTACTCAACGTCCACATTTCTGCTTGCTAATACCTCTGTCTTGGCCACTTCTCTGAGTCCTCATAGAATCATAGAAAGTTACAGCACGGAAGGAGGCCATTTCGGCCCATTGTGTCCGCGCCGGCCAACAAAGAGCTGTCCAGCCTAATCCCACTTCCCAGCTCTTGGTCCGTAGCCCTGTAGGTTAGAGCATCCCAAGTGCACATCCAAGTACTTTTTAAATGTGGTTAGGGTTCCTGCCTCTACCACCCTTTCAGGCACTGAGTTCCAGACCCCCACAACCCTCTGGGTGAAGAAATTGCCCCTCAAATCCCCTCTAAACCTTCCCCCAATTACTTTAAATCTGTGCCCCCTGTTTTTTGACCCCTCTGCTAAGGGAAATCGGTCCTTTCTATCCACTTTATCTATGCCCCTCATAATTTTATACACCTCAATAAGGTCTCCCCTCAGCCTCCTCTGTTCCAAGGAAAACAGACCCAGCCTATCCAGTCTTTCCTCATAGCTAAGATTCTCTACTCCCGGCAACATCCTTGTAAATCTCCTCTGTACCCTCTCTAGTGCAATCACATCTTTCCTGTAATGTGGTGACCAGAACTGCACGCAGTACTCTAGCTGAGGCCTAACTAGTGTTTTATACAGTTGTAGCATAACCCCCCTGCTCTTGTATTCTATACCACGGCTAATAAAGGCAAGCATTCCGTATGCCTTCTTAACCACCTTATCTACTTGGCCTGCTACCTTCAGGGATCTGTGGACATGCACTCCAAGGTCCCTTTGTTCCTCTACACTACTCAGTGTCCTACCATTTAATGTGTATTCCCTTTCCTTGTTAGCCCTCCACAAATGCATTACCTCACACTTCTCCGGATTGAATTCCATTTGCCACTGTTCTGCCCACCTGACCAATTTATTGATATCTTACTGAAGAAGGAAGCTGTAGACTGCAGGATCAACCACACAGACGATTTTAGTATCATCTGCAAACTTCTTAAATCATACCCCCTATATTCAAGTCAAGATCGTTGATATATACCACAAAAAGCAAGGGACCTAGTACTGAGCCCTGTGGAACCCCACTGGAAACAGCCTTCCAGTCACAGAAACACCCATCAACCATTACCCTCTGCTTCCTGCCTCCGAGCCAGTTTTGAATCCAAGTTGACACTTTGCCCTGGATCCCATGGGCTTTTAACTTCGTGACCTGTCTGCCATGTGGAACCTTATCAAAAGCCTTGCTAAAGTCCATATACACTACATCAAACGCACTACCCCTCATCTACCCTCCTCGTTACCTCCTCAAAAAATTCAATCAAGTTTGTCAGTCACGACCTTCCCTTAACAAATCCATGCTGACTATCCTTGATTAATCCATGTCTTTCTAAATGAAGATTTATCCTGCCCTTCAGAATTCTTTCCAATAATTTCCCCACCACCGAGGTTAGGCTGACTGGCCTGTAATTACTCGGTCTATCCTTTTCTCCCTTTTTAAACAAGGGTACCACATTAGCAGTCCTCCAGTACCACACCTGAAGCCAGAGAGGATTGGAAAATGATGGTCAGGGCCTCTGCTATTTCCTCTTTTGCTTCGCTTAACAGCCTGGGATACATTTCATCCGGCCTGGGGATTTATCCACTTTTAAAGCTGCTAAACCCCCTTAAAACTTCCTCTCTCACTATGTTTATTTCATCTAATATTTCACACTCCTCCCCCCCGATAGCAATGTCTGCTTCGCCCCTCTCCTTTGTGAAAACAGACGCAAAGTATTCATTAAGAACCCTACCGACGTCTCCCACCTCCACACACAGATTACCCTCATGATCTCAAATAGGCCCTACCCTTTCTTTAGTTATCCTCTTACTCTTAATATATTTATAAAACATCTTTGGGTTTTCCTTGATTTTACTTGCCAGGAATTTTTCATGCTCTCTTTGCTTTCCTAATATCATTTTTAATTGCTCCCCTGCACTTTCTGTACTCCTCTAAAGATTCTGCAGTATTTAGCCCTCGGTATCTGTCATACGCCTCCCTTTTTTTCTTTATCCTACCCTGTATGTCTCTAGACATCCAGGGGGCTCTAGATTTGTTAGTCCCACCTTTTTTCTTTAAGGGCACATGTTTGGTCTGAACCCTCCGGATCTCCTCCTTGAATGCCTCCCACTGCTCTGACACCGATTTACCTTGAAGTAGCTGTTTCCAGTCCACTATGGCTAAATCCCCTCTGAACTTAGCAAAATTTGCTTTTCCCCAATTTAGAATTTTTATTCCTGGTCCATCCTTGTCCTTTTCCATAACTACCTTAAATCTAACAGAATTATGGTCACTAGCACCAAAATGCTCCCCCACTGATACGCCTTCGACCTGCCCAGCTTCATTCCCTAAAACTAAGTCCAGAATCGCCCCCTCCCTTGTTGGGCTTGCTACATGCTGGCTAAAAAAGTTCTCCTGGATGCATTTTAGGAATTCCGCACCTTCTATACCCTTCACGCTAATTTTATCCCAGTTAATATTGGGGTAGTTGAAATCCCCTACTATTACTGCCCTATAGTTTTTGCACTTCTCAGAAATTTGTCTACATATTTGTTCTTCTATCTCCCTCTCACTGTTTGGGGGTCTGTAGTACACTCCCAGCAGTGTGATCGCCCCTTTTTTGTTTTTCAATTTGACCCATATGGCCTCGTTTGATGATCCCTCCAACATATCATCCCTCCTCACAGCTGTAATAGTTTCTTTAATCAATACCGCGACCCCCCCCCTCCCGTTTTAGCTCTCTCTCTATCCCGTCTGAAAATCCCGTAACCAGGAATGTTGAGCTGCCACGTCTCTGTAATAGCTATAATATCATAGTCCCAAGTATCTACCTGTGTCCTCAGCTCATCTGCCTTGTTCGCTATACTCCTTGCATTGAAGTATATAGTACAGGCAAACCTCCTTGTTGACTACAATCTAGCCCTCGATTCCTCTGTCCTTCCAATTTACTTTCTATGTTTTTGTTTTCCAATTCCAGTTTTTCTTCCCTCCCTATTGACTCTATACTTAGGCTCCCATCCCCCTGCCAAGCTAGTTTAAACCCTCCCCAACAGCACTAGCAAACCCTCCCGCAAGGATATTGGTCCCGTTCCCGTTGAGGTGCAACCCGTCTGGCTTGTTGAGGTCCCACCTCCCCCAGAAACTGTTCCAATTCCTCAGGAATCTAAAGCCCTCCCTCCTACACCATCTCTCCAGCCACGCATTCATCTGCTCTATCTTCCTATTTCTGAACTCACTAGCACGTGGCACTGGTAGCACTACCTTTGAGGTCCTGCTTTTTAACCTTTTTCCTAGCTCCCTAAACTCTGCCTGCAGGACCTCATCCCTCTTCCTACCTATGTCACTGGTACCGATATGGACCACGACCTCTGGCTGTTCACCCTCCCCCCTCAGAATGCCCTGCAGCCGTTCAGTGACATCCTTGACCCTGGAACCAGGGAGGCAACATACCATCCTGGAGTCACGTCTGCGGCCGCAGAAACACCTGTCTGCTCCCCTAACTATTGAATCCCCTATCACTATTGCTCTCCCTCTCCTCTTCCCCCCCGCCTGTGCAGCTGAGCCTTCCATAGTGCTGTGGACTTGGCTCTGTCTGCACTCCCCAGAGGAACCATCGCCCTCACCAGTACTCAGCACCGAATACTGGTTGGTGAGCAAGATGGGCTCAGGGGACTCTCCTGCACTACCTGCCTGGTCGTCCTCTTCTGTCTGACGGTCACCCATTCCCTCTCTGCCTGCACACTCTTAAGCTGCGGGGTGACCGCCTCCCGAAATGTGCTATCCACGTAGCTCTCAGCCTCGCGGATGCACAGCAGTGACTGCTGCCGCCACTCAAGCTCCGTAACCCGGTGCTCGAGCTGCTGTAGCTGGCGACACTTACCGCACATGTGGTCGTCCAGAACTTCCCACATGGCACAGGATGATGCTGCTTCTCACTGCCTACAGTTGTAGAGACAGAGAGAGAGAGAGAGCTAAAAATAGAGGAGTAAGAATGGGACAGAGAAAAAAAAAAGAGAAAAGGAGGACCGATAGAAATGAATGCAAAAGAGACCACAGCAGTGAAGGGGAGAAAGAGAGAGAATGAGGGGGAAGTAGAGAGACTCAATGGGAACAGAGAGATTATACTGTCTACTGATAATTCAAAACTATTTTTGCACTAAATGTAATTATGCAATAATTTGAATGAAGTAACTTTGAATAAAGAGCAGCCTACACTGTAAGTCCACACTTAAATCAGACGCAGATCACTCACCAACTGCATTACAAGGTTCTGGCCCATTACTCCAAAAGGTTGGACACCCCGATCTAGTGAACATGGCCTCCATTTCTATAGTTTTAGTGCAACATTGGCAGAGCCATCATTCTCTGTACTTGATGCTGGATAAAAGTGCAGGTAGTGATCTTTATCACTGCCTCTATATGGTCAGGAGGAAAATAAAACCTATTTCAGAAAGGTCATAGTGGATCCCGGTGGAAACAGAATTCTGTTCTTACCGTTTCATTGAAGTAACTGGAACGCACATAGAAGTTCCCAAGCTCCTGGTGGTTGTCATCCTGGTTGAACAGATCTTTGAGTGTCTCTGGCTCCTGGTGCTTACAGAACTGTGGGCAAACATTCATCGGTCAAAGACCTTCACAATTTTTTTAAAAAAGTATTCCCTTTTGAATACAAAATATTCAATACTTACATTACATGAATGATCAAAATTCACTTATCAGAGAACAGCCAAAATAAAACAAAATGGGAGCTACGGGACCTTTGTTAAAACCACAATGATTCTATACTTGTAGTGAAAGTAAACAGCCGTAAACATTCACAGGATAACAGACAAACATGTCAAATCAAAAGCTACACAATCCTATTGGTATTTTCCCTGCTGTGTATTCAAAAACTAATAAAAAGGAAAATTAATCCAGCTGAAGTCACACTGACTGTGGGAACACTAAAGGAGGATTTCACCAAACAAATTTATACACCTTTAGTAAGGTTATTCTACAAGTACAGCATTTTGAATTAATAGCTCACCTCATTAATATTAAACATTTTTTTTTTTAAAAACAGCTTAGAAGATGTAATCTTGGTCTCATTCTACCTCTATTAGTTACAATTCAGAAGATTTGGTGCTTGCTACAGTGAGGAATGGCTAGCGGTTGTTTATCCTGAAGCAGAGGCGGGGGGGGGGGGAGGGAAGTGAGAGGGGAGAGAGTGTGGAGGGGGAAAGAGGGGGCAGGCGGGAAACAGAGCGAGGGAAAAAGGAGAGGTGGATAGAGAAAGAGGGAAAGAGAGAGATAGAAATAGAAAGAGGAAAAATTGAGGGTACAGTTACCAGAAAGCATACACGTGACTTCAAAGATTTTACAATCACCGTCCTACACATATCTTTTGCTCTATTATTTACAATTTTGCCCAGATTGATAGGAAGCAAAATCTCTAACTGCTGTAAGGGTGCTATGTGAAACAGGTTTAAGCAGACTCAACCCAGTTGTGCCCTATTGTATAAATTGCTTTTTGACCCCTTAACACCAAGGCCTTTAAGAATGGCTGTTGTGGAAAGTGAAAAAACTCACATTGGTGCAAGTAGGGAAGGAACCTCCAAGACTGGTGTTAAAATATACTGTTGGGGCAGATTAGGAGCTTTACTCTGCATTTGATTCAGACTGCTACCTGATCTTGATGCATTTGCTCCTGAAATCAGGTGTCAAAAGTGGAAAAGTATCCCATCGCATTCCCTTCACCTTCATTTTAAAGCAAACAGCAAAACAAATCACCCAAGAATAAAACATTTAGAAGGAGCAATGACTAACACCATTGTAAAACTGTACTCAACTCCCAGAAATGCCAATATGTATGTAGTGCATAACGAGGCACATAGCCCATACCTGACGATAGAGACTAAGGGCAACTGGTTGATTCTGTAGAGTCATAAAGAAATCGCCTCTGTTCATCTCATTCTTTAGATGTGTCACAACAGTATACACTGAAACACAAAGAAAAAGTGTCAAAACAGGAAAGGAATCATCATATAGTTTTAAACAAACGTCAAACACTCCTTACAGCATTATTCAGTTTAGTTTAGAAAGTCATTCCCTGTGTGTCGTTAACCACTTAATTTTATTGTCTAAAATAGACTTCGTGGAATTAAATAATTCAACTTACATAAACTTCTTAACAATAGAAGCAGGAATCCAGATTACTGCGTGTGCATCTGAATCTCGTCCCAGCCACTAATGGCATTCACAAGCATCTTCAGAAAACATCAAATTTAGGGTTGACTATTTCTCATTTTCCCTATCTCAAGAGTTTTGCAGTTTGTGCATTTGTGAAAGATTTGCAGAAGGAAAGCTGGACTCGCTGCCATATAATAAAATAAAGATTGATTGTGTGCTATGGAAACAAATCAGGGTTAAGTCATTGTTGTATCAGTGGCAACTGGGTGATTTTTGACCCTGATCACACTAATTGAATATTGTACTAGTAAAACTGGCAGACTGAAGAATGTCCCACTTTCAGAAGCAATGGCTCTTTAAAAAAAAAAAAATCAGTGCCATGCTTCCGGTGACATTACGACCCAGGCAGCTGCTTGACCCCAAGAGCTCAGGACCAAATGGCAATTTTTGAAAAGTGCTCCCACAAAAGGAGAGAACAACAAAGATTCCACCTTTCCCAAAGGATGGCGACCAAGAAACAGGTAACTGTTCTGAAACACAGAGCGGCAAACTGCAGCATGCTGCTCCACTTCACCACCCCCACCCCCCCCACCCAAAGCCACCTCTCTGCTTTCCCACCCTCAAGGATCCCAGCTGTACACCCTGGAAAGCCTCCCCAGTTAGCCCTCTTTGCAAGTTTATAGGATAAGCTCAGATCTGCCAGCTTCTTGCAAACCCAAAATGTTATAAAGAGCCCACAGCGGTGTTGGCAGGAGTGCTGACTGAAGCACTAATCCGGTCAACTAACCTGCCATTTGCAGCCTGTTCCAATAGTCCTGCTCTGGCTCAAAATGGAGGCACCCAACTATAGAGATGAGCACTTGTGCTAAAATGTGCTCACCTCAGGATCCTACCAGCAGCTCTTTTCTTCCAAATGGAGCTGTTGGACCTGCTCTCCCCCCATAGCTATGCATGGAGACCAGGGCCTTTCAACCAACTCTCATATACAACCTGCCCTTCAAAGACCCATAGAAATGGCCAACAGGGGCCCAGAAACATCAGTTAACAATGGTAACACTATCTGCCTGGACAGGGGTCTGTATATCTCTGTAAATGCTTTGGGGGTTTTGCCAATCTGGCTTAAAAAGGAACTCCCAGAAGCATTTGCCACAGGTATGCTTCCAACCCGTCATGACAAGAGGCATCGACAGATTGTGTCCCCCTCGACAGAGCCCAAATTACACCTTACCAACAAACACCACATCACCCAGCATCAGCTCTCCTGCTACCTCGAAACCAAACCTTTTCTACAAGACCCAAGTACACACATAAAACTCCAATGGGAGCTGTCCCCCCAGAACTGTACCTACACCACTCAACGAATTCCCACAAACACAAATCCACCTTTTGTACCGTATTTACTTTCAGATCAAAAGACAACACAAAAACCCCTAAAGCCTGGGAACAAAACTTGGTGTGCCAACTAACAGAACAGGAATGAAGAAAATATGGAAGCAAACATTCACAAACACCCCCGGCAACAGAACGTGGAAGTGCCAGCTCTGGATAAGACATCAGAGTAGCACACCCCACACCTGGTCCACACATTTCCCCCCTCCCTTGGTGATGAATGCTGGCGGGATGCACCAAGAGCGATACTCCGCTACACGTGTTCTAGATCTGTCCCCACATTCAGCCTTTCTGGGCAACCATCTACAAAGCCACAAATAGCATGCAAACCTCAAAATCCCTGCAGTTGAAAGCCTATGCCCGTTGGGTTTACCCACTATGGAGGGGCCCCTCTCTCCCTCGCAAAGCACACCAGTGCAATTGTCACGACCATGCTGAAGCACCCACCACTATGAGTAAACAATAGTCTCCACACAAGAAACATGTGCATGAAAAATCTGTGGGATATATCCAGTCAGAAAGGGTGATGTATGGATTACGTGCAGAACTTGGGAAGTAATCAAGCAATCTTGAAACCATTGATGGAAACTGGCACTGCAGGATCCTTTACACAGGACCCAGAGCACCCACTAAGAAAGACAAAGTGTTACCATAAACTAGGAACCAGCCCGCCTCATATTTCACCATATTTTCAAGGCCCTCGACATCGCCTGGCCCAGCCAAACCTCACTGACCATTGTTAAATCATCCTGACCACTCCCCTTCCACCCCCGCCGACAGAACACCGTGTCCAACATGTGCACTATGTACTGACTACCACAGTGCACCATGTATATCTCTGAGGGCCGTGTGACAAACTGTACAATGTCAGAAAAAGTATGTACTGTAGTTTAAGAAAAAAAAATCGACAAACAGGTTGGCCCCTCCCTCCTCAACCTGTTTGCCAGATTAAGCAAAATAAAACCTTTGCTCTTTTTTTAAATCAACTCCTACTCCCTCAACTAAGGTTGTCCACACATTCCATCCTTCCAAGGTTTTTTCATATAATAGAAGTTTTTAACCAGGATTAAAAGCCGATAACTTCCTATACATTGCAAGTTTCAAGATTACTTACTAGGAATGACCTCCGGGATGAAAAAAAGATTAAACATGACAAAGCTCAAGTGGAAAAATGACCCAATATAATAATTGTCACCAGCTAAAAGTAAAGGCTGCTAGTTTTATTTTATATTCATATTTCAGTTACCTAAATCAGTGTCTCCACTTTCTATCGCTTTAAGTAGTGCCAGCTGACTCCTTTTCATCTTCAACAGCAAGGGCACCTGCTCACCAGACCTTGGCTCATACTCTAAAAGCTAGAACAAAACAGAAGTTATAAATCCTATAGAAATGATGTCAACTTTCTTTAGTGATTCTCTCAGTGCAGCTCTACATCAAGAAAAAGTAACAAAGCTGTACTTTGCAATAATGTAGGAATAAAAATTACATCTATAATTTATCATATATTGGGCCAGAATTTAGTGTTAAAGTAACGGTGAGATTAACGGCGCTCATTGTTATTTATGTGCAAACCACACAGCAACTTTAGGCGAGGGCAGATGCGTGGTTAGACACGAAAATCCAGAGGTTGCTGTCCGAGATGCGCCACTCCCGAAAACAGCATCTCACTGTCTGACTCACCATTCCGACGTGAGGTTGCTGTACTTGCATGGTAGATATGAACTAAACTTGCCACAGAAAATTAGGGCTTGTCCATTTCAGTCTAAGTATCATTTTTAACGGCGTGATAAGTTTTAATTACTGCCAAACAACCTCTCTGAAAATTAACTTTTATAAGTATGGAGTCTCATTCCTTCAGCTTTTAACTGCTTTTGGATATTTTTTAAAAAATGTAAATAAATTTTTTTTGCACAACTTTTTGTGTCTCTTTTTTTCTCTCTTAATCCAATCTCTCTTTATTTCACTTTCTGTATCTGATTTGACATTGAATTCACTATTCTGACTTACATTTCCTGTTCATTAACAATTCTTCAATCGGATTGGTTAAGGAGACACACAGTTGCTTGCCCTGTTCACACAGGTCCCAGATGTCCTGTAGAGGGCGCCGTGCTATTTCAATCTCCCACTTATAGCAACTTGCAGTGCTAAAGCTCATGGAATAACAGGCAAGAGCAACTCTAACAAACGGTGCCCCGTTCCTTTGCCAGCTACAGTAAATTATGGCGTAATAAAAATCTTAATGCTGCATGCACTTTCGGTCTGTGCCACGTGACTTCCTGCTTTCATGTGTTTGCCACATTTTTCGCAACCTTCCCTTCATTATAAATGCTTACATCTACATTTATAATATATTTTTCCTAGATAAACTTATAATGTTGATATGCAATCACAGGTGGCCCTGGAGCAGCTTCGTGTTGTCTGTACCATCTCAGCCGCCATCGTCCTCCCAGTCAGTAAAGTGCAGGTTGCAATCATTGACCTGCTCTAGTTCAGTGCTGCTCCCTGCTTCATACAGCCTCCAGCCATTGCCTGCACCCAGCAGTCTGTCAGTCAGTCTTCTCAGGACCTAGTCTACCGCTCCACATTCTTGCTATTGAGCTCCAACACTCACCCACAAGCCACTGGTCGGCCACCCCATGCCCCTCTCAACTTGCATTGTATACAATAGGACTACTCATCACAGGCAGCTCAGGCTGCTTTCTGAGTTTTCTGTACCATCTCGGCTGCCATCTAGATTTTTTAATACAGTAGTTTGGGAATCAATAAGAGTGTTATCTCGCCGAGCCCCTCAACCACTCTCTCATCCCCCTACCTCACTGTAAATTGAACATTACAGGCAAGAATGCACTTTAAAGGATAAAACACATCTCAGAGTTTCGATGACAACTGATAAACCAATAAAGCTTCTCTTTTATCTTGTTACTTGCTTAAAACCTGTTACACCTCTAACTTTTGCCAGTTCTGACGAAAGGTCATCGACCTGAAACGTTAACTCTGTTTCTCTCTCCACAGATGCTGCCTGACCTGCTGAGTATTTCCAGCATTTTCTCGTTTTATTAAAGCTTTTCTCTTGTTTATTTCATCAGTATCCCTAAATGTACTAATACTTTGCAACACACTCTAGCCCATGTCTTATCCTTTATATTACACCTAAAATTGTACATAAAATTGCAGTTTCCTTTGGTCTTTACTCCATTATCATATATTCAATAACGAATTCAACCCCAAATAAGAGACCTGTATTTAGCAACACAGACTTTTCAAATGAATTTATTCCCAAAGTGTTGTTTCAAAATGACCGAACTTCTGTTGAGACCATATTGTTTGACTAAGCCGGCTAAATTCTGGCTAAACCTGAAGTGAACCAACATCTCCAGCAAAAGCATTTACATATTTATAAACCATATACGGATAAAGCTTAGGATGTTAAAAATAACCTTTTATCAGAAAATCACTCCCCCAAACTCCTGGAAACAACAGGAGGAGAGAAGGGAAAATTGCAAGAACCAGTGAATGCGGAGTGATATATTACACCAGTAATGAGGCTACATTGCTGGCATTGGATTTAAACTCCTTGTTTTCAGTAATACTGCATCAGCACTACAATTATTTACAGAACACAGATTTTCTTTAAAACTTCCTTTCCCCTACTCATTTACCACTGATGCAGTTTATATTGCGGTTTCATTTCCATTATTATGTAGTGGGATGGGATTGTACATCATCAACTACCGATGCTTTTTTGTCCAAAAAACTGTAGTTTCTGCTCTATAAGAAAATACAATGTCGTACTAGAGAACTGAAATTTGCAGAATTCACTATTCCAAAGTGCTACCACAAAATATTTTGTGATTAGCAAATATTGTTTTAAAAATAGGGAATATAATGCAAGGATTGAATTTTATTCACCTTTATTGCCAGCTCTGTTCTGCCACAATCATAAGCCTTGGCAGCAATTTCGGAATAGGAAATGCCAAGAGTGTCCCCAAGCTTGTTGTTGATTGCACGAGCGATGCTGTCATCAGGCTCCTCCTTCTGCTGGACCTGTGGATCACAGATGGTGGTAATTGTTCGGGGAAGGGTGAAGTTTATGCAAATCCCTTCCAAGTTATTTGCCCACTGTAACACTAGGCTAAGAGATCAAAAAAGATAGCTTGTCAGAAATATTGTGTATATTCATGGCTGTCAGAACTTTTACTACTTAAAGAATTAAAACAAATGGTTTTGAATGTTAAAATTGTACCGATTAAAAACAAAAAAATCCCCATTTCTTCAATTTTAAGGCCTGAATTTGCGGTCGGAGGCTTCCCGCAGGTGAAGGCCTCCAAACCTACAAGAGAAATACATACCTACCTGATGGTCCTGGAGGTTCGGACACTTGCACTCCTGGGCCTCTACGCATACATAAAGGCCCACGTATCCCAAGGGTTCACACGGTTCGCAAGCACCCCTGGGATCACGTGGGCCGGCCCAGCCAATCAAAAAGGGGGATTCCCATTAGGCTCATGGGGATTCCATTTATGTACGGAATCCCCATGAGCATGAATAAGAATCCCCGAAAAAACAATTACACACCAGTTAAATAAAAATAATTACATGTTCAAAATTAATTAAAATACAATTAAATTAAACATTTAAAACAAAAATTTAACTTTTAAAAAATAAATTTAAATGTTTTAAAGGGGCTAAAAATAACCTATAACTAATTTAAAAGTTTTTTTTATGTTTAAATAATTTTTTTACATTATTTTAATATTTATTTAAACTCTTACACTGGTAAAAGAAGGCCCTACGCCTGCTTTTACCAGGCGTAAGAGTTTCACGGGCATTCGCTGGGCAGTAGTTTGGCAAATAGCCCAACTCTCCGCCAGCGAATGTCCATTTCCCGGTGGATCCGTCAAGCTGAAACTTGACAGATCGCAAGTTCCAGGGTTTTGCGCATGCAGAAACCCGGAACTTGCGGGGCACATACAGCCGCTTACGCACAGCGTGCGCAGTCATAGGCCCCGGAAAATCTGGGCGGATATTTACAAAGCCTGTAGCTACTATAAATCTACTGTAGAATTCAGTCTGAGTAATTATTCACTTGTAATGATCTAACTATTCTGGCCAAAACCATAATCTCAAAGCATCTGTGCAATCACCGTCTACAATAAACCAATTACCATAGTACTGCTATAGTCTGCTGTGGCATGATGGTACAGGTTTCACTTTGCAAATGTGGAATTTACAAAGCAAAGATTGACATTAACTGAAAATCAGAGCTGCTACTTTGTTGGAAATCCCAAAAATGAAAATAAAATGCTACAAGACCATTTACCTGAAGGAGGAATAATTGCAGGGTTATGGGGAAAGAGGAGAGAGACACTAATTGGACAGCTCTTTCAAAGAGCCGGCACAGGCACAATGGGCCGAATGGCCTCAGTCTGTGCTGTATGATTCTACGATTCTAAGACCACTGCCCGAGTCCCAATGCTTTGCTCTCCCTACCAAGTCCAAGTGCTCCACCTCCCCCGTCTGCTTGGTTCTCAATGCTGTGCCCTTACCCTGTCCGCAGTTGCTGAAACAAACAGGAGTGAGGGGCAAAAACAGAACAGTGGAAGAATTGTGAAGAGATGGAAGCAGGCAGAACCTTCTGCACAAAAAAAATGCCTGCAATCCTGCTAGTGAATGCTAGTCACGCTTACAAGTTATGCAAGGGTAGAACTAGGTTGGAAGTTGAGCGGTTCTTCTTTTCCCAGAGAATAGTGAATCTGTGGAACAGGTTGCCAGCTCATGTAGTGAACGCTGATTCACTGTATTCCTTCAAGATCGAGCTGGACCTGTTCCTGGCTGGGGCGGAGATCACCTTGTACAAGAGCTAGGTATCCTGCAACGTAAATCAGGAAAGAAGTGATCTCCTGGACTAGTTTCGATCACCTAAGGGGGTCAGAGAGGACTCTTCCAATTTTTCACTAATCAGCCTGGGTTTTTACCTGTAATTTTGCCTCCCCCAGGATGGCCCCTTGCATGGTAGGTGGGGAGTGTCTATATTGTGATGCACAAGGACAGGCTGGATTGATCAGTAGGTTTTTTCCTGTCCGTCTTTTTCGTATGTTCCAATGTAACTGACATGAAAATAAGACAACTGATGTTGTTTCCAGTTCTGGTCTACCTCAAGAAAGGCTGGATAGGCAGAACTGAGAGTATACTGAAAAGCGATCAGAACTCTGGGAGTTGACATAACCACATACAGCTTTGCCTGGTCTCTGGGGTCAGGGAATTTCAAACAAAATCTTGAAAATAGAGGGAAAATGAGAGTCAGGTATATGAGCCACGTAGATCAGGAAGGTCCCTGGTTCAACTGCTGGTTTGTGTTAAATTAGCTGATTTCAGCCGGAGCAATGGCGGGGATATTTTTTAAATGAATCAGTCAATGTTCCCGCTAAGCTGTCTGGAGATCCCACGCAGCCCCAGGACCAGCTTTTGAATGGGAGATTTCTAAACTTTGAATGGGCCACGCAGCCTGTTAAAGGGACCAGGCACCCAAAAAAAAAATTAGGGGGAACATTGGCATCAATGTTGAATTATCCAGTCGTGCTCTTGGTCACTGTCCAGTGACTGCTGGAACATAAATACTTGGATGTAGGGTGAAGGCAAGTGCAGTCTTGGCTTGCGAGAGTTCCAATGGTCAGGACACCTACTGATGCTCACTGTCCAGGCTCATACATGAAAAATGACCAGTGGGGCAAAGCATTAAAGAGCTGCTGTCAACTGCAGAATCATATCCCAGAGTTGCCATCGTCAGGACAGGAGGGGCAAGAGGTAAAAGTAGACATTTTCCATTTCATTGAAGTATAAAAACAAAGATAGATTACTGAACACTTATTCTTGAGAGGGGAAACAAAGATGAAACATTTACCTTATAGCAGGCCCAGTGAGCCAAGATCCGACTTGCTCCCTGAAATTCCGATATTTTCAGATACTTACAAATCCTTATTGCAAGAGGATAGAGTCTACGCAAAACTAATCTGAGGAGATGAAAAAGATAAACAGAACTGAAACCATTCCCTTATTAAAACTTGGCCAATTATGTCAACGGTGGCACATCAGCGTAGAAACATTATATGCCATGGAGTGGCCAAATGCAGAACTGTGTCCAAGAATGATTATATGGCAGGATTTTGGTTAGCTACATCACTGCAGGAGGAATTTCCCTGCCAAAATGTTAGAAAAATCGAAGAATAGTACCCCAAAACACACACACATTTAGGAGCCAGCTCATCAACAGCATTAGGAGAGAGCGGTGATCAAATCAGTCAGCCACCATTTCAGTAGGGTAAAAAGGCAGTGCTATTCTTTTTGAAGCAAATCATTACAAAAACAAAAGGCACACTGATGACTTCATAAGTTACCTGTCTATTAGAACGTCAATAGTGAGCTGCTTATATCTGAAGTTGTAAGTCAAAGGTAAACTTGAAAATAATCAAGATACAAGAATGCTTTCTAGCTTTAATATACAAAATGAGCCCAAATACAAGAGGCTCTGAATAATTTATATCAAATACCATGAAGTATGACGCACATTAAAGACTTTGCTGGTGAGAAACATGAGAACCAAATGGTAAGATATACAATGTCCCTTTACAAAAGCCCCAAATCAGAGAGATATACCACTATTAAATTACTGTGATAGAGTATACCAGTAATGTTATTCTGTATAATCAACTGCAAATTATCACTCAATAAACTTGCATGAGATATCAATGCTATTAGCCTACATCAACACCTTTAATGTCTCACTACATTGATGGCATGGAGCCACTTGCCAATATTTCCTGCAACACTTGCTGAATCAAAAAGCAAGGGTAATTTTAAGGCTATGATCTAATTTGTGAGTTCGGATGACAGCTCTGATCAATCTCTCAGTTTGTGATGTCACCGCAATCACTCACTAAATCTTCCAATCACTTCCAAGTATCTGGAACTCTTTATTTGTAATAGTTCTAGGATTCTGGAGTTCATCAAAATATCATTTTTTTCACAACTTATTTCCAACTGAATGTTTTGCTTTTTATCATCCTCGCTACAGTCACCCATGGCAACACTTGGTCCCACAGTGGGGAGATTGGATGTTCTGGAACATTAACTTCTCCTGGACCACCAGCATTATCATTGTGATCAGCCTATAGAAGCGGTGCTGCCAGAAGCCCAGACTGGTCTAGTCTTCACCCCCAAAACAAACTCATCACAAAATCTATTAGCTCAGCAACTAGCACACAAAATCACCCATTGAAGGGAGTCAAGATCAAATGACAAATCAAGACTGGGACGAGAAGCTGGGCCCTGTGAATGGGAATGGAATCAGTAAGCGGTTTTTTTTTTGCATTTTCGATTGCATCTTGAAAATTACTGTTTAATTCTAAATGGACAACAGGAATTCTAGTAAGAATAATTAATAAAATTGAAGGATAATATGAATCATATTTACTGAAACATCACAAGCAGAAATTAATGTAACCAAATAAATAACTGGAAACAAAAACTTTTGTCGCAATATATGTAGTTCCAAAAAAGCCAAGTATCTTGTTACAGCTGTTATGCAACTAAACCACATACAAGGATACTGGGGATAACTGAGAGGGATGCCGATGGTAGAGTCTCGAATGGCGTTCAATACCCGTAGATCTCGGGCCATCTTCACAAATGTATCTGGTGGAAAGTTGCTGATGAAGCATTTACCAAAAGAGGCTGCCTGTGTCCAAAGTAAACATCACCAAGGTCAGTATATATTGTACACTTGAATTTCATATATTATTTAACCCCTCCCTTTTTCCAGATTAAGAAACAAATGCGACAGGTGGTCATAGCTGTCTATGATATAAAATGGTCACAAATTACCACAATACCATCAGTTGTAAACCAGCGTGTGCCAGCTTTACAAGGTCTACAACATTGTACTACAAGATATAACACACTGGCAGTTACAAACATTACAATACCAGTCACCTCATTAAATTCTGTTATTAAAAAGAAACAATCATTTCATCTTCGGGTGGTAATGGGAGAGCAAAATTGGAGGAATTGCAGAAACCCTCAATCAGATGTTCCAATGTTAAAGGAGCAGAAAATTATTATAGTCTGTAACATCTAATTGCTAATATCGGAAGTCGCTTTCGATAACTCGATAGCGAAAACTGATACAGGGATATAGATAGTGAACTGCATATTCCATTTTTGAACTCTGGAGCTGGTCAGATGCACTGAAATGTTCCAAGTCCTATATACTCCTACAGCTCATTTAAAAGTGCCTACAGGCAAAAATGAGCTAAGTCAGTGATAGAGTACATAGTGGGCTGATTTTGACACGCCTAGGAAATTATTCCTGCTGTATAAAGGTTTTTCATGCAACTTACAAAGAAAAATGACTGAATAATGGAAAATTCCTTACTTTAAAAAGGTAGGTTCCTGGCTCGTGGCTGTTCAGTCTATGCAACTGTAACATAGAGCTGATGCTCTGAACTACTGACATTGTGCTCTCGAAGGATCTGCTGAGTAGAAGCTCAACAATACAACCATGCTTTTGAAGTTTCAAAAATCTAATGATCATGCAGAAGAGCACATTCTGCCACAACACCCCTACCTTGGATGATCCTGAATTGATGCCACTGTTATGATAACATGATCACATTGCCTTCCAAACTCTCCAACATGACAAGAAGCCTTTAATATAGTATTTTGTTTCAGCCTTGCCAACTTTCTGCCCTGAATGTGTTGATTCCTTGCTGGGGTACTGATTCATAACTATCAATCACCTTACAGTACTTTGCCCAAATGACCATTCTTCACCCGTGAACGCAGATGGTGAAAATCAGCTGGCATTTGACTCTGGTGGGCATCACTACCGGGGCTGATCCTGTCTTCACCTCGCACCCACATTACCAACAAGTTTCACTGGACAGTGATCAGGAGCAGGAACGCATGGGTACTGAAGCCATTGTAGCATCATACCTGCCCAGTGCCCCTCATGCTAAAACCAACCAGATACCAAACAGGAATGGAACTTGGAACCTTCCTAGTTTGCATGGCTTAGTGACTCATATTATGAGCTCACTAATCAAATGGGGGAGCTCTTGAACCCAATAGTTTTCAAACTTTTGTACGCGAGCGACTCTCTGCAAATTCCTATATTCCTTTGCACCCTCTACAAATATTGGTACACTACCAGGGATCCCTCGAGTTAACTTCTGAGAATGTCAGCTGTCCAAAGAAAAAATAAACAATGCAATCACTGCTGAAAATGTTTTTATTAGTATATTAAAAAAATACCAGGTTAGCAAAAGACAGAAGTCGGATGACAGGCTGATAGAAATCTGAAAACCTTGTGGAACCCTAGGATCTGGGAGCATCAGTTTAACGTGCTTTTTATCACAACCACCAGCTCATTATTGTTGACGGCACATAAATTGATACTACGGTTATTGATTTGCACATCAGAATTTAAAATCAACATTATATTACAAGTTTGATTCAGAAGACTTAGAAGATTTAAAAGAACAAGGCTTCAAGAATACAGTAAACTTTATTACTGTAGAAGCAAAAGTTCACATTTACCTACTATCTGAAATGTTCCAGCAGTACTCTTGGATAGTTTATTAGGCTGAACAAACTAGGTTTTATATTCCAGAATAGAAATTTTCCCCTATTCAATCTCAGGCTCACACCTCATTCACTTATGAGACTACTTGGAAACTTGCATCAAAATTAATTACACTCAAAGAATAACTGTACATGGGGAGAACATAAATCATAAACTTTGGTATAAAATACATCACAGTGATGCAAATTTATTAAACGCCCCCTAGGGGTTAAACCACAATAATATTTTACAAAGGGCAAGAGCGCCCTCTTGCTTTTACTTTGTGCTGTGCCCCATCTACCAGAGGTGTATCATTTCAGTCTTACCCTCAGCAGAGTCTTCTGCATCTCAGGTTCATACTCATTGCCTGCTGCCTCAATGCACTGCTGTACAGCCTCAAACAAGAGGTTTTGTTCCTTTATCTCTCGTAAATACTCATCTGCCTTCTGGCTCTCTTTCTATGAACACAAATTAAGATTGCATTTAATCTAACAGACATACTAAAGTTACATAATAACAGAAAACGCTGGAAAAACTCAGCAGGCCAGGCAGCATCCGTGGAGAGAGAAACAGAGTTAACGTTTCAGGTTGAAGACCTTGCGTCAGAACATTATGTTACAAGCTTGATTCAGAAGACTTAGACGAAAGGTCTTCGACCTGAAACGTTAACTCTGTTTCTCTCTCCACGGATGCTGCCTGGCCTGCTGAGTTTTTCCAGTGTTTTCTGTTGTTATTTCGGATTTCCAGCATCCGCAGTATTTTGCTATCGTACTAAAGTTACATGTTCTCCAAAATTATTTTACATGTTAATTCCAGCAAGACGTAAATAAAAAGATACTGCTTTTTTCCTACAAAGATAAATCAAACCCAGCTAATGCTAGGTCACTTTTCATAGGCCCGATCTCCCTCCCCATCTTCTTGGACTCAGGTTCTGTGTAAAGGGGACAACTCTCAAGTGGGAGCCTCTGTCAGAGCTGATCTGTACTTGCACTTCACACGTCAAAACCAGCCGGCACAGACCAACCTGAACCAAAGAGAGAGATCGCACAAAGACCTCGGTGTTTGGGGCACTTCTCACAGGGTACATTGTCCTAAAGTCAGTTCAGCACCAACATTTCTAAACCACTCCCTGGGCTCGCACTCTGAACAGGAGGAATATAAAAGGATCTGGGGAAATGGAGTTGCAGGAGAGAGCGCCAGCACAGACACAGGGGGCCAAATGGCCTCCTCCTGTGCTGTAAATTCTATCACCCTACGAAAACTCTCCTTGTTGAGTCTGTGACCAGGGAGTGGCTTAGAAATGTTGGTGCGGAGCGGAGTTTAGGATGACCGCGTCGATTTCCCAGGCTGCGAGCAGCAGCGCCTGGGACATCCATGTCCCATTCCAGGAGACTCATGGCAATCGGGAGGGTTGGCAACCCTACCCAGCACACGCCTGCCTACCTTGCTCTTCTTGCATGCTCGCATACACTTCATAGAGAAGGAAAGCTGGGTGGAGAAAGACACAAGGGGAGAGACTAAGGCAGAGAGAGAGAGACACACAGTCTGCATCTTCCCTGATCTCTCCCCTTGTGACTTACTCCACCCAACATTTCTTGTGTCTGGCACAGACATGCTCAAAAAAAGGGTTGGTGGCAAAGAGACCGGGGGAAGATGTGTCAAAAAAAAGAAACAGGCAGCAAAGATGGGCAAAAGACATCACGAAGAGACGCATTGGACTGACAGAGATTGGGAGAAAGCAAGATATACATCGGAAAAGGCAGAGTGATATCAGACATATGGTCAATGTTCCCCCTAAGGTGTGCGACCGCGCACCAACTGGGAGGTCCCGCGCAGGCCGCTCATCAGCTGCTGCTGCTGGACCACACACTTAGACTGCAAATTAGAGGGAACATTGCATATGGTGGACTGTGCGAAAGGTGGTGAGATGATAGTCATTGATCTCCCACCAATTTTTCTCTTCATGTTGACAAATCAAGGAACAGACAGAGATATTGGGTGACAGAAAAAAAACCTCAGTGCAGAGAGAAAGAGATGTGCAGGCAACAAAGAGAGACGTAGACATGTCAAAGGGAGAGATAAAGAGACAGACACATACACACAATAGGAGAAGGACTCGCTGTGAGCAATGCTGCAGGAGATCTACTAATGTTCGAGAGAAAACTATTAAAAAAATGTTAATGGGCTGAAAGTAGAAAAGTAGCCAGGCCCAGATGGTTATGCATCCCAGAATACTATGGGAGGTTTGGAAGGAGGTAGCAGAGGCAATAACCACAGGAACTGTGCCAAAGGACTGAAGAATGGCAAATGTTACACCATTATTCAAAAGTGGGGCAAGTAAAATCATCGGCCAATTATTCTCACTTCAGTCATGGGTTAAGCTTCTGGAGTCTAATATGTAATGAAATTAGTGAACACTTAAAAAGGCATGCCCTGAATTTGTAACATTGCTTTAATAATTTAACTGAATTTAATATTTTGGGGAAAACCATAGTGCATAAGGAGATTGTGGTAGATATGGATACTCAGAAGGTGTTTGATAAGATGCAACATAAGAGTTATTGCAAAAATGAAAGCTCATGGTATTAAATAAAATGTAACTGCATAGCTAGAAAGATGGCGAGGACACAGAAAGTAGAGAATAGTGGTAAATTGATTGGGGGGGGGGGGGGTGGCGGATTTTAGGGTTATTAGAATGTTTTTGTAGGCAGTGGTGAATCCTTGGATCTTAAATGAACATAGCTACAATTGGAATGATATTGAAGTTAAAGGGCATGACGAACTGTGAGAAAGAATGCAGAAGAACATATTAGACAGATTACCAGAGTGAGCAGATGAGTGGTAATGCAGTACATTGCAGAGGAATGTGAAGTAAGATATTTTGGGAAAAATCAACAGTGAAAGGAAACATCCCTAAAACAGGAAGATTCTTAAAGTATATGAACAGAGATCTAGGTGTACAGATACAGATAGAAAAGGCCACAAAAAAGCAAATGGGATTCTCTGACTCAGTTAAAAATCTATTTTCCTTCCAAAAGTGAAGTAAATCTAAGACAACTTTTAGTTATATAGCACTTTTAACATAGAAAAATAAAGTCCCAAGGCACTTCACAAGGTGTGAGGAAACATGGTAGCCAAGCCAAGGAGATCTTAGAAGGGATGATCAAAAGCTTGGTCTTAGAGGAGAGTCTTAAAGGAGGTGGAGAAACAGAGGGGGTTAGGGAGGGAATTCCAGAGCATGGGGCCATGGCAGCTGAAGGCACAAACGCAAATGGTGAGGGGGCCGGGGCAGGGGGCATTACAGAGATAGGGAAGGATGAGGCCATGAAAGGATTTCAACAAAAGGGAGAGAATTTTAAATGTGAGGCGTTGGAGGACTGGGAGGCAACGTTGGTCATCAAGGACAGGGCTGAAGGGTGAGCTTGGTGCAGGATATGGGTAGCAGAGTTCTCGATGAGCTGAAGTTTACAGAGGGTGGAGAATAAAACAAACATACGACAAATGTTCTTTGACCCACTTTAATTTTGATCTGTCAAAATAGAATAGTTGTGATTAAGGGGCAATGACTTTAAACACAACATTACAGGAAAGGTAATAGCAAAACATACCTCATATTCTTTATGAGCTTCCAGCAGAAGTGCACCAGGTGCCATGGAGGCAATTTTGAATATATCTTGACAAGCAGCTGAAAGCAACAAAGTAAATAACCAATGACACAAGAAGCTAGCAAAACCACATACTTCACGGTCACCAAACGATATTTTAAAACAAGACAGCACTCTTAATTAAGACAGATATCCAATTTTGGAATCACTGCGCAACATGGAAATAGGATTAAGCTGATCTGAAATGTTTCAAATGTGATTCTTTTTGAAAAAGGGAGGTGCTACTGATTATCGGTTACTTATCATGAAATAAAATGCCTGCTTTCCCTAATATAGCCAAGTGTGGCAACAGATGTTCATGATTCTGCTAGTCACCAACCTCAACTTATAGCATCACGTTGAGCATAGACTAGATATGACCCCATAAGGAGAAAGAGAAATTGCAAGAGCCTTGCCTGGCACTTCCTAATGCCAGTTACAGAGAGTACTGATGGATGCATGGAGATCCAAGAACAGTTTAGAAGTTCAAGAGAGAGATTACTAGGACTCTGAAATAACAGAAAATGCTAGAAATACACATCAGGTCTGGCAGTATCTAAAAGAGATAAAAATGGAATAGCTATTGAAATGTAGAACCTATGTCACTCAAACATTAAGCATTTCTACAGCCAAAACATGAACCTATCTTGATCGCTTTCCAGATGCTTCATATTTCCAGCATTCTTTGTTTTTATTAGAAAGCGCCAGGTTTACACGTAATGCGCTTGTAAAATTGAACTACATATATTTAATACCAGTGCTCCTTATTGAATAAACACAGTACTTACGTGGGACCTCATGTAGAAATTCATGACTGGAAGAACTAATGATTCGAACACCATCAATTTCAGGCACTAAGTGAACATCTTCATCCAGATAAAATCTGAACTTCAGTTAAGAATTTAAATGAATAGTGAACACAAGGGCATAACTAACCAACTACTGTACATGCAATTACCTACTTTTCAGTAAACCAGCTACAGGCCACTTCACTCGACAGCAAGTTGGAGCCAATACAGATTTTTTACTTATTAATGAAAAAATATTTAGGATAACCCAGAGAACATTTTCTTTGTTCCAACTTTATTTTTACAAACTTTTGATTTTGTATTTGTCTCACTCATAATATCCAGCACTTGAGGTTAAAAACATTACTGTAAATGTTCTGCAATAGCAGCTATGTATATTTTGTTTGCTGATACTCTCTCTCCTAGCACTGCAGTAAAGTACAGTACTTATATTTTTAGCATGGAGAATGGCAGCAGAGTCTCAGCATGGATTTCTCCACGACCTGAATCAATGTTGCTCCACGACAGAGGACACTCTTGCCAGTTTTTCCTTGCTTCTCTCTATCCCCTTCCCTCCCTCCAATCCTAGAAATGTCCCACTCTCTTCGCTGAGAACTAGTAAAACGCTGGTTTTGAAAACACGTGCAACTTCTGGCAGGTTGTGTTGATAAATTCAAGAGAGTGGGATGAATATTTGCTGTATATTTTTTGGATTCTGGTATTGACCTGATGGGACTATCATGGTCTTTTCGGTTCTGTACGTCCTTATGTTCCAAAAGCAAGAGAGGGCATTCAGTGATTACAGGGATCAATAGTAGCAACAGCATAAGGATACTTAATGGTCTCCTTTGAACTTCCTGCTATTAAAAGTAGTTTATCCCAAATACCAACTACAGTAGGATTGGTGCTTTTGGGTCTGTTACACCTGAAAATGCAAAGAGAAAAATTACCAAAGCTAACATTCCTCTTCTGTTCTTTCACATAAACAAACATTGTAAAATGAGGGAACCCTGTGAGGTTTGTGAATTTATTAAACACTGGCTTACTGCAAATTTTAGAGTGAAGGCAGTTTTGCTGATAAAGATTTATTGTAAAACACTGCACACCACACTACGAGAGCAAGTATATTAATAGGTCAGCATACAAGTAAGTTAGAACATTTAGGATCCAGGATTTAAATGGCCAATTTGCAATTTAAAATAATGTATGATATTTTTTGAACTTTGCTGCAGTCAAATGGATAGTCTTTTCCAGTCCTGTATATTTGTATGCTCCTAAATTTCATCTGTATATTGCTATAATGCCAGAAATGAACCAAAAAAACGTAGGTCTTCAAAAAAGATTTGAATGCACATTGAATATTTAGGCTCAAAATTAGTTAAACAGAGGGAGGATTTAGCATCAATATTTGACGAGCATGTCAATTTCTGAAAGCCACCCAATGGGCTAATGAAAAACGGATTTACGAATTTTGCCTAAAAACATGTTAACAAAGGTTAAACATGGGACCTATGCCCATTCTTAATACAACTAAATTATTTCAATAAAACAGATATATATATCCTATCCTCTTAAGGAATTAGAACATTACTATTTTTAAATAGTGTCTCCACATCACTTCTCACGCCAGCCATTCAACATTCCATTTCCCAACTAAGCAACCAGTTCCAAAGCATCTTCCATTTATCCTCAAACCAACTTCTAAAGGTTGTGCAAGGGCAGACCAGGTTGACTTTCTCCCTAAAATTCTCTCCCTCTGAAGAAGTGAGCTTGGATCAGTGATAGGAATTTCCCTATTCAAGCCATATACCAAGCTTTGAGCTCATAACCTAGGCCTACAGAACAGGAAGAGTGCCAAATTGTCAGAGCTACTGTCCTTTGGACGAGACATTAAACTGAGGTCCTGTCTTCAAGCGGGTGGGGTGGTACCTAACAAGAATTTGGAAGGACTCCAGAGACGTGGAGCATCTATTGTCCTCCAACCCACTATCACAAACTGGTAGAGGATAAGTTGTCACTCAATTCTTCATACGGAGAGTACCTCTGTACAGGTGTGCCATTAGGCAGTGTGTGCTGGGCAGGTGTTGGCCACTTCTCCACAGGAAGGGATGGAGGATTCCCTTCAGGCTGCTCTCACACACTTCCTACTGGATGAATGCACCAAAATCCTGCTCAAAATTCGGCAGTCCTAACTCAGAGGATGGATGGCAGAGAATAGAAAGGTTACTCCTCCTGCTATTGGTAAATTTAGAAGTCCTCTGTTGGCCGCTATGGTCTCATGTTAACACAGAAACATATATGTGAAACTCAAATCCATGAGCCACATCTAACAGTGTTGTGCCACTGTACAACTTACCAGACAAACTGCTGAGGTGGTGTTTGGAAGTTTGTGTCAACCACACACAACTTGTCCTGGAAACAAAGCAGAACACATTTTAAATATTCACTTATTGATAAAGAAAATAAATCCTCAGTGCTCATATTTTTCTTTTGTACAACTAGATCAATAAAGCAGCAGCTGTAAACATAGGCCCGGAACTTGCGGTCCTGATGACGGCGAACTGGCAGCGTTCGCCGTCATTTCGCTTTTGAAACTTACCGCGACTTCAGGAATGAGCGCAGGGGCAGCCCACGTGGAAATCCTGAAGTTGCGGTCTGTCATTCACTGCTCCTCCACAGGCTGTGCTGTGTAACCCCCCCCCACCCAGAGCCGGCAATCGGTGAAATCACTGATCTGACGAAAACCTCCCCTTTTCCGAACAAATATCGCTGTTAGAAACCCCATAAAAAAATTAGACCCATTCAAATGAAATGTAACTGGGTTTTTAATGGCGATCTGAGTATTAACTACTGATAAACAACCATTCTGGCCCCGAAAAACCAATTTTATATTGGTGAAATGTCAAATTTCTCCATTAAGTTAAAAATTATTAAATTTTAAAATTAATTAAAAAAATATTTTTAAAGTTTGTTCATGATATTTCACCTTCTACCTTAACCTAATGCGTATATCCCAATCTTTATTTCATTCTCTGTAAAAAAAATTTAAGTGATTGATTATTAGTGCTTTCTATTTCCTGGCTGGGAGAATTTTGCAATGTGATTGGCTGCTTAGACAGCTTGTTGACGTCACAGCAGTTCACACTATGGGATTTCCACTACACTACGCTGATTTCAACTTCACGTCGGAAAAAACGAACTTCTCGCCACAGAGATCACAAGATCTTTGTGGGAAGTTTACTTCGGGTCCAGCGGCGAACACCTTTGCTTCTCTGCTGACCGCAAATTACGGGCCATTAGTTAGCAGCCTCAACACAACTCTTTCCCTTTAGAAAGTTTATGACCCTAGTGTGATTGTTTTCCAGTTTGCTCCACTCACCAGCTCCCCTCATAGAAGCATTATATCTCTTGTACCCCAGACGTTGCAGCGTTGAAACATACAAAATTCTTACAGGGCTTGACAGGGTAGATGCAGGGAGGATGTTTCCCCTGGCTGGCACGTATAGAACCAGGGGTCACAGTCTCAGAATAAGGGGTCGGCCATTTACAACTGAGATAAAGAGAAATTTCTTCACTCAGAGGATGGTGAATCTTTGAGAGCTTGGAGACAGAGCTGGGAGATCGCAAATGGAGTGAATCGCAAGCAGAGTGGAGGAATTTGGTGAGTGCAGGAATCGGTGGAGAGGAGGAAGGCGGTGGAGACGTCCAACTGAAAAGGAGTGGAGCCACAGAACCCAAGGTCTCCAAGTTAATAGACAAGAGAGCGGACCTGTGGGAGAGTGAGAGGAGCGGCCGCAGATAAAGGTAGGCCCAAGAGCCCAGAGGGAACGCGAGTGTCAGGGAGCGAGGTAAGTGACGTCAGCGCAAGGGAAGGAGCTGATTGGCAAGTAGTTGGTGATTGTTTTTCTTTTGTCTTAAGTTTATTTCTGTTAAGTTACTTAATAGTCTATTTAGTAGAGGCATGGCAGGGCACCTTGGTCCCGTGGAGTGCACATCTTGTGTCATGTGGATACTCTAGGACGCATTCCGTATCCTGGACAACCACATGTGCAGGAAGTGTCGTCAGCTGGAGGAGCTCAAGCTCAAGATTTTGGAGTTTGAGCAGCAGCTGGCGTCATTGCAGTGCATCCATGAGGCTGAGAGCTACGTGGATAGCATGTTTCAGGAGGTGGTCACCCCGCAGCATAAGAGTGTGCAGGCAGAGAGGGAATGGGTAACCGCCAGACAGACTAGGAGGACCAGGCAGGTAGTGAAGGAGTCCCCTAAGTGCATCTCACTCTCCAACCAGTAAATACTAGTGAGGGCGATAGTTCCTCTGGGAAGTACAGACAGAGCCAAGGCCATGGCACCACGGGTGGCTCAGCTGTACAGGGGAGGGGGCAGGAAGATCGGGAAAGCAATAGCGATGAGATTCGATAGTTAGGGGAACAGACAAGCATTTCTGCGGCCGCTGACGTGATTCCAGGATGGTATGTTGCCTCCCTGTTGCCAAGATGTCACTGAGCGACTGCAGAACATTCTGAGGGGGGAGGGTGAACAGCCAGAGGTCGTGGTCCATATCGGTATCAACGACATAGATAGAAAGAGGGATGAGGTCCTGCAGGCAAATTTTAGGGAACTAGGAAAGAGATTAAAAAGCAGGACCTCAAAAGGTAGTAATCTCTGGATTACTCCCGGAGCCACGAGCTAGTGAGTATAGAAATAGGATAGAGCAGATGAATGCGTGGCTGGGGAGATGGTGCAAGAAGGAGGGCGTTAGATTCCTGGGACATTGGGACTGGTGGGATCTGTACAGGCCGGACGGTTTGCACCTCAACAGAGCTGGGACCAATGTCCTCGCGGAGGGGTTTGCTAGTGCTGTTGGGGAGGGTTTAAGCTAATTTGGCAGAGGGATGGGCACCAGGATGTAGTATTAGAAAGGAGAAACAAGGTGCACAAAAGATTGGGAGAGACAAATAGCACAAGAGTAAGAAATAGTACGGTATTAGGTGGGGTCAGACTAAGTGAGAATACAAGAAGGTCTAAGATAGGTTTACCGTGCCTGTGTGTAAATGCACGAAGTGTGGTAAATAAGGTTGGTGAGCTGCAGGTGCAAATAGCCACATGGGAATATGATGTTGTGGCAATAACAGAGACCTGGCTCAAAAAAGGGCAGGATTGGGTACTAGATATTCCTGGATATAAGGTGTTCAGGAAAGATAGGGAAGGAAAGAAAGGAGGTGGGGTGGTAGTATTGATTAAGGAGAATATTACAGTGCTGGAGAGAGAGGATGTCCTGGAGGGGTCAAGGACAGAATCTATTTGTTAGAGTTAACAACAGAGGTGCCATTACACTACTAGGTGTATTCTATAGGCCACCTACTAGTGGGAAGGATATAGAGGAGCAAATTTGCAGGGAGATTACAGAGAGGTGCAAGAACTATAGAGTAGTAATAATGGGGGACTTCAACTATCCTAATATAGACTGGGATAGTAATAGTGTAAAGGGCAGAGAGGGGGAAGAATTTCTGAGGTGTGTTCAGGAGAACTTTCTTGATCAGTACCTTTCCGGCCCAATGAGGAAAGAGGCATTGCTGGATCTGGTTCTGGGGAATGAGGGGAGTCAAGTAGAGCAAGTGTCAGTAGGGAACATTTAGGGAACAGTGATCACAGTATCATAAGGCTTAGACTAGTTATGGGCCCGTCGAGCCCATGCCGGCTCTCTGCAAGAGCACTTCAGCTAGTCCCATTCACCCGCCCTTTCCCCGTAGCCCTCCAATTTTTTTTCCTTCAGGTACTTATCCAACTGCCTTGTGAAAGCTGTGATTGAGTCTGCCTCCACCACCCTTTCAGGCAGCGCATTCCAGATCCTAACCACTCGCTGAGTAAAAAAGTTTTTCCTCATGTCGCCTTTGGTTCTTCTGCCAATCTCTTTAAATCTGTGTCCTCTGGTTCTCGACCCTTCTGCCAATGGGAACAATTTCTCTCCATCTACTCTGTCCAGATCCCTCATGATTTTGAACACCTCTATTAAATCTCTTCTCAATCTTCTCTGCTCTAAGCTTCTCCAGTCTATCCACCTAACTGATGTCCCTCATCCCTGGAATCATTCTCGTAAATCTTTTCTGCACCTTCTCCAAGGCCTTCACATCCTTCCTAAAGTGGTGTCCAGAATGGGACACAATACTCCAGTTGAGGCCGAACCAGTGTTTTATACAGGTTCATCATAATATCCACGCTTTTGTACTCTATACCTCTATTCATGAAGCCCAGGATCCCGTAAACTTTTTTAACTGCTTTCTCAACCTGCCCTGCCACTTTCAACGATTTGTGCACATATACTCCTAGGTCTCTCTGTTCATGCACCCCCTTTAGGATTGTACCCTTTAGTTTATATTTCCTCTCATTCTTTCTAACAAAATAGATCACTTCGCACTTTTCTGCGTTAAATTTCATCTGCCACGTGCCCACCCATTCCACCAGCCTGTCTATGTCCTCTTGAAGTCCATCACTATACTCCAAGATTTGTGTCATCTGCAAATTTTGAAATTGTGTCCTGTACACCCAAGTCCAAGTCATTAATATACATCAAGAAAAGCAGTGGTCCTAGAACCGACCCCTGGGGAACACCACTGTGTATCTTCCTCCAGTCTGAAAAACAACCATTCACCACTACTCTATGTTTCCTGTCACTTAGCCAATTTCGTATCCATGCTGCCACTGTCCCTTTTATTCCATGGGCTTCAACTTTGCTGGCAAGCCTATTATGTGGCACTTTATCAAATGCCTTTTGGAAATCCATGTAAACCATGGCAACCACATTGCCCTCATCAACCCTCTCTGTTACCTCATCAAAAAACTCGATCAAGTTGGTTAAACATGATTTGCCTTTAATAAATCCGTGCTGGCTTTCTTTAATTAATCCACACTTGTCCAAGTGACTGTTAATTTTGTCCCTGATTATTGTTTCTAAAAGCTTCCTCACTACCGAGGTTAAACTGACTGGCCTGTAGTTGCTAGGTTTATCTTTACACCCTTTTTTGAACAAGGGTGTAACATTTGCAATTCTCCAGTCCTCTGGCACCACCCCCATTTCTAAGGAGGATTGGAAGATTATGGCCAGTACCTCCGCGATTTCTTCCTTCGCTTCCCTCAGCGTCCTTGGATGCATCCCATCTGGTCCTGGTGACTTATCTACTTTAAGTAAAGCCAGCCTTTCTAGTACCTCCTCTTTATCAATTTTTATCCCATCCAGTATCTCAACTACCTCCTCCTTCACTATGACTTTGGCAGCATCTTCTTCCTTGGTGAAGACAGATGCGAAGTACTCATTTAGTACCTCAGCCATACCCTCTGCCTCCATGCGTAGGTCTCCTTTTTGGTCCCTAATCGGCCCCACCCCTCCTTTTACTACCCGTTTACTATAGAAGACTTTTCGATTACCTTTTATGTTAGCTGCCAATCTATTCTCATACCCTCTCTTTGCCCCTCTTATTTTCTTTTTCACTTCTCCCCTGAACTTTCTATATTTAGCCTGATTCTCAGATGTATTCTCGACCCGACATCTATCATGCGTGTTCTTTTTCTGCTTCATCTTACTCGCTATCTCTTTTGTCATCCAGGGGGCTCTGACTTTAGTTGCCCTACCTTTCCCCCTAGTGGGAATGTACCTCGACTGAGCCGAACTATTTCCTCTTAAAGGCAGCCCATTGTTCCATTACAGTTTTGCCTGCCAATCTTTGATTCCAATTTACCCGGGCCAGATCCATTCTCATTCCACTGACATTGGCCTTCCTCCAATTAAGTATTTTTACTCTAGATTGCTCCCTGTCCTTTTCCATAGCTAATGTAAACCTTATACAGTAATACTATGATCACTGTTCCCTAAATGTTCCCCTACTGACACTTGCTCTACTTGACCCCCTTCCTCAGCTCATCTGTTGCTGAAACCCTCATCCATGCCTCTGTTACCTCTAGACGTGACTATTCCAATGCTCTCCAGGCCGGCCTCTCATTTTCCATCCTACACAAACTTGAGCTCATCCAAACCTCTGCTGCCCATCTGCCTACATTCTAACTCGCACCAAGTCCCATTCACCTATCACCGCTGTGCTCGCTAACCTACATTGGCTCCCAGTCCGGCAACGCCTCAATTAAAAAATTCTCATCCTTGTTTTCAAATCCCTCCATGGCCTCACCCCTCCCCATCTCTGTAATCTCCTCCAGCCCTACAAGCCTCCAAGATCTCTACACTCTCCAATTCTAGCCCCGATTTTAATTGCTCCACCATTGGCAGCTGTGCCTTCAGCTGCCTAGGCCCAAAGCTCTGGCATTCCCTCCCTAAACCTCTCCGCCACTCTCTTTGACCAAGCTTTTGGTGTGTGGCTCGGTGTCTAATTTTGTTTGATAATGCTCCATGAAGTGCCTTATAGTTTTGGCTCGATATAAATGCAAGTTGCTGTTGTATTTGACTACTCTCTGTAAAATGATGCGAAAACTAATACATCAACAAATTAGTTCATTTGATGGTCTCACAGTAACTAAGAAATAATTACAATCATGCTTAGACTGTTCATCTCACCTTCAATGATGAAGAACCCATCCAAATGCTACCAGTGTCTGTAAATAGAGCAAGCCATTTATAATTGAATGAAATGGCAATTTGGGTAAATCCACACACTTGCGGTCCAAGGCCAGGGGGAGTCTACAACAGAAAAAGTGATTTTTTAAATTAAGTTAAATTCACAATCTTTATTTACTTATTCCGTTGCGTCTACTATTTTTACATCAATTACTTTTCTCCCCATTCCCTGAAAGTACAGAGACCTCATGCCTTTGCTCCTCTTTAACTATTTGCCATCTGTAGAAGTAGTGCAGGTTGACTCACTCTCCAATTGCCCATACTTTAAAGAATGTGCCACATTATGCAGTCACTGCTAAGACTGGAAAGTTACTGCACGTCGTATTGCGGGGAGGGTCGGAGTCTTACCAATTCATGGCTAAATATATAATTATGCTGTGCCACCAGGCCTGCTCAGGAAAACACAATCTTTAGTACCATTACGTTTTCTAAATGAAAGCTTCCAATTAGTAGGCAGGATCAAAACACTTATGGATCAGTTTAGGTCAATTTAGAAGGATCATAGAAACAAAGTATTTGCCATTAGTACTTTCATTAATAACCATCTAATTCAGCTATGCGTTAGCTGTAGCTCAGTGGTCACACTCTCGTCTCTGAGTCAGAAGGTCATGGGTTCAAGTGCCACTCCAGGCACTTGAGCACAAAATCTAGGCTGACGCTCCAGTGCAGGGAGTGCTGCACTGTCTAAGGTGCCGTCTTTCGGATGCAATGTTAAACCGAGGCCCTGTCAGCGCTCTCAGGTGGATGTAAAAGATCTATGGCACTATTCGAAGAGCAGAGGCAATCTCCCCGGTGTCCTGGCCAATATTTATCCCTCAACCAACATCAACCAGATTATGTGGTCATCATCACATGGCTGTGTGCAAATTGGCTGCCACGTTTCCTGCATTACAACAGTGACTACACTTCAAAAGTACTTGATTGCCCATAATGCACTTTGGGACATCCTGAGGTCGTGAAAGGCACTATATAAATACAAGTCTTTCTTTCTTCCTCAGTACCTGTGGAGAAGAGCGGGAATGAATAAACTTACATTTACATAGCATCTTTCACACCTTCAGAATATTCCAAAGCTCTTCATTGCCAATTAATTGTTTTTAATGTAGTCACTGTTGCTATATAGGTAATTCTTCTGTTGTAAATATTAAAACATATATAATACTTGGTTTTAAATCTGGAATCACTGAGTACTCTCCCAAGTGCACGTCTTTTTCTTCCTCTTCACAGTCAACAGTCAACTGGTGCACATTCTTCAGTCTGAAGGAACAGCGAGGTGACCCCAGAGATCTCTCATACCTCAGTCAGTGACACGGTGTAGTAACCTGGCACAGAGTGCAGTGCCATTTCATAGCATCTTAGCTCAGTGCTCAGATCCACACCCATACCAATATCTGTAGCGCATCTGTCACCAGATAGTGGCATTCAAATTCAAGTCTCCTATTTGGTTGTCCATGGCACTTACACACAGTCAATGTGTCAATAACTGAATATATTTTAATCTGTACTTTGTTTCTTGTGTGAAATGCACTAAATGCCCAGTACCTGTTACTGTGTTCAGCCAGATTTTATGCTTACCACAAGCATGCAGGAAGCATTATCTAAGACGTATAAATCCTTCCCATTAGCCAGAACAATTTTGGTCTGTCGATCTTGCATCAATACAGCCCAGCACGTTGGTGAGCGCTGTAGTCCTGTTAGAAAAAAATAAATAAAAAGTTAAATCCAGTATCTGCTAGTACATATTTACCAAAAATAAGCCTCCCTGGAAGGTTATGCTCTCCTTTATACCCTGTGTGGACAACGGTAAAATACTACATGCTGATGCTGCTAGCCCAGTTAGTGTTATAACACGTTAGAAATATAAAAAACTCAAGGCTAGAAAAGGCCATAGTCACATCTAATCCTTCTTGCTCTCCGAGCAGTTGTATATGATCATGTATTTTTCTTTGAAGTACTTCTCCAATTTTGCCTTGGATCTCGTCCAATAATCAACTACCCTTTCAGTAATATTTCCTTGCAACCCTTCTGAATCCATATCTATCTGTTTGTAAGGAAAGGGTTAATCAGACTGTCCTGAAGTCTACTAATTTTATACTAGTCTTAATTTCTCTTCATATCTTAGTAATGTTAACCTTTACCTGTTAAATAGGGAAGTAAGTCAATTTAAAATACCACTGGGCTATTGGGCCAGGGCTGACCCTGCAGCAGTGCTCAGTTTCAGGATGAAATAATAAGGTTTCAGTAAAGACATGCCAGTGCACACGGACTCATTTGATAACAGTGTGAGAAAACAGTTAGTTCTGCAAAAGAAAACATCTTGGCATTCGTCATCCTTTTTAATTGGTACGAATGATACAGCAACAAAGACAGACTTATAATTAAAGGTTTCACTTGGTAGAATAGCAATTATTTGGAACAATAGTGGAACTATCGATAAGGTAATAAAGTAAGGGAGTTATACATGTTAACAAGCTTTTTATTCCGTTGAGTTAAGTAAAGAAAACTAAAGTTATTAATAAAGGATAAGTCATTCAAATTCTCCTAAAATGGAATTGTATTTTAACTTTTATATAATTATCCAATGCAGGATTGTGTAGATTGTCTCCCAGAGGGAGTAAAAGAATTGTATAAGAACTGTACATTTGTAATGAGTATTTAGATTTGTAAAGGCCTAAGATACTGAGCTCAGAACTGTAACACATTACAGATATAAATAAGAATCCTTCATCTAACATCTTCTCAGTTTAAACTCATGTCCTCTCATTTTGCAGTCTTATGCTTCCCAGATTTACCAGAATGATAATGGGGCTAAAAGGGTTAAATTATGAGGACAGGTTGCACAGTCTAGGCTTGCATTCCCTTGAATAAAGATTATGGGGTGATCGAATTGAGATGTTTAAGACGATTAAAGGATTTGATAGCATAGAGAGGAACTATTTTCTCCAGTGGGGGAGTCCAGAACAAGGGGGAATAACTTTAAAATTAGAGTGAGGCCATTCAGGGGTGTTGTCAGGAAGCATTTCTTTACACAAAAGGTAGTGGAAATCTGGAACTCTCCCCTGCTTCCCACCCCCCCAAAAAACAGCTATTGAGGCTAGGTATTAAGGCAGGCAAATGGAGTTAAGATACAGTTCAGCCAGGATCGAATTGAATGGCGGAACAAGCTCAAGGGGCTGAATGGCCCACTGCCATTCCTATGTTCCTTATATAAACAGCAGTGACTGATCATCTATATCTCTGCAACAAAGGACATTTATTTCAATATAGGCCCAAAGGTTGCTACTGCAGGGCAATCTGGGATCTGAGTGAACAGAGTAAGCAACTGTGTATCTCCTTAACCAATCAGATTCTGAAATTAAGAGTGCAAGGACTGAGAAGGAAGTGTAAGTTAGAGTGGGTGAATTCAATGTTAAATCGGGTACAGAAAGGGAAAAAGAGAGACAGAAAGACTGGATTGAGAGAGAGAGAAGAGAGACAGAAAGAAAGAGTTTAAAAATAGTAATTTAAAATTTTATTTAAATCTCCAACAATTAAAAGCTGAAGGAATGAGACTTCACACATGTAAGAGTTAATTTTCAGTGCCTGAGAGGTTGACTGGTAATTAATATTTAACACGTTGTTAAAAGGGTACTTGGGTGACGCTCACTGTATTTGAATGGGGAGCCAGACAGCAAGATACTATTTTCATGAAGCTGACGGCAGAGCAGCGCATCTCCAACAGCAACTTTTCGATTTCTGCATTTAATCACGCATCTGCCCTCATCTAAAGTTGCTGTGGCATTTGTACATAAATAATGGAGCGCGCCATTAGCCTTGCCTTTATTTTGACAGCAAATTTTGGGCCATTGTTATAAATGACCTTGCATGGACTATGCCCACGTTTGGTTTGCTGGAGATCTACAGGAAGTAATGCCAGCATATGCATCCAATATATACAGATTGTTCTGCAGATAGAACTGCACAATTTATTTCTCCCAATGTAATATCACTCCATTAATTCAAATGTAATGTCCCTCCCCACAACTGCTCTCTAAAACAAGTATTTCAGTTGTTAAAACAGAACTCCACCATGGCCCTCAAGGAAAGTTTTGAAACTAATTTCACAATGAATACATAAGGCAGCTTTTACAACAATACAAGAATTTAAGCTGGAAAGAAGGTGTGTGTAAAATGGGATTATAGAGTTACTGATGACAATATCATGAACTGTCAGCAAAAACCAGTAAATCCAATTGCACATCTTTAGTGTCAACCCCACAAAAGGCAAAATTTTCTACATATACAATCACAATCTTTTTAGAGTTCATACAAATTATGAAAACAGTAATTATGATGCATCAGCAGAAGTCACAGCTTCAATGTAATTCAAATGTTTACATAAATCCAATGGCCTGGCTGAGGTGGGTTACACTGCAGCAATTTGATTCCACTGTTGAATGTTAGAGTGCTTACCTGGAACTTCAGGAAGTCGTCGGAGTTTGAGGTCGTCTATATTTGTGGCAAGTGTGAATCTAAAAGCACCAGTTAATATAGCGACTCCTGAGCCATAAGCAGAGTGGAAAACCTTGGCCTCCATGACTCGATTCTGTAACACCTCCTTCAAAAATCAGGGCAATAAATGAACTCCATTACTAAATATAATTGTTTTGTCTTGAACAGCAAGTCATTAACAATTATGTAACATTAATTTTTTAAGAGTTTTATTATATTATAGAATCATCGTGCACAGTACAGCCTGCTTGGGATGCATTTGTATTTCAGTTAATTGGTACTAGCAGGTCTATGACCATTACATTTCTTGATAAGCCAACTCAACAATGGATTTCTTTTTTTGGAGCTCACACTGGAAGGATGGCATCTACTAAGTCGGTTGACAGAAAGGTAACCCATTAGCGGTAGTATGATGGCATTGTAGCTGCACTGCAAACAAGCTGTGCAATAGAGAAAAATGCTTCAAAAATGTTTTGAATGTTATTTTCCCTCCTACTTGGGAGAGTAGACGTCATTTCCAACTCACCTATGTCAATTTTTCACTCATTTAAAAAAAAAATGTAGTTGAACTTCAACAAGACATCACTCACGTTAAAAATATACTTTTTTTTTGTGCTCAAAGCACGGGATGTCAGTGCTGGTGAATGAATAGTTTCCAAAGCATCACCATCAAGCCTTCCAGGTTGGGGACAGCACAAGCCATGTGTGGAGTAAAGCTTCCTCTACTCTTGACCAAGCTACGTGGGGGGGGTGGGGAATGACATTTACAAAGCACTTCATCTGATTTTATGAATTACTCTGTAGTGCAGTGACTGCTATTGTGTAGATAAATCTGGCACCCACTCGAAATGGAGAGCGAAGAAATTGACTCAGAGACTCAGGTCCTGAATTTAAACAAGGGGAATTATGATGCCATTAGACGGGAACTGAGTAGGTCTGATTGGACAACGTTCCTGGGAGGACTGGAGGTAGATAAACAATGGCAAGCATTTAAAGATAGAATGACAAAATTGCAAAAATTGTTTATACCAATCTGGCATAAAAGGAAATCTAAAAAGGTGACTCAACCGTGGATAACAGGGGAAATTAGAGACAGCATAAAATCCAAAGATAGGGCGTATAAAATAGCCAAAAAACGCGCCAGAGCGGAAGATTGGGAACAGTTTAAGATAGAGCAAAGGAGGGCAAAGGGCTTAATCAAGAAGGGCAAAATAGCTTACGAAAGCAAGCTGGCGGAAAATATAAAAACTAACTCCAAAAGCTTTTATAAGTATATCAAGAGGAAAAGACTGGTGAAAACCAAAGTTGGTCCATTGCAGTCAGATACGGGGGAATATATAATGGGAAATAAGGAAATGGCAGACCAACTAAATGCATACTTTGGGTCAGTCTTTACGAAGGAAGACACAAAAAACCTCCCTGGGATATCGGGAAAAATAGGGACATTGGCAAAGGAGGAACTGACGCAAATCAATATCTCTAAGGATATGGTGTTAAGGAAGCTAAAGGGATTGAAGGCGGACAAATCCCCAGGGCCTGATAACATGCATCCTAGGGTACTGAAGGAGGTGGCCCTAGAGATAGCGGATGCACTAAGCATGATTTTTCAGAATTCATTAGACTCGGGAACAGTGCCCATGGATTGGAGGGTAGCTAACGTTACCCCACTATTCAAAAAGGGGGGTAGGGAAAAAGCAGGTAATTACAGACCTGTAAGCCTTACATCAGTTGTGGGCAAAATGCTGGAGTCCATCATTAAGGATGAAATAGCCGAGCACTTAGCAAATGGGGACAGGATAGGACAGAGTCAACATGGATTTACAAAGGGTAAATCGTGCTTGACTAATCTATTGGAATTTTTTGAGGGAGTAACTGGTAAAATAGATGGGGGAGAGCCAGTAGATGTGGTGTACCTGGACTTCCAAAAGGCCTTCGATAAGGTCCCACATAAAAGATTAGCATGGAAAATTGAAGCTCATGGGATAAAGGGGAAAGTATTGACGTGGATAGAGAACTGGCTGTCAGATAGAAAACAGAGAGTTGGAATAAACGGCTCATTTTCTGAATGGCAGGCAGTAACAAGTGGGGTACCACAGGGATCTGTCCTGGGTCCCCAGCTGTTCACAATTTATATTAATGACCTGGATCAGGGAGTCGAATGCAGCATTTCCAAATTTGCAGACGACACTAAACTAGGAGGGGGGGTGGGCTCAGAGGAGGAGACCAGGAAGCTCCAGAGCGATTTGGACAGACTGGGTGATTGGGCGGATAAATGGCAGATGCACTATAATGTGGACAAGTGCGAAGTTATCCACCTTGGGTGCAGGAACGGGAGGGCAAATTATTATTTAAATGGCAATAAATTGGGAGAGGGGGAAGTACAGAGAGACCTGGGTGTTCTTGTACACCAGTCACTGAAGGCGAGCATGCAGGTGCAACAGGCGGTCAAGAAGGCAAACGGTATGCTGGCCTTCATAGCAAAAGGGTTGGAATACAGGAACAGGGATACCTTGCTGCAGCTGTACAGGGCACTGGTGAGACCACACCTCGAGTACTGTGTACAGTTTTGGTCGCCTCATCTGAGGAAAGATGTTCTTGCCATGGAGGGGGTGCAGCGGCGATTCACCAGGCTGATACCAGGAATGGCGGGATTGACCTATGAGGAGAGACTATGTAGTTTAGGGATGTACACACTGGAGTTTAGAAGATTGAGAGGGGACCTCATAGAAGTGTATAAAATTCTGACAGGTCTAGACAGATTAGATGCAGAAGGAATGTTTCCCTTGGCGGGTGAGAACAGAACTAGAGGACATAATTTAAGGATAAGGGCTAAACCATTTAGGACAGAAATGAGGGGGAATTTCTTCACTCAGAGAGTGGTGAACCTGTGGAACTCATTGCCTTTGTACACAGCAAGATCGTACAAACAATGTGATGGATGAATAGTTCATTTGTTTCTGGTGGTGTTGACTGAGGGTTAAATGTTGGCGAAGACACTGGGAGAATGCCCTGCTCTTCTTTGAAGAGTGCAATGAGATCTTTAATGTCTTACTGACAACTGGGACAAAACTTATCTCCTAGGGCTTAAATAAAAATGTATTAACCAACAGCACCGCTTAGTCCCTAGGGGTAATTCCTCTCCCGCCCTCGACTTCATTTCCTCCTCTCGAAGGTGCTGGCTCATCATGAAGTACAGTTCCATGAGCATCAAGCATCCTCTGCTGCATAGGTCAATCGGCCATCTTTCTTGCATTAGCCGGGACAGCAGAACTTTCACTCACGAGTATTTTTCTCACGAGCCACGGAATAGTGATCAGGAAAGGAAACCCTGGCTGATTTCCCCTCCCCCTCCTTTGCCCAGAGGTGCCAAGGTGAATTCTAGTAGCCCTACGGAGGTCTTGATATAACAGACCAGGGACTGAAACTGGGACCTAGCTCCTCTGTTTCACATCGCTCTTGCCAACTAAGAAATAAAGGGAATTCTCAGTAATTAATTAAAAAATCTTTACTGTAGATAAAATACCATTTAGTCTGGTAAGCACTGAAACAGACCATGAAGATTGGGTAGTGAAAAGGGAAAAAAAATGAAGGTTTGTAGGAGAGATAAACTCACCAATGTTACTTGCAATCTCTTTTGCAGGGGTGGTCTTATTTGTACAGTACAATGTTTGACATCAACTTACATTTCCCATGCTGAAGTGCCTCTTAAATGTGCCAAAAATGTTGTGGATTAGAACAGTGCCATCATCTTGTATACAGAGCAGATCATCAATGGCAGTCCACCCAATGTGAACCACCAGACCACTTTTCCACTGCAGGGACAAGATGATACAGAAAGCATAAGTAATATTAATTTCCAATTTATAGTTTAGCTTTAATACAACCACAGCCAAAGAAAAATACATCAAGATGGGCTCTCCAGATTGCTCAGTAACCAACCAGTACGGTTATGAAAACAGCAGGTGGAGACCTCATGCCTGATTTAGCAACACGAGTGCAAACAACTGGCACCAACAGTCCGGCTGCAGCAACAGCACTTCTCACGATCTGCTTAACATTATTGAATATATAATGAGCTGGGTTTAGACCGTCGGGAGACAGGTTAGTTTTACCCTACTGATGATGTGTTGTTGTAATAGAAATCCTGCACAGTACAAGAGGAACCACAGCTCATCATCCAGGCAAGAAGTAAAAGGTTTTATGCACCTGATGTATTAATAACATTCGCTGGCTATTTGTATTTATACATGGCTACTTAATTTAGATAACAAAGATAAACCCTCCCAACGGTTGTTGTGGGGGAGGGGGGGGGGCTCATGACCAGCTAAGATATCAAGTATTTCCCCCTCCCTTTCTCCAATTTTGCTGTAGGGCTGGACTGACACGAATTTGCTAACCAAGTATCTTCACTTACCTTAATTTTGAAGTTTTATTATGCTGCAAGTAAAACTTTTGAAATCTTTGTACAATATTGCTTTAAAAAGGTTATTTCAGTCATAGATTATTCACATGAGCTATTATTGTCATTCCTTTGCCAAGTTACACTTCAAACTCGTAGAACAATAACAGAAAAGTAAAGCTTACTGGAAAGGAGACTATTCGATTTCCCGATGAGGAGTAGATTTCCATGATAGGCCGTAAACTTGCAGACCTTTCCTTGCGCGATCCATTGATCATCAAAGCTGCAACAAACATTAGCGACCATTTCACATTATTAACGCTAGTCATACCGAGCTCTTTCTTCAGGGAAGATAGCACTGCTAAAAATGGGAAAGTGGCAAAAAGATGCATTAAATAAGCAACAGAATATCTTACCAATAGGGCCAGCATACGGTGCAGCTGCAATTAAACAGTTACTGATGTCCTCTTTTATCATCCATTCAGAGTACAGGTCAAACTTCCTTTACAGAGATCAGAACAAAATGTACAGTTAACAAAGCAGAAAACTTATGTGAAGCATCAAGCATATAAACGCCAATGTTTTGCAAAATTGTGCCAACCTGTCAATTTCCTCTGAAGGTCTACTTATCTCTATGGGCATTGTATCTATGGTAACTTTTCACTTGCTGATCATCTCCTGGAGTTTTCTTTTGCTATTTACAAGGATCCCCCTCCATTTTGAAGATCATGACCGGCAACAGCATGTTGAGATGACATTTCTAGGACTGATCACAGTTGAGTTGGTTTTTTTCTTCTCTGTCCAGTGTCCCGATCATTTATTAATTTCCTTCAACTGACAGAATGGTCAACACCGGAAACTCACTGATTAGTGGATCACAAGACAAATCCACTTCTACCACTTTGTGTCAGGCACTCCTGGGGTATAATTCCACATGCACTGAGCACTCCCACCACCTCACTCAAATGCCCATTTTTCAAGTATGAGCCCAGACATTAAGTGCTGGCAGCTATTCAATCACTACAGCATCACAACCAAGTCTGACCCTCTCCTCATCCAATGTCCATACACGTACTCTTTTCAGCAGGAGTCACTGGATTGCAATCAGGAGCAGGAGCCCTGGTGGATTCTCCCTCTCCCAAGCCCAGGGACACAGAGGCCAATTATGGAGACTCTACTACTGTCCTGGCCAAGATCAATTTGCCCAACACCTCCCAAGAATATATTATTGAAGTTTTTTCACCTCTGCTGGATCTGCACAGCTCACTCGCTTACTATTAGCAGTGAGGGGAATTCATCTGGGGCTACTCTTAGGCTAAAGAGTATATTCAACAACTTACTCTTTCTATAAAAAACACAATGGCCCAAAAATTCGGCCTAATACGGGAGAGTACGCACTGCGTACTCACCCGTATTAGATCCCGAAGTGCCGGTTTCCTGCATGCATGCACGGGAAACCGGCACTTCCGGTATGGCGAAGGGGGCGGTTCCTAGGTGAACCGCGTGCGCACTACAGGCTGTGCGCACGCAGCACACTTAGGTTTTTTTTCAGGTTTCAACGCGAGGGTAAGTATTGAATCTTCTACACATGTAAAAAGGAGGCGTAAGACCCCTTTTGAACAAGGTAAGTAGTTAATTAAGTATAATTTTTAATTTTTTTCAACAGGTTTATCTTTTTTAGAGACTTTAAAGAAAGGTAAGTTTATTATTATAACTTAAAAAAAAATTAATTTTTTAAAAAATTTTAATTTTTGTTTAAAGTGGTTAATTTATTTAACTATAGTTATTTTATTAATGTAATGGTTTTAAAAAAAAATTTATTTGAGGTTTAGCTGTTCTTTTGGGGTCTCTTTCAATTCACAGATTTGACATGTCTCCTGTCAAATCTATGAATGAAAGATAGTCTGCTGCCATTGGCTCTCCATGGCCGTGATCCCAGAGGTCGCATCGCACTAACTGCGCCCCTGGGACACGCACACACTGCTGCGCCGGCACTAGGGAGAGGCCCAGGACCCGAAGTTCCTGTGGGCCCAAAACACAACGGCCGGCGCGGAGTGTGATATCGCGCGCGATCCTTACCCCCGCGGCAAGCCTCCGAGTCAAATTTCTGGGCCAATATATTTTATATTAAAAAGCACAATGATCAGCAAATATCATCCATAGGGAGAAAAACATTATGTATACACAGAATGTACAGCACAGAAACAGACCATTTGGCCCAACAGGTCTATGCCGGTGTTTATGCTCCACATGAGCCTCCTCCCACCCTATTTCATCTAGCCTACTCCCACCCTACTTCGTCTAACCCAATCAACATATCCTTCTATTCCTTTCCCCCTCATGTGTTTATCTAACTTCCCCTTAAAGACATCTATGCTATTGACCTCAACTATTCCCTGTGGTAGTGAGTTCCACATTCTAACCACTCTTTTACTTGCCTAAATATCAATATAAACACCACAAATGGGAGGATTGCTTGTCATGTGGGGTTTCTTTTTGCCTCAGGTCCAACTGTTTTTCCTATGACATTAACTCTAAGAAATACAATATTACTTCATAGAGACGGCATCAAATGTGATAAGTCCCCTGGGCCAGATGGGATATATCCTAGGATTCTTTGGGAGGCAAGGGAGGAGATTGCAGAGCCTTTGTCTTTGATCTTTGGGTCCTCACTGTCCACGGGGATGGTGCCAGAGGACTGGAGAGTGGCGAATGTTGTTCCTCTCTTCAAGAAAGGAAATAGGAATGACCCTGGTAATTATAGGCCGGTTAGTCTCACTTCTGTGGTTGGTAAGATAATGGAAAAGGTCCTGAGGGATAGGATTTATGACCATTTGGAAAGAGGCAACTTAATCAGGGATAGTCAACACGGATTCGTGAAGGGTAGGTCTTGCCTAACAAATTTGATTGAATTCTTTGAGGAGGTAACTAAGTGTGTAGATGAAGGTAGAGCAGTTGATGTCGTATACATGGATTTTAGTAAGGCGTTTGATAAGGTTCCCCATGGTCGGCTCATGAAGAAAGTAAGGAGTTGTGGGATAGAGGGAAATTTGGCCGATTGGATAAGTAACTGGCTATCTCATAGCAGGCAGAGGGTGGTGGTGGATGGAAAATTTTCGGACTGGAGACCAGTTACCAGCGGTGTGCCACAGGGGTCGGTGCTGGGTCCTCTGCTGTTTGTGATTTTTATCAATGACTTGGAGGAGGGGACTGAAGGGTGGATCAGTAAATTTGCTGATGACACCAAGATTGGTGGAGTAGTGGATGAGGTGGAGGGCTGTTGTAAGCTGCAAAGAGACATTGATAGGATGCAGAGCTGGGCCGAAAAATGGCAGATGGAATTTAACCCTGATAAGTGCGAGGTGATTCATTTTGGTAGGGCAAATTTGAATAAGGATTACAGGGTCAACGGCAGGGTTCTGAGGAACGTGGAGAAACTGAGGGATCTGGGGGTTCATATCCACAGATCTCTGAAGGTTGCCACTCAAGTGGATAGAGCAGTAAAGAAGGCCTATAGTGTGTTAACGTTTATTAACAAGGGGTTTGAGTTTAAGAACCGTGAGGTTATGCTACAACTGTACAGGACCTTGGTGAGACCACATTTGGAATAGTGTGTGCAGTTCTGGTCACCTCACTATAGGAAGGACGTGGAAGCATTGGAAAGAGTGCAAAGGAGATTTACCAGGATGTTGCCTGGTTTGGGGGGGGAGGTCTTATGAGGAAAGATTGAGGGAGTTGGGGCTTTTCTCTTTAGAGCGGAGGAGGATGAGAGGCGACTTAATAGAGGTTTATAAGATGATGAGGGGGATAGATAGAGTGGATGTTCAGAGACTATTTCCTCGGGTAGAGGCAGCTGTTACAAGGGGGCATAACTATAAGGTGCATGGGGGGAGATATAGAAGGGATGTCCGAGGTAGATTCTTTACTCAGAGAGTGGTTGGGGTGTGGAATGGACTGCCTGCTGTGATAGTGGAGTCGGACACTTTAGGAACTTTCAAGTGGTTATTGGATAAGCACATGGAGCACACCAGAGTGATAGGGAGTGTGACAGCTTGATCTTGGTCTCGGACAATGCTCGGCACAACATCGAGGGCCGAAGGGCCTGTACTGTGCTGTACTGTTCTATGTTTCTATGTGATGAAATATCACCTTTGCAAGTGAATTTATACAGTCAATTCAAAAGAAAAAAAACACCTTTGCAAGCTTTACATTTTCTTTAAAATTAACTGAATTGAGAAGATTTTAAGAAACTCTTGATTATTCACTGGAAATGAGGAACAGTTTTATAACTGGATAGAGGCAGAGTCTGAGTCAAAGGCAGGAACCCAACACAAAGCACTCGGCAACCGGCCAGGTTCACAGCAACCCGTGCAAGGGGGGGTCCAAAACATGCCTTACCCTGAACCCCACCATACCCTGTACCCCGCCCCCGCCATACCCTGTACCCCGCCCCCGCCATACCCTGAACCCCGCCATACCCTGTACCCCGCCATACCCTGAACCCCGCCATACCCTGAACCCCGCCATACCCTGTACCCCGCCCCCGCCATACCCTGAACCCCGCCATACCCTGTACCCCGCCCCCGCCATACCCTGAACCCCGCCATACCCTGTACCCCGACATACCCTGAACTCCACCATACCCTGTACCCCGCCCCCGCCATACCCTGTACCCCACCATACCCTGTACCCCGACATACCCTGAACTCCACCATACCCTGTACCCCGCCCCCGCCATACCCTGAACCCCGCCATACCCTGTACCCCGACATACCCTGAACCCCGCCATACCCTGTACCCCGCCACACTCTCTGGCAAGTACCAGCCGATAAATATTCACAAACAAATGCGGGTGTGTGTGTGGGGAGAGCAGGCCGGGAGGGAGGGGGAGGGAGAGGGAGGCCGGGAGGGAGGGAGGCCGGGCGGGACGGGGGGGAGGCCGGGAGGGAGGGGGAGGGGGAGGGGGGGGGAGGCCGGGATGAAGCAAGGGCCCACCGACAGTCACGGGATTGGTGGCCCCACCAGGCCTCGGCGCCCAGTCACACGGCCGAGCCGGGCCTGACGCGCCGCAGCTTCGGACACTAACCTGTAAAACACGTCCCCGAGAGGGTTCCAGTTGGCCGTCACGAACGCCATGTCCGCTGCCCGCGCCCCGGGGGCGGCCGCTGCTCCTGATTGTCGGCTGTGTCTGCACCGTCGGCCCGGCCCCTCCCCCTCCCCCCACCCCCACCCAGCGCTGGCCCCTCCCCCACCCAGCGCTGGCCCCGCCCCCGCCACCCACCCAGCGCTGGCCCCGCCCCCTCCACCCACCCAGCGCAGCAACAGCGCCACCTGTATTTTGGTCTCAAGACTTCCGCACACGGCAATTGATGCGAGATCGATTGTTCATTTTAAATTTGAGATGGACAGCTTTCTGTGAACCATGATGTGGAGATGCCGGAGTTGGACTGGGGTGGACAAATGTGAGAAGTCGCACAACACCAGGTTATAGTCCAACAGCTTTATTTGAAATCACAAGCTTTCGGAGCGCTGCTCCTTCGTCAGGTGAAGTGAAGAGATGCATATAGGCACAGCATATATAGTCAGAGAACACTGCCAGATGATTACAGTTAATCTTTCTAACTGCCCTTTATCACACCTCGGCAGAGAGATAATCACAGCAATCAAAGGTGTGGATGGTGTCCAAACAGGTCAGTCAGGAAAACATTACATCAAAGACAATGAGGTGGGGTCACAAGGGGTCAAATGTGGCAGATGCTGGGGTCTGTATGGAAAACAAAAGACTTTTTTTGCTGGAAATCACAGCAGGTCCGGCCGCATCTGTGTAGAGAGAACAAGCCAACGACGACTCGAGTCTGGATGACTCTACGTCAGGTGGGGTTACATGTAGCGTGACATGACACCATCCACACCTTTGATTGCTGTGATTATCTCTCTGCCGAGGTGTGATAAAGGGCAGTTAGAAAGATTAACTGTAATCATCTGGCAGTGTTCTCTGACTATATATGCTGTGCCTATATGCATCTCTTCACTTCACCTGACGAAGGAGCAGCGCTCTGAAAGCTTGTGATTTCAAATAAAGCTGTTGGACTATAACCTGGTGTTGTGCAACTTCTCACATTCTGTGAACCAAAGGCGGCTATATGGAGTTAGGTCGTAGATCAGCCATAATCTCAGTGAATGGCCCACTCCTGTTCCTATGGTCTGATGGGGTGTCACTCTTAAAAACAATAAAGACTAATCTTCATTAAATAAATATTTTGTATCTGACTTCACAGTAGAAGGCACAAAACGCAGACCAAAAATAGTGGGGAAACCAAGGGGCGAATGAGTGTGAGGAACTTAAAGGGGGAAAAATTCGGTTGCTTTGTGCCTCCCGTTAGCACCCTAATGGGGCGCAAAGCAACTAGCGCCCGGGCGCGGCAATTTTTGCGCCGCTCGCGAAATTGACCAGACATTTTGCGGCGGCGCTAAACACTATCGCCACGATCTCCTGCACCCGCAGATCGTGACGTCAGTCGAGCGTGCAACGCCCCGGACCGGATAATGAGTGGCGCCACCTGTCTTTCCGCTAGCAACGACAGGTTGAGGGGAGCGTTTTGCAGTCGGGAAGGGACTGGGGGAGTGTTATTTAAAGGCGACCGCTTCCTGCCTTTTTTTGTTGGTGACATTTTTGCATCACACATTCTGAGAGAGAGAGACTGTCTGACTTCTGGAGAGATTCAACGCTGTGTGAAGGAGTTTTGAGTACTGAGCAGCACTTTGCAGAATCATTTTGATTTGACCTTCCTTGCATCGATTTAGAAGAGACTATGGGGGCTGCACTCTGAGCTCTTTCCCTGGGCCTCTCCATTGTTCTTTCCAGCAGATTTGATGTACAGGTCTTTCCAGGCCGAGATTCAAGGCTGCAATGAGCAGGGTGTGGATGGAGAGCAAGATCGACCCTCCCCTTTAAGAACTGGCCGGCGCCAGTGTGTCTGTGTTCCATTGCTGACTGACATCACATGAGCTTCGCCAGCGCTCTGAGTTAGTGCATCGCTCCTCGGCGTTAGCGCCTTAAGACAGGTGTGTAGCACCTGATTTAGCGCTCCAATCACCTCCAGGGGCGATAGAAGCCAAGTTTGCAGTCGGAGGCGATAATTTGCGCCAGGCGCTAAACTTTGCACCCAGCCGATAATTGCGCCCCAAACGGGGCGATACCGAATTTCTCCCCCAAAGTAATTAAGACCAGTAGAGAAAAAGTACTTGAGAAACTAATGGGACTAAAAGCCGATAAATCCCCTGGACCTGATGGCCTACATCCTAGAGGTGGCTGCAGAGATAGTGGATGCATTAGTTATGATCTTCCAAAATTCTCTAGAGTCTAGAATGGTCCCAGCAGATTGGAAGGTAGCAAATGTAACCCCGCTATTCAAGAAAGTAGGGAGAGAGAAAATAGGGTACTACAGGCCAGTTAGCCTGACATCAGTTGTCAGGAGAATGCTGGAATCTATTACTAAGGAAGTGGTAACAGGGCATTTAGAAAATCATAATATGATTAGGCAGAGTCAACATATTTTTATGAAAGATAAATCGTGTTTAACACATTTATTAGAGTTTTTTGAGATGTAATTAGCAGGGTAGATAAAGGGGAACCAGTGGATGTAGTATATTTGGATTTCCAAAAGGCATTCAATAAGGTGCCACATAAATGGTTGTTATGTAAGATAAGTGCTCAAGGGGTTGGTATGGATAGAGGATTGGTTAACAGACAGAAAACAGAGAGTAAGGATAAACATTCTAGAGTCCATTATAAAAGATGTAATAGCAGAGCACTTGGAAAACAGTGACAGGATCGGACAAAGTCAACATGGATTTACAAAAGGTAAATCGTGCTTGACTAATCTACTGGAATTTTTTGAGGATGTAACTGGTAAAATAGATAAGGGAGAACCAGTGGATGTGGTGTATTTGGACTTTCAAAAGGCTTTCGATAAGGTCCCGCATAAGAGATTAGCGTGTAAAGTTAAGGCACATGGGATTGGGGGCAAGGTATTGACTTGGATAGAGAACTGGTTGGCAGACAGAAAGCAAAGAGTTGCAATAAACGGGTCTTTTTCTGAGTAGCAGGCAGTGACTAGTGGGGTACCGCAGGGATCGGTCCTTGGACCCCAGCTATTCACAATATATATTAATGATCTAGACAAGGGAACTAGATGTAATATCTCCAAGTTTGCAGACGACACAAAGCTGGGTAGGCGTGTGTGCTGTGAGGAGGATGCCGAGAAACTCCAGGATGATTTGGACAGGTTGGGTGACTGGGCAGAAGCATGGCAGATGCAATATAACGTGGATAAATGCGAGGTTATCCACTTTGGTGTCAAAAACAGGAAGGCAGATTATTATCTGAATGGCAATAGATTGGGAGAAGGGGAAGTGCAACGAGACCTGGGTGTCCTTGTGCACCAGTCGCTGAAGGTAAGCATGCAGGTGCAGCAGGCGGTTAAGAAGGCAAATGGTATGTTGGCCTTCGTAGCGAGAGGGTTTGAGTACAGGAACAAGGATGTCTTGCTGCAGTTGTACAGGGCCTTGGTGAGACCACATCTTGTGTATTGTGTGCAGTTTTGGTCGCCTTATCTGAGGAAGGAGGTTCTTGCCATGGAAGGAGTTCAGCGAAGATTCACCAGGCTGATACCTGGGATGGCAGAAATGACGTATGAGGAGAGATTGGGTCGATTGGGCTTATACTCACTGGAGTTTAGAAGAATGAGAGGGGATCTCATTGAAACTTATAAAATTCTGAAAGGACTGGACAGACTAGATGCAGGAAGGATGTTCCCGATGGTCGGGGAGTCCAGAACCAGGGGTCACAGTCTAAGGATAAGGGGTAAGCCATTTAGGATAGAAATGAGGAGGAATTTCTTCACCCAGAGAGTGGTGAACCTGTGGAATTCTCTAACACAGAAGGCAGTAGAGGCCAATTCATTAAATATATTCAAGAAGGAGTTGGATATATTTCTTAAGGCTAAAGGGATCAAGGGATATGGGGAGAAAGCAGGGACAGAGTTCTGAATTTGGATGATCAGCCATGATCGCATTGAATGGCGGAGCAGGCTAGAGGGGCCGAATGGCCTACTCCTGCTCCTATCTTCTATGTTTCTATGTAACAGGTCATTTTCAGGTTGGCAGGCTGTAACTAGTGGGGTGCCACAATGATCAGTGCTTGGGCCTCAGCTATTCACAATCTATATTAATGACCTAGATAAAGGGACCGAGTGTAATGTATCCAAGTTTGTTGACGATACAGAGCTAGGTGGGAAGGTAAGCCATGAGGAGGACACAAAGAGCCTGCAAAGGGATATAGACAGGTTAAGTGAGCGGACAATAAGGTGGCAGATGGAGTATAATGTGGGGAAATGTGAGGTTATTCACTTTGGTAGGAAGAATAGAAAAAGCCGAATATTTTTTAAATGGTGAGAAACTATTAAATGTTGCTGTTCAGAGAGATTTGGGTGTCCTCGTACAGGAAACACAAAGCGTTAGCATGCAGGTACAGCAAGCAATTAGGAAGGCAAATGGTATGTTGGCCTTTATTACAGGGCAGTTGGAGTACAAGAGCAAGGAAGTCTTGCTACAATTGTACAGGGCTTTGGTGAGACCACACCTGGAGTACTGTGCACAGTTTTGGTCTCCTTATCTGAGGAAGGACATACTTGCCTTAGAGGCAGTGCAATGAAGGTTCACTAGATTGATCCCTGGGATGAGAGGGTTGTCCTATGAGTAGATTGGGCCTAGACTCTCTGGAGTTTAGAAGAATGAGAGGTGATCTCATTGAAACATATAAGATTCTGAGGGGGATTGACAGGGAAGATGCTGAGAGGTTGCTTCCCCTGGCTGGAGAGTCTAGAACTAGGGGGCATAGTCTGAGGATAAGGGGTCGGCCATTTAAGACTGAGATGAGGAGGAATTTCTTCACTCTCTTTGGATTGAATATATTCAAGGCTGAGATAGATTTTTGGACTCTGAGGGAATCAAGGGATATGGAGATAGGGTGGGAAAGTGGAGTTGATGTCTTATTGAATGGCGGAGCAGGCTCGAGGGGCCGTATGGCCTACGCCTGCTCCTAATTCTTATGTTCTTACGTTTATATTCTAATCCAAATGATTTAATCAGCTTGGATTTTTTTAACAGCAACTTGCAATTATATAGCACCTTTAACGTAACAAAAGTCCCAAGGCACTTCACGGAAATGGACGCCAAGCCAAAGGAGATATTAGGAGGGGGTGACTAAAAGCTTGGTCAGAGGTGGGTTTTAAGGAGGGTCTTAAATGAGGAGAAAGGTGGCAAGATGGAGATATTTAGGAGGGGGATTCTAGAGCATAAGGCCTACACAGCTGAAGGCACAGCCGCCAATGGTGGCGCGAAGGGGGTGGGGGATGAGAAAGAAGCCAGAGTCAGAGGAACGCAGACTTCTTGGAGGGTTGTAAGGCTGGAGAAAGTTACAAAGATAGCGAGGGATGAGGCTATGAAGGGATCTAAATACATTTTTAATGTTCTTTTTCTGTCTCTTCCTTGCATCCCTCCAGAGCAGCGTTTTTTTTAGTAAGCTGATTTACAGACCTATCACTGTGCATAAAAGACTCCAAACCAAACTTATGGGGAAATGGCAGACTTGTTAAATGAGTACTTCATGTCTATTTTCACAGTGGGGAGAGGACAAAATACCAGTGATACAAGGGAACCTAAAAATAAGTCAAGGTGAGGCACTTAGTTGATTTAATACATGTAAAAATAATATAATGGGACTTAAGACTCCCCAAAGCCTTTCCACCATCTACAAGGCACAAGTAAGGAGTGTGATGGAATACTCTCCACTTGCCTGGATGAGTGCAGCTCTAACAACACTCAAGAAGCTTGACACCATCCAGGACAAAGCAGCCCGCTTGATTGGCACCCCATCCACCACCTTAAACATTCACTCACTCCACCTACCGGCAGACCACGGCTGCAGTGTGTACCATCTACAAGATGCACTGCAGCAACTCGCCAAGGCTTCTTTCGGCAGCACCTCCTAAATCCGTGACCTCTTCCACCTAGAAGGAAAAGGGCAGCAGGCACATGGGAACACCACCACCAAATCACCAAGTCACACACCATCCTGACTTAGGAGTATATCGCTGACCCTTCATCGTCGCTGGGTCAAAATCCTGGAACTCCCTACCTAACAGCACTGTGGGAGTACCTTCACCACACGGACTGCAGTGGTTCAAGAAGGCGGCTCACCTCACCTTCTCAAGGGCAATTAGGGATGGGCAATAAATGCTGGCCTTGCCAGTGACACCCACATCCCATAAACGAATAAAAAAAATAGACAAATCTTCAGGATCTGATGGTTTCCACCCCAGGGTATTAATAGAAATAGGTAAGGAAATTGCAGGTGCGTTAATCGTAATTTTCTAAAGCTCTCTAGTTTCAGGAATTGTGCCTATGGATTGCAAAATTGCAAATGTTATTTCATTATTTGAGAGGGAGAGAAAAACCAGGTAACTACAAACCTGTCAATTTTAACATCGGTTGTGATGAAGTTACTGGAATCTATCAGGGACAGAGTGACTGATTTGGGAGTCAGCATAATGTCTGACTAATCTAGTTGAATTTTTTGAGGCTACTGGCAGGGCGGATGGGGGTAGTATTTATGGGTGTTGTCTATATGGAATTTCAGAAGGCATTTGACAAGGTTCCACGCAAAAGATTATCAAAAATGAAAACGCACAAAATTGCAGGTAACCTTGTAACATGGGTTGGTAATTGGTTGGGAGGTAGGAGCGAGAGTAGGGAACATTCTCTGATTACCAAGATGTGACGTGGTATTCCCAGGGATCTGTACTGGGGCCTCAGTGTTTCACCATATATATATTAATGATTTGGATGAAGGAATAGTTGTATATTCAAGTTTGCAATTGACACTAAGTTAGGAGGCATAGTAAGTTGTATAGCTGGTAGCAGGAAGCTATAAGTCAACATACATAGACTATGTGAGTGGGAAAATCTATGGCAGATGGAGTTCAATGTGGGAAAGTGTGAGGTCATCCACTGTGGATCTAAAAAAAGACAAATCGGAATATTTTCTTAACAGTGAGAGACTGGGAGCTGTGGAGGAACAAAAGGATTTAGGAGTCCAAGCACATAAATCACTAAAATCTAGTGCACAGGCACAAAAAATAATCAAAAAGGCTAATGGAATGTTGAACTTTAGCTCAAGAACGTTGGAATGTAAAAGTGAGGAAGTGATGCTTCAACTGTACAGAGCCTTCATCAGACCCATCCTGGGTACTGTGTTTTGACAACTGCACCTCAGAAAAGATATATTGACCTTAGAAGGGGATACCAGGCCTCAAAGGATTAAATTATGAGGGCAAGTTTGTATTCCCTTGAGTTTAGAAGGTTGAGAGGTGATCTAATCAAGGTGATAAAGAGATTCAAACGGGTAAACACAGAGAAGCTATTTTCTCTGCTGGGAAATCCATAACAAGGGGGCATAATCTTAAAATTTAGCGCTAAACCTGTTAGGAGTGAAATCAGGAAGCATTTTTTCACACAAAGGGTATTGGAAATCTTGAACTCGCTCCCCCAAAAGGCCATGGATGCTGGTTCAATTGAAATTTTCAACACTGAGATCGCTAGACTTTTGTTAGGTAAGCGTATCAAGGGATATGAAGAAAAGGTGGGTAAATGGGAGTTGAGATACAAAGAAGCCATGATCTAAAAAATTGGCGGAACAGGCTTAAGGGGCTGAATGACCTACTCCTGTTCCTATGATCACACCAGACACAGTTCATACCTCACCGAACAATATTTCCACCAGTTGGAGGTCCAAGCAACTACTTTGTCTCTTTAATATAATCATGGTAGGCATCAAATTCTGGACATGTGAATGCATGTTTATATCCAGCCTCCAGGTTATGTCTTCCAGCAGCTGTCACAGCAAAGCCTATTTGCTCCACAAATTATATATGTCTTTGTTATGGTGGAAAATTCTTTCGCAACTAGTGAACGCGGCAGAATGTTCATTGTATAATCAATCACGATAATAAAATACTGATTTAGTTCATATTAAGCTTCTTTTAGTTCGATTAGGCCTTGGTTAATTATTTTAATGTCTTCAAAAAAGGGCACTTGCACTACTGATTTCTGTCCGTTGACACCCAATGTCACCTTTACTGGTCCAATTAAAATAGGCATCTGCATAGAAATCTCAGGAGGCCATTCGACCCATTGTGTCTGTGCCAGCCGAAAAAGAGCTATCCAGCCTAATCCTATTTTCTAGCTCTTGGGCCGTAGCCTTGTTGGTTACAGCACTTCAAGTGCAAATCATAGAATGGTTACAGCACAGAAAAAGGCCATTTGGCCCGTCAAACACGTGCTGGCTCTCTGCAAGAGCACTTCAGCTAGTCCCTCTCCCCCCACCCTTTCCCTGTAGCCCTGCAAATTTTTTTCCTTCAGGTACTTATCCAATTCCCTTTTGAAAGCCACGATTGAATCTGCCTCCATCACCCCTCTCTGGCAGTGCATTGCAGATCCTAACCACTTGATGCTTAAAAAAGTTTTTCCTCGTTGTCACCTTTGGTTCTTCTGCCAATTACCTAGAATCTGTGTCCTCTGGTTCTTGACCCTTCTACCAATGAGAACAGGTTCTATCTACTCTGTCTAGACCCCTCATGATTTTGAAGACCTCTATCAAATCTCCTCTCAACCTTTTCTGCTCTAAGAACAACCCCAGCTTCTCCAGTCTATCCACGTAAGTCCCTCATCCCTGGAACCATTCTTGTAAATCTTTTCTGCACCCTCTCTTAGGCCTTCACATCCTTCCTAAAGTGTGGTGCCCAGAGTTGGACATAATACTCCAGTGGAGGCCGGACCAGTGTTTTATAAAGGTTCATCATAACTTCCTTGGTTTTGTACTCTATGGGCTGGATTTTGCCTATGGGGAGCTTTTGGAGGCGGGACTCCCACTTGTCAGGTTTCAGTCCAGCCTCCATCAACTTCTGGCCAACCCATGCTATTTTCCCTTGATTGACCTTGTTAAGCCCGCCCAGCGGGCTTAGCAGGCCAATTAAGGGAAAGTCGGTTAGAGAATGTCAACGTATGATTTTTTTTGACAGATGAATTGTCATCGTTTGACAGCTCTGTGAAGCTGTCAAACACTGACATTCTCTGTAGTTTGATGAGTTCTTGAATTCAAGACTCATCAAACCTCTTTATTTAGCAGAAATTAGATGGTTGCTGCATTGGAGAATGCAACAGCCATCTGTCATCTCTGCTGCGGAGGTGCGAGACTCTCCACATACCCAACTCTTGAAGCCTGCAGGAAGAAACAAGGGTAAGTAAACTTTTACTAACACTTTCCTTACCTCACCTCTCCACACTTGCACCCATCACTTACCTTCACAGCGCACTTTTGCACCCCTCCAACCCCCTGCTCGCCTCGGTGACCCTGGCGGGGTTCAGAGCCTTCGGGAAGCCCGGACTTGTGTGGGTAAAATGGGGATAATCCTCTTATCTGCCTGTTAACAGGCAGATAAATGGCACTAATCCCCTTCCCGCCTCCTGGCAAGATGGCATGGAGGCGGGTTGGGCACCCTCCCCCAGATTCTGCCATTTTCCCGGCAGTCCCGCCTCCATAGGGCTGGCAAGATTGCACCCATAGCCTCTAATTATGAAGTGCAAGTACTTTTTAAATGTGATGAGGGTTTCTGCCTCTATCACCCTTTCAGGCAGTGAGTTCCAATCCTCCACCACCCTGAGTGAAAAAACATTCTCAACTTCCCTCTAATCCTTCTACCAATTACTTGATGCCCCCCCCAAGGTCAGCACTGCGTACTAGGTGCACTCATCACCAACTGCTTAATGCACATCCTCGCAAGAGGGTCTTTGGCAAAGAGTTTTGATTGCTATGATAACTCCCCCTTCAGAGTTTTAAGCAACAGATCATTGTACACCAGTGTCCTCCAACACTTTGCTTTCCCAATATTATCTGTATTTACTTTGCAGTAGAAAATACTATGCAAAAGATAAAATGGTGAAAAGAAAACCTTAATTATGAAGCAAGGTTTGAATTGCAATAGCAGCATCATTAATTTCTTGCTGTGTGGGTTACTTTCTATTTTTGTTATGGCTTTAGGTTCCAGCTTCATCATACTTGTTTGACCTGTTGATAGTCACTGTTAAACGGTGAAAGGTGTAATTTAGAAATATTTTTGGTAGTTCATTCACTTTTGTCTCATTTTCATTGTTAGAATATACTCAGCTTTCCAAGATGGTCAAATAAAATTAAAAAGTTAAAAATATCCAAACATGACCTCCTAACAACATATGTTCATGAAGAACTTCTTTTCTATTGAGTAGTCAACGTAAAGGCCAAGGTCCATAGTGCCATGATTAAACTCAGTAAATAGAGTATTCACTTTCAGTGAAATAAATTGAACACACAACTACAGACTACAATCTTTATTAAAGCTGATGCATTAATCCATTATAAACAAGAGTGGCTTCCAATGTTCCCTCTTTTTTTTGGTGTGCGGGCCCTTTAACTGGCTGCGTGGCCCATTCAAATTTTAGCGCATGCGCAGTTTTTCCCATATAAAAGCTGGTGAGCGGCCTCCAGGTCACTGCACGGCCGTGCAGCTTAATGGGAACGTTGGTGGCTTCTATAGCAGTGTCTAACAATCAGAAATCCATTCATATCAGTCTTGCACCTGGGTTACCGAATCATCATCACACAACTTTCAATCTTTTACAAACTGCACAGTACTGAGGGTAGTGTGGTTGATGTGTATATGGACTTTCAAAAGGTGTTTCATAAAGTACCACATAATTGACTTGTTAGCAAAAATGAAGCCCATGGGATTAAAGGGGCAGTGGCTGCATTGATACAAAATTGGCTGAGGGACAGAAAGCAGAAGTGAACGGTTGTTTTTCAGACTGGAGGGAAGTGTGCAGTGGTGTCCCCCAAGGGTCGGCACTGGGACCACTGCTTTTTAAAATATTTACAGATGGACCTGCGAGGAGTCGACAGCACCGGAGGCAGAGAATAAAGAGTGGGACCCGAGGACAACGCAGACCTGTGAGGAGTCGGCAGCACCGGAGGCAGAGAATAAAGAGAGCGGGGCCCGAGGACAGCGCGGACCTGCGAGGTGTCGGCAGCATCGGAGGCAAGGAATAAACAGAGCAAGACCCGAGGACAGCGCAGACCTGCGAGGAGTCAGCAGCACCGGAGGCAGAGAATAAAAAGAGAGGGACCCGAGGACAGTGCGGTCCTGGAAGGAGTCGGCAGCACCGGTGGCAGTACAAATCCAGCGAATTCCAAAAGAACAGCAAAAAACAAGGAATGGAGTCACAGGACAGCAGGTAGGTGATTGGTGCGTATTAACGTTTTCTCTCTCTAACTTAACTAGATAAACTAATTAATATAATTCTAAATAATCGTTTGAATAAAGACTTTAACTAAGAGAATGAGAGAAGCGGCTGGAGAGCCCGACTTTTAAGGCTCTTAGTCTTAAGTTTATTTCTGTAAGTTAGTTAATAGTCGAAAGAGGCATGGTAGGGCACCTCAGTCTCATAGAATGCACATCATGTATCATGTGGGAACTTCAGGACGTTTCCAGTGTCCTGGACAACCACATGTGCAGTAAGCGTCGTTAGCTGGAGGAGCTCAAGCTCCAGGTTTTGGAGCTTGCCGACTCCTTCCAGGTCGGCGCTGTCCTCAGGTCCCTCTCTCTATATTCTCTGCTGACTCCTCAAACTCCAGGTTTCGTGTACCAGGTGCTGCTCCTCAGAAGTACTGCTCCACTCGGCACAATTCAATGATTTAATACAATGAGTGCTGTTGTTCCAATGCATGACATGGATTCTTTGTGATCGCACCAGTCAACTTAGTAAAGTGTTCCAGGGCCACTTTCATTATATAAATAAAGTTTTGTACAACTACAAAACTTCAGTCCAAGAGTATTAAAAAGCAGTTAAAAGGCCATTAGTTTTTCTTTGTATATAGATACTGGCATACTGTCATATTTAGCAGTCTGGAAAACAAAGGGTCATAATGTTAAATAACTTGTACGTACAGTTTGTTAACAAACCAGGTTTTACAATCATTACCTTTTATTTTTACAATTATTCCAGTATCAAAATCAATTGTTTTGCAGCAAACAACATGGTAAAACACCGTTCCAACAGAAGTTAGTCAACTTATAAATTAGAAACAAAATACACAATGGGAAACCATGAATTAAAGAAAACAAATCTATGTCATGGAGAGATGTTCAACAGGATTTCAGCCACATCCTTGCAGAAAGGGAAAGAAAAATCAGAGGAAGTAATCCCAACCACTCCATTCACACACCTTCTCAAGATTGGTTCCAGGCAAAAGCCTGGCGGAGGTCACCTGCCTGTCATTTTTTCTTTCCAATTTTCTCCTCTTTCTTTCCCTTTTTTTACTAAGCATAGTAACTCATGTTCAGGTACAATTTCACAGGTACCAAGAGTCCTCTGCTACATCACTCAAATATTCATTCATGTGTGACTACATATGATCATTTGAAGGGCATAAAAAATTTCAACCCTGAACTCAGCCAATGTCCATATATGTACTTTGGATCAATGGACAGTGAACAGGAGCAAGAATTGGGCAGGTATCTCCTTTCCCTAGTCTGAGGATCTGTAAGGTCAACTGTAATGCCCCCACCACAGTCCCTGCTTAAATCACTTAACTCAACATAGACCACGGATTAAACCTGGGACTTTCCTAATCTATGGCTCAGTACTGAACTATGTGATGTATTTACTCATTGAGCCATCCATTTATCTTAGAGAACTTCAGCATTTGACTAGGGAGTGTTGTTGTCTATTTTCTTTATTTGGGAATGGTGCAGAGCACAGCCTTAAAAAGATGAAAATAACTAAAATGAGACAAAAAAAAGCCAGGGCTCCAGAATGTCAAGAGTTATGTTTGTTTCAAAACTAACCTGACATATATTTTGTTCTGGCCCACATAAGAAATTCTTTAAAAAAAATGGGAATACTACCCTTGTAGTATCCTTTTTACATGGAGGTTTGATACACCAAAGCTGCACTGCATGTATGGTCAGTGGGATGCTGGACCCTCAGTCTGTGTTCGTCTGAACAATCTTCATGTTAGAGATAGATGGACAGCATGCACACAAGCACAAAGAAGCCAGGTAGCTCCGAAAAGAGAGGCAGCTAGACATCAAGGGGGGAATTTTAACGTAGGTGAGTAGGTGCGGGTTAAATGGGGAAAAATTGGAAGCTTGTCGGGAAGCTGGCTCCAACCCGCCGACTTCTGGGTTTTCCCCGAGGCGAGACAAGGGGCGGGCAGCCAACCCGCTCCAGGAGGCGGGTTTGCACTTTAAATATGATAATGAGGCTGGAAGCCTCGGATTTAACCTGCTTTGCAGCTTTTACTCCTGGCAGCTGCAGCGAGGACAGGACAGCCTCGGGGAGCACTCCTTGTGGGCCAGGAGGAGCAGCAGTGCTTCCTCCTGGCCTCCAAAGCTCCCCCATAATCAGTCATTCCCCCCCGCCCCTGGGGTCAGGGGGATTGGCCCCGCCCCTCCCATCCCAGGATTGGACCTACCCGGTCCTGCAGCCACCTTCAGAGTGCTCCCCGCCCGACTGGGAGCTAAACCTGTCAATCAGGCTGACTTCCAGGGGGGGCAATCTGTCAATGACGTCAGACACATGCAGTAGAGCTAAATCACCACAGCATGAGGGGAAACCCAGACTTCTGGGTTTCCTGCACGCTACCGGACCCCCCACTCCCAGCGGGTCTGCAAGAAAAATTCCAGGCCAAAATTCTGCAGTATTCAAGCAGTGGCAACTGACATTTGCAAATCAGTGGTCAGAAACACTGCTGGTAAAAGTTAGACTGATACATCAATTGGGATTTTAGAAAGTGAAAAGATAGACTATGAAAGCTGGTACTGAACCATTAGCAATCTATGTGTTTAATTATATACAGTATTTTCACTTAATTGCTTAATGCTGAAATCAATGTCATGTATGTTTTTAAGTGGGCAATAGAAGTATGCAGTCATATTCCCCCCTTCCCCCTCTGGTTCCTCCTTTAACTAAGATGGGAAAGTCTGGGAAGCTCAAGAAAGAACTGGGAAAATTTGCCCAATGACAGCAAATGAGTTGGAATGTCAGTGAGATTAGGATCCAAATTCAGGTCTTTCAATTTGAGGTTCAGTGGTCTACCACCATGATTACCAGGCTGTCATAAAAGTATTTAATGGGGGAAAACAAAAATCAGAAAATTAAAATTATTACAAGCTGTAAAATCTCAGATAGCTTATTTATGAAACACTTCTCTACAAAGTAAATTCCTGTATTCCATACTGATTTATATCTGTTGTAAAATATCAACCTCTTCCCTGTGATATTCCAAAATGTTTCTACAAAAAGATGGGATTTCAAACATAACACTGGATTCAAGTTTTATAGAATCTATAATATAACAGAATTTAAACTTACCAAAGCATTGTACCTAATATCATACATATCTTTACATTTCATCGCCTTCAGAGTTTACGGTCAATTTTTATTAATTTCGTACTTGTCCAGGCTCTTGCCAAAAATACTCTACAAGTGCAATTTTCCATCTTCTAATAAACAGCTGTATTGCTAGGAAAATAGTGCATTAAAGTGGAAATGAAAAAAAAGCAAGAAAACTGAGATGTTTCTTTTATCTTCCAAGTGAATACCACCAAATATTTACAGCTGTAAATGTGGTAGTTGAATGGTCACATCACGGAAAAATCGATGACTTATAGCACCTTTTGCAGAAATCCGCTTGTTAGGATCATACTGGAGCATTTGCTATAAATAGAAAGGAAATGTTTTAAAATCTATGTTTCCCAGATCTGTCACTAATTAGGTAACAGAGACACTTGTAGTGCTTGAATAATAATAGCTTGTGCTAATTAAGAAATTATTAACCAACACATAATACATCTCCATAGAGCTGACTTATAACCAAGAACATAATATGCAAATTAAATCTTTATGATAAGCAAGTAACAAAACAAAATCACTATCAAATCTTATTACATCAAGAACTGCAGAGCAAAGGCATCCTGTTGCTCAAGGCAACTGAAAGCCTAATTAAGGAGTTATCTCAAAAACATAATGCAAAGATGAATGGAAAGCTGCAGAAAGAACTGCTGGCAAACAACTTGACAATCGGAAGTGAAAGTTTGGGAAAAATAACAAAATGCATCTCAACTGATTCTAACCAGACGAACATTCAGAACTTGATTCTAACAAACAGGAAAGGACTCTTCTCAGGCAAAGGGTGACTAGTATTCAGATTGTCAATATATGATTTTCTTTTTCATCTAGTTATATGGCCAGAGTGAACTGGACACTGGAAGTTTCTCACTATACAGTTTATCTGCATCCAAAATCAATTTGAAAGGGTTACACTGTACTTGAAGCAGTATAAAAGAAAGAAATTACAGCATGCTCTATAGGGCATATGTCTCTTTCACAGATATACAAGATCCTTATTCTTTGGTTTTCAGACTGAGTAATGTATTAGATTGCAGGTCTTTCCAACAACCATTGGAGAGTCACTAAGTTTATTATTGATACATATTTCACATTTTTATATACACAACTCATGTCTATAATTTGACACAGTTTGTATTCACTTTAGACAAATCTTGGACTTATAACTCACTGAACAAGAATTTAAAAAGAATGAGTAAACTTGAGTACAGTTAACTGCTATTTTAAGGTAATTTCCAGTACCACCATGCCATGAACATTAGAATTATAGAAGGACACCATTTTACCAATCACGCCTGTGCTGACTCTGAAAGAACTATCCACTGAGTCCAATTCCCCTGCCCTTTCTCCATACTCTTTAAATTTTTTATTTTTCAAATATTTAACCTTTTCCCTTTTAAAAGTTATTATGGATTCTGCTTTAGCACTGTTTCTGGTAGAGCATTACACATCCTAACAACCCTCCGCATAAAAATAATTCTCCTATCCTCTCCCTTTGTTCTTTTGTTGATTCTAAGTTCATAGTTACTGATTCACCTACAAGCAGACATAATTTTTCCCTATTCATTGATCAAAACTCTTCATTATTTTGAATATCTTGTCAGATCTACTCTTAACCTTCTGAAGTTTCTTATCCCTGGTGTCATCTTAGTGAATCTCTTCCCTATCCTTTTCATGCGCTAGACATTCTTACAGGTACCCATTAATGGACACAATATTCTAACTGTAACCTAACCAATGATTTGTATAGGTTCAAGATCACCTCTTTTCTTTTGTACTCTATGGGGCAGATGTTGACTGTGCAGTAGTGTAAAACAGGTGATAGCGAATCGGTAGCCCGTTTTACATCTCTCCCAATTTTTGTATCCATTGTCTTCAATGGAAATAAAAATCGGGAGAGATGTAGGTTGCGATTTCGCCGACCGAGGCGGGTCCAGGGCGGTGGCGCGGTCCCAGCCCGCTGCCTATTGCAGCCCGCACTCTCCAAGTGATTTTACGTTAATAGGGCTTGTTTAGCCCGTCCTGCGAGGTTCCCGGCCAATTAAAAGGAAGCGGGTCTGATGATGTCATTTGATAGCGCATCATCAGCCGGTTTCCTTAAAGGGGTCATGTCCAAATTGATTTTGACAGTTCTGTTGTCAGTGTTCTACAGCATTGAGGTGCTGCAAACACTGACAATCACTGCACAAAGGTGCACAGCTGCACCCAGGCTCTCCCATGACTCTCTCCATATGCTTATGGAGGGAGTCACAGCACGTAGGGAGGTTCTCTTCCCTTCCCATGGGCAGAAGAGACCTCCCCAGGAGATTAATGCAGCCTGGTTGCACATTGCACAGGAGGACACAAGCAGGGATGTCGTCAGAAGGACCAGGCTGCAGTGGCGCAAGCCTTTTAATGATCCCAGTAGATCACAAAACGTTACTGCCAAGCCACACTCAACCTCATCCTGCTATGCCACTCATCACATCCACATCACTCTGCCTTCCCTACCCTACTCCTGCACATCCTTACTCACACCAACTTACCGTGGACCTCCACCCATCCCTTTCTATCTACTTTATCACTTCCCCATTTCACTAGCCACTCCTCACACTCACCCTTCTGCAAGCATACCAACCAACAACACACAAGGGTAGGCATTTGGGTGGTTTAGCCAATGTTTATGTGAAATTTTTGGTAATGTGCTGTCAAACACTGAAACCTTTATTTTCAGCACTTTGCGTTCTTGGACAGATTTGTGTGCACCTTTGGAAGTGGTTTAGTGAGTTGTAGTGAATGGTGAGACATAAGGGTACCCCCCCACCGCAATGGTGACGAGTGTGAAAGGAATGGCCTGGGACTTGTAGGGATGCTTTATGGTGTTGGTGTGGGGTGGTGCCAACCTGGCGCATCATGTGGCATCCAGGGTGTACAGCGTCAAGTGAAGTAAATCTGGCCATTGAGGCCATCCCTGGCATTCTGGGCAGCATCAGTTGATCGTGGAGAAGGCTGGTATTGTTGTTGTTGTTAGTGCTGGTGATGCTGGTGTTTGGGCTGATCTTAGTGGGATTCTGAGGATCAAGGCGAGATATTTTCAAGGGCAACGATGCTGATGGAATAGATGGCAGGGGAGGTTGAGATGACAGAAGTGATCTGTCAATGGTGAGAGAGGTTGTTCCAATGAGGTGGCACTGGATAGAGAGTTGGCTCCAAATACTTGCAAGCTGCAGAAAGCTCAATATGTCTTCCAAATGCAGTAACCAACAGTTTCTGAGCTTTGAAAGTGAACAGCTGTAACATGGGATCTTTTATACAACTTTGGCAGCTGTCAGGTCATGAGATAGTTCAATGCTGAATCCAGTCACGACATGCTGAGCTGACGTGTTCCCCGAGCAGCGGGTAACCCATTGCGGAGCACATAAAATTGAAATGTAGGCTTAAAATAACAGTTAATTGAATATTAACAACCCATTTAATGATGTGACTTGCCTCCCCCGCCGCTTGGTGTCGGGTCTGTTCAGCGCCGAAGGTGGGTTGACGGCGGGTTCCCTACCCGCTGTCAATTGTTGCTATTTTGACAGCTGACCCGCCTCCGAACCCACCCTCTGAGCGCCGGCAAAATTCAGCCCGTAAAGTGGGCTGCCGATTTGCTATCACCCATTTTACATGATCAGTCAAAATCTGCCCCATTTATAAAACCTAGGATCTCATCTGCTTTTTCTTACAGCTTTATCAACTTGACCTCCCACTTTTAAAGACTTGTATATCTGAATCCCTAAAAGTCTCTGCTCTTCTACTCCATTTCAAGTTTTAAAAGTGAACATTTCTGTAATTTACACCGTTGAATGACATGAAGCAACAGTGATGCGATTCAAACACATGTCCCCAAAGAAACTAGAGCCAATATCCAGCACTTTAGACCACCGGGTCAATCTACCACAAAAAATTATGATTTCAGTGGCACAGTAACAACGTACTGGTACAAACCTATCCTTTAAATTTTGGCGCCAGTATCTATCACTATTTTACAAATAAATATGCACAGCTATTACAATTTAAAATTAAAGTCGTGATTTTTTCAGAAGTACTACCAACCATCAGTAGATCTTTGCCATCTATATCCAGATTGGGTAGTATCTTGTTGAAATCTTGTCTGACCCACCGAGGGAAGTTTGCTTTGTAGTCAGGTAGCTGTGTAACCCCAGGCCACACAGACTCATTTGGTGTGCCAAGTGTGCGGAAAATCCTGAAAAGCTGATCAATCTCAGAGTCTCCAGGAAACAAAGGTTTTCTTGTGACCTTTAATTGAAGAAAGAATTTATGTAAATTATACAGGTGACTGTTATTGGGCACACTTTTATGAAATTATATTTAATCTTTTTCCTCCTTTTACTCTTTCTCTATTGAAAATGATGACTAATGTTGGTATACAGTTCCAAGGGTTCCAACAGCACCCCAGTGCTTTACCCAACTGGTCGTTCTTCATTTGTGAGCATAGATAGAGTGTCAGTAGGTTATTTGAACATAGAGGACATTATATCCAAGCCCAAACCTGTCCTCACTTAATATCCATATGAGCATTTTTTAGTAGTTGTCACTAGATAGTGATCAAGTAGCGGAACCCTTGCTTTTTCCACCCCATCGCTCCCCCCACCAAACCTAGGGATGCTGAGGCCAACTGTAATGCACCTATTGAAGCTGCAGTTCAAATCAGCCAATGAAGCAAGGACCAGGAATCAAACCTGGGTTTTTCTCATCTGTATGAATCAGTACCACACAAGGTAGGGCAATTAGAGACTGAGTCATCGGGCTGCTCTGAAATGATACTCTTTAACATTAATTTAGGATTATATGAAAATCTAAAAAAATAGCATACTGGGAATAACATAATGCAGTAATGATTTAATAGTCGTAGACCAGAGATAATTTACAGTGAGGATGCAATCTGGGAATATAATACATATACTGCTAACCAATTTTCCCTCTAATTTTTTTTTGTACTGAGTGGGCCACGAACTCCTTTGAACGCGACCTTTTCATCTGTAAGCAAATTTTAAAACAACAATTTTTACAACAACGACAGCAACAGCAACCACTTATAAACATATATACAGTAAAGCCATATTGCCACCCCACCATCTCAAATCATGAAACAATCAGACAAGGTTCTATACAAGTTTAACATAACTTCTCTGCTTTTGAATTCTATTCCTCTAGAGATGAACCCCCGTGCTTTATTTGCACTTTTATGGCTTTTTTAACCTGCGTTACTACTTTTAATGATTTGTAAATCTATACCCCTAGATCTCTTTGCACCTCTACTCCATTTAGTCTCTTATTTTCCAAGGAGTAGGTAGCCTCCTTATTTCTCCTACCAAAATGCACTACCTCACACTTAACTATATTGAAATTAATTTGTCATTTACATGCCCATTCTGCAAGTTTGTTTACGGTAGAATTAATTGAAAGCTTTTAGTTTGTCATGTACAAACTATTTTTTTTAAAATTACTTGTCAGAAATGACTGGGATATAAAAGAACTGCATAATAATGCATTAACACTTCAGAAACTTCACTCAGTTACACAGTTATGCATCGACAAACAACCCAAAAGCCCAAGATGAGCTGAAAGGCATATCTATTCGTGCAATTTGTATTAATTTTAAAGTTTTCAACGTATTAGCCCATCCCTCATGTCACTATAGCAGTGGCTGCACAAGCAGCAGGAGCAGCGGCTTTCCTATGACGCTGACGTACTGTACGTCTACATAAGTAATTAGAATATTAAACACAATGCAACCAGACAACCAACAAATATAAAGTGCTTTAGTTCACAGTATTAAAAAGAATTGAACAAAAACGGGTATCCGTATTTTCAAAATTTCTATCACTTCCATTAATAAATGTGGTCTTCTTGAACCAGCACACCCCCCACGTAACATGTTGGAAATGCAGCACTTATTCACAAGTGCATAAAAATACATACACAATTTGCGTCAACAAATTAAAAACAAAAAGCAGGAAAAGCTATGATTTAACAGAAATAAACATTCATCTTTCTTCCTGGACAGGAGAACCAATCAGACTGACTTGGAAATGTTTACTAATATGTTGATGTAAAGATGTTAATTTACGAATTTCACATCTAATGTTTTTCTCTCAAACATTCTCCACAATATTAATCCCTGCTCTTATCAAGAAAAGTGTTGAATTATTTTAGGTACTTTCCAATTAAATAGTGGGAAACAAACTTCATTGTACTTTCAATTTTTAATCTCCTATTTCAAACATTTATACCAAATCGAAGTTGTACATTATCAGTTTAATCGAAGTATTTTCTGTGTCTTTCTCAATAAACAAATAGTAGTTTCTTCTAAAGTATCTTCCTGCAATTTTTATACATCATTACATAACTCTTGTTTCTATTAACACTCCACTAAACGTGTAAGAGGAAATCTATATTTACATTATTCCTGGGACTGGTTAGGACTATAGAACGACAGACAAAATAAAATGGTTTGTGTTTTTCCCCTTTTTTGGTTCTCTTCCTAAACGTCTTAATATTTTTTAAAATCAGCAACTCCTACAAATTATCCCCTCCCCCCCCCCACAACAGCATGGTTGCATGTTTGTGTAAAGCTACTCACTTCAGTCGATCGTTCAAAATCAAATATTGAGAAATTTCAATTTTTAAATGTTTCAAGCATTTCAGACCCTCTTTAAAAGCATTTGGACTTCAAGACCTGGTTGAAACTTGTTTAGATGAGGGAAAAATTGATTTTTGTTTCAATTTCTTCCAAAATCCTATTCGAAACTTAGGGGGGGAAAAAGTGTTTTTAACACTCATTTTTTGTGAAAAGTTCATTAAAAATCTTTAAATTCTTTCAAGTCTCGTTGCAGCTTTGACAGAAGAAGTTGCTCCAAGTTTCTCTTTCCCTCTTCAATGCTGTCATTAAACATACAACAAAAAATTAATAAAATAAACTCTAATTCCAAACGGAGCTCAAATAAGAAAGTGAATAAAGTGGTTAAACTTCCTAAGAAGGCGGTGAGGTTATCTATCCCCAGCCTTGACGATGAGTTGGGATCAGTTTTGGAGAAGTTGTTTCCTCTTTTTCTGCTGCTGTTCTCTCTGTCTCTCACAGACTCTGAGGTACAAACGGGGGCACAAACTTTTCCCCCTCTCTCATAACATGATTTAAATAACCCTGATAGACTCTTTCAAAAAGGGGACAACACCTGGCAAAATTTAACTGGAACTTCCCGCGGGACATTCAACATCACTTTCCTGTACTTTTTCCGGTATTAGACAATTTTCTGAATTAAAAAAAAAATTCTAATTTTTTTTCACCGTGGTCCTAAAACTTGTTTGCTTTAGCCTCCTTCCAGCGGCCTTTGTACATGTGCTGCGCCTCCACGTGCTGTTCCATAGTGCAGCCACCGCTCAGTCCCCGGGAACGGACTACATGCGTCGGGACCCTCACCCTTCTCTCCCTCTTTCGCTGTCCCTATCTCTCTCTCTGTCCCTATCTCTCTCTCTGTCCCTGTCTCCCTCTCTCTCCCCCCAGTTTCTCTCTCTCCAGTCTTTGTCTCCCGCGCCCCCAGTCTCTCGCTCTCCCTCTCCCTCCGATTCCCTCTCTCTCCCCTTTCGATCGACCACCAACAGATTCCCTGACCTCCACACGAAAGTGTGGCCCAACTGAATACTGCACATGCACGGCTCCAGTATACCACGAGCCGGCACAGAAGGCTGCAATGACAAATAATCACAGCGTCCAGCTGAAAGGTCAAAGTTCAAGGGAGAAAACCAAACCCCTCTCGGCGTTACACAGCAACCCATCAACCGTCAGAACACACACTTCAAGAGCTGCAATTGGGATCGGCTCTGAGGTCGCAAGACTCACAAACGACTGTCTGGATTCCTGGGGCCATTGTGTATTACACTTGGTGGGGTGTTTGCACTTGGTGGGGTGCCAGATCTGGCAACATCGGTTTATAACTCTCTAAGAGATCTCCGCAAACATAAAATTTTATATCTTTTGATTGGTTCCTGGAAGTCTATATATTTTTATTCATTCTCAGGATATGGGTGTCGCAAGCAAGGCCAGCATTTATTGCCCATCCCTAGTTGCCCTTGAGAAGGTGGTGGTGAGCCGCCTTCTTGAACCGCTGCAGTCCATGTGGTGAAGGTACTCCCACAGTGCTGTTCAGTGGGGAGTTCCAGGATTTTGACCCAGCAACAATGAAGCAATGGCAACATTTGTCCAAGTCAGGATGGTAACTGTCTTGGGAGGGTGATGATTTTCCCATGCAACTGCTACCCTTTCCTTCTAGATGGCAAAGGTTGCGGGTTTGGGAAGTGCTATAGAAGAAGCCTTGGCGAGTTGCTGCAGTCCATCCTGTGGATAGTACACACTGCAGCCATGGTGCACTGGTGGTGGAGGGAGTGGTTATTTAAGGTGGTGGATGGGGTGCCAATCAAGCGGGCTGTATTGTCCTGGATGATGTTGAACTTCTTGGGTGATGTTGCAGCTGCATCCATCGAGACAAATGGAGAGTATTCCATCACACTCCTGACTTGTGTCTTGTAGGTGGTTAAGAGAAGCATTGGGAGTCAGGAGGTGAGCCATTTGCCACAGAATATCCAGCCTCTGACCTGCTCTAAGTAGCCACGGCATTTGAGGCTGGTTCCGTTGAGTTTTTGGTCAATGGCGACCCCCAAGATGTTGATGGTGGGGGATTTTGCAATGTTAATGCCATTGATTGTCAAGGGGAGATGGTTAGACTCTCTCTTGTTGGAGATGGTCATTGCCTGGCACTTGTGTGGCGTGAATGTTACTTGACATCTATCAGCCCAAGGCTGGATGTTGTCTAGGTTTTGCTGCACGCAGGCATGAACAGCTTCATTATCTAAGGAATTTCAAATGGAGATGAACACTGTGCAATCATCAGCGAACATTTCTGACCTTATGATGGAGGGAAGGTCATTGATGAAGCAGTTGAAAATAATTGGGCCTAGGATGCTGCTCTGAGGAATTCCTGTAGCGATATCCTGGGACTGAGATGATTGGCCTCCAACAACCACAACCATTTTCCTTTGTGCTAGGTATGACTCCAGCAACTGGAGAGTTTCCCCCCGATCCCCATTGACTTCAGTTTTATTAGGGCTCTTTGGTGTCATACTTGATCAAATGTTGCCTTGATGTTAAGGGCTGTCACTCTCACCTCACCTCTGGAATTCAGCTCTGTTGTCCATGTTTGCTTCAAACAATTATGAAAAACAACCAAAACGATTTTGCTAGAGATTGAGAGAGAAGCAATCTATCATTTGGCTAAAGGTTAATTATGCATCCTGAGAAACTGTACACACTCCACATGCTCAGACTGCAGATTTAGTGCTCTTGAGAAAAAATATCAAGCCCAAGCCAGGCTTTTGGGAGATGCCAAGGCCTTCAACTAAAACTTTAAGAATGGTATTAAAAGTAACAAGACAATTCGGTGAATAAATTTAATCATGTTACTGTGAAATATGTAATTTTTTGAATTTTGAGTTTTATTTAAAATCTTAATTTAGACAGACGACATTTCAGTTACTGAAAAAAAGTAGGCAAAATGTTTCTCAAGAAACAATTTGAGTGATTTAATTGGTCCAGCAACAAAATGATAGTGAAGTGTTACCATGTTGATACAGGATCTTTCCAGCTTAAATGTTTACATGGGGTTTTTCCATTGTGACATGCTGACATATGGGCTTTCAATACCAAAGCATGACACAGAAAGTAAGTTTAATGTGTACAGGAAGTGCAAACTGTATTCAAGACTTGAAATGTTATCTATCTATCTATCTATCTATCTATCTATCTATTAATCAGTGAGATATTTTGTCATTTTTTGTACAACATGCTTTCATGTTTTCAACATGAAGCTTTAAAAGAAAAACAATATTCTGAACATGCTAGGAAGGCATAAATTTACAAAACAAATACATTTTGTAAATTAATTGTATTTCTGAGATAAATACCATTTCTGCAAAGATGCATCCTATGCTCCAAACATCCACTGCTGTTGAGTAAAATTTACATCCCATTAAAATTTCTGGTGCTCTGTACCACAAGGTTACAACCTAAAGATAAAGTAAATAAGAATAAGAATAATAAACATTTTGAAAGTCCAATTCCCCCAAATCATCTCAATATAAAAATGTTACAAGTATACATGACTGATCAGGGTCTACTATAAATTTTAGAAGTATTCAAGAGCTACAAACTGTCAGCAGATTTCAGTGATTAATTATAAATGTGAATATTTAAGGCTACTGAGGTCTGTATGAAGCTCAATAGTTGATTATATAAATAGAATAATGAAGTCTCTCTTTGTACTACCTTGCAGTTTTCCCTAGGGCAGGGAGTCAAGACTACATTTAATTTGGCACTATCTACCTCCACTTATGATAATTAATGCTGATTAAATTGAGGCTTCTGTGGTTCAAAACCTTTTAGTAATGAAGAGGTGGAGCCTGTATTATTTTGAAGTATTATTGAATAAGAAAAATAAAGTAGCTTTTCATCTTTCCTGAACCTTTGTTTCCATTTACTATGATTAAACAAAGCCACATCCCATTCTAATAAACAAATCGCTATACAGCAGCCTCCACATCTGGTACACTATAATTTTTTTTCAGGGATTTGTGAACTTTGGTGAGGACAGGGCAACATTTAGCTTTCCCAGTTTTCTACTCTTTTCTTTCCTTTCAACAGTACTGACTGATGCAGAGAATAGTTCCACAGACAGAGGGCTGGATTTTGAATGACCCGTGGAGTCGGGTTTGGAGGCGTGTGGGGGGTTAAAGTAGCAGACTCGGGGGTCCCGACCCCATCCCGACTCCAACACGCCTCCACGCAATTTTGACAAAATCGGTCGCGGGGTTCCCGACTCCGTCCCGCCTCCAAGAGGCGGGAGAGGCCATTAAAGCCCTTAACAATCCCTAAAGTGGCTCAGTAATGCCATTTTGAAGCATTTTAGGTAGTTTAACCCTTTTCCCACGTGAAGCACGCCTGATGGGAAACACTCCAGTGAAACCTGGCGGGAGCACAAGTGGATTGCTGACTCTCAGCTGCAGCTCAACCTTTAAATAGGAGATTTGATCAGCCATCAATTGCAGGTGGCAGGACTTTGTTGTCACAGGTCTGGGGGAACTTTTAGAAGGCATAACCTCAGCTCTGGAAGTTTGGAGCCTGACACCCATCTGCAGTGTGACCTCCTGGGAACCCCCTCTCGCCACCCTCATTGAGGGCTTCCTCAACTGAGACATATACCAGATGTGGAGATGCCGGTGTTGGACTGGGGTGGACAAATGTGAGAAGTCGCACAACACCAGGTTATAGCCCAACAGCTTTATTTGAAATCACAAGCTTTCGGAGCGCTGCTCCTTCGTCAGGTGAAGTGAAGAGATACATATAGGCACAGCATATATAGTCAGAGAACACTGCCAGATGATTACAGTTAATCTTTCCAAGTGCCCTTTATCACACCTCGGCAGAGAGATAATCACGGCAATCAAAGGTGTGGATGGTGTCCAAACAGGTCACCAAAGCCTGCAGGGCAACGTCATGGAACCTGGGGGCAGCCCTGGGCCGTTGGCTGGCCATTCCTGCTGCAGGTGCCTTTAGAATAGAGGTCCAAAAGCTTGGCAGCCTGCAGAGGAAGCAAGGCTTGTTGCAGACCTTAAATGCAGCAGCAATGATGACGTCATCGGAGGCGACTTTCAGACTGGAATAACTCATTGGCCATGGGTTCCTACATGTTGGAACTCAATTGGCCAAGTTAAAATCGCATCATTCATCCACATTAATCTGGAGTCGGGGGGGGCAACACGAAATGCGGGTAACACGACCCCAACCCGACTCCAAGACAAAATCCAGCCCAGAGTGTTTTAAGGAGCATCACAGCTGAGGCTGATCCTGCCTCACAGCTGAGGCCGATAGCTGCAATTTCTTAAAAATGTTACTGACAAGTGATTACGAGTGGAAATTGTGGTTGCTTTTTCTTCTCCCTAGGTCAGTGAAGCTAAAACCAATTGTAGGGTTTTTCTCTTCGCTAGGTTAGTGGCGCCGAAGCCAATTGTGATTATACCACTGCTACGCCAGTTCAGATCAGTTGACTTAACATAGACCAGGGATCAAATCTAGGGCTTTTCTGGTCTGTAAGCCTCAATACCTCACCAGGCAATGAGGTTATCCACTGAGCTATCAAAAAAGTTACTAGCAAGGAAAGTAGGGCTAAAGATTCCAGTGCGCCAAAAAGCTGCCAGTGCCACCACGAGCCGCAGCTAACGGCCGGCCGAATTAATCGCGCAGGCAGTACCGGTATTTTGGTGCTGCCTGCTGTTTAACATTAGCGCAGCGCTAAACTTACCGTGTAAGGCTGGTTTTCGGGCGCTACTCACAGCAGGAGGCCCAATGTAGCGTGGCCGTAGCGTCCCTGGAGCAAGGACACCATTCTCTTAAAGGTAGCCTGTCATTTTAGAAAGCAGTGTCGGTCCCTTAAAAGGGAACTGCCTTCTAAAATGAAAAAAGTAAAAATCATTTAAAAATAGGCAGTTTTTAGCCCTTAGAGCTCAACTGCCTTCTGAAAAAAATAATTAAAAATAATTCCCAAAGGTCAGTCTTCAGCTCTTAAAGTGGAATTGTCTTCCACACCTAAAAAAAGGTAAAAGTGATTCAGCACTAACACAAATGGCTCAGCAAGCCAGGGAAGGGGCACCCAGGGTCTTGCACGCAGCACTCCAGCTTTGTGCAGGGGATCAACGCTGCAAGAGAGGTCCTCTACCCACAGGGGGACAGGAGGCCCTCCAGAAAGGAGGATATGGGACCAGATCACCAAGGCCGTCACTGCCAGCGGTGTCGCCCCCACGACCTGGCTCCAGTGCCCAAAGAAGATTCATGACCTCAGACCAGTGGTCAAGGTCAGTGACTGCATCTTCAAAAGCTGTCTCCTACCAACTGCCTCACACACTGCTCATTGCACGACCCCCCCCCCCCCCCCCCCCCCAATCACTCACCCAACAACAATCTCTACCAAACACGAGGCACACCTCCCAGTCCTAGCTACACCTCACCCTCTTGGAGGAGACGGTGCTGGTCATTCTTGGCAGGGGCATGGCTGAGCCCTTGGCCAGCAGCGGAGCTGAAAGGATACAAGATGCTGGTATCCTCATATGTTATCCTCCTTTTCACATGCACTTCTTGCTTTCCCGCCCTCCCTTCACCACAACTCCATCCTTGTGCCTTCCTCATTTCACACACCCAAGAAATGCAGCCTGCCCAGCCAGTGGTTGACCAAGAAGAGGGAGAGGAGAGTGAAGAAGAAGAAACAACAAAGTCACTCGATCCCAGCCACCAGCTCCTCAAGGTCGTCCTGCAAGGCCATCTGCAGTGTGCCCCACTGAAAGTCAGCAGCCTTCCAACAGCCATGCTGCAGCCACTGGGGTAGCACTGCGTGACATCAGTAGGTTAGGCAAAGGCACACACAAGACAGTCACTAAGGGAATGCACAAGGGTGATTAGTTGATTTCTTGATGTCATATTGGATGCATATATGGATAATGTTGGATTGGAAAGTTTGCTTTTTGGTAGCTTTTATTTTAGCATTGTGGCCAAGAGAACGCTGTGATGGTCAGTAACAGAGGGAAGGTAAGGTGTAAGACAAATGTTGAAAGGGGAACTGGGGTTGTGGTCACTGGTACCGCAGGTGTATGATTCCATCCCGGATATCCCGGCCAGAAAGGGGCTGTCTGGGTTGCATGCTTCCTTCCACTTCCTCCTCTTCTGCGTCTTCCTCTTCCCTCTGTGAGCTGATGCTGGAAATCTGAAATAAAAGCAGAAAATGCTGGAAATACTCAACAGGTCAGGCAGCATCTCGACTTGAGACATGAACTTGATTACTCTCTCCATGGATGCTGCCTAACCTGCTGAGTATTTCCAGCATTTTCTGTCTTTTCAGATGCCTTCCTTTACCATCCAAAGCCTTGCAAGCATCCAGCAGCACTCCCTGCACACTTTAAAAACTTTTAACATCTGTAGCACAAAGCCACTACTTCAATAAAATATAAAAAATCTAGTCCAAAAGCTTAAATACAAACTTACCTGAAAGATGTGTGTGTCCCTTTAAGTAGCGCTGACAGCGTCTCTGTAGGTATGTTGCACGCTTGCTTTTCAGAGCGAGCTTAGGATCTAGTGTTAAAGTCAGCGCAAAGGTCCAAGTTTCCAGAGCGTGGCGGCTAGTCGGCGTTGCACGATGTCTGACGTTACGCTCTGCTGCTTTACATTTCTAGGGCCAGCGCTGCTAACGGCAGCGCTATGGGCCTCACCAAAAAGGTGGCCCCCTGAGTCCCACGCCAGAGGCAGGTGGAAGTGAGGCAGCGCCATTTCCCCCCCCCCCCCCCAAAGAGACGGGCCTTACTAGAGAGCGGTAAGTACCCGAATTTCTAGGCCCTTGTCTCCTAGTCGTCAGTTTAAAGATTTAGCAGTTAACTACTAAATATTCTTGTTATTTAACAAGTGACTTTATTCAGAGTTGTAATAAAAGGTTCGCCAATCCTCCGCTCTCAACAGGGAACCACAGTTGAAGAGCACAGGTTGGAGATAGGGCTACAATACTGTAGTGCCAATTATTAGTTCCGTGCTCGCTTCCTGTTGGGAGCATGGGATCGGTGAAATTCCCTAAAATCTCAAGAGTGGTGGTATTATTTTTTTCCTGAACTTTGAAGTTTCAACTAGGTCTTTCATGTTCTTTATGTTCCATTCTTGTCTTCTTAGCGAGAATAGTGGGTATGATCTCTGAAAAAGGGACAATCTTGCTGGCCTAATAGTCTTTCCTTGTTCCTAAAATGTTCCTGCTTCCCTTAGACTAATCCTTACTTTTTTACTGCTACAATTATAATCTGATGCTGAGAGCAGTAGGTGCATTGCAGATTGTGTAGAACAGATATTTGGGAAAAAAACATTGACTTCAATGCAATTGACCAAAAATGCTTAAAATGGTTTCTCTGTTTAGCATTAGTGCTTAAAGCCCTTGTTACGATTTGAAATAGTGAGAATTCGTTAGAACTTAAAAATGGAATGTGCTAATAAACACCTGCTTCCTTTTTATGGGCCTCATAACATCTTTTTTGTAAAACCATGCAGCATTCTGTTTTTAGTTAGAAAGTTTAACTGACTGAGCAACCCTTTTAAAATATGCCACATGTAAGTAGGGGTTAAATCCATAAAAATTATGATGGGAATAAAAATGAATACCCCAAGTCTTAACTTTATGAATAATTTCCAAAACTGCATAGATCTTTATTACCTCATGAGTATAAGTACGCACAGGAACTCCAAAAGCCCTTGCCAATCCAAAATCTGCCAACTTGATTGCACCAGCGTCATTAATGAGCAAGTTTTGTGGTTTTAGATCTCGATGAAGGACTCTGTGAGAGTGACAGAATGCGACACCTTGCAGCAGCTGGAACAGATAACTCTGCCAAAAGAGGTGTTTCGTTACATGAACATTCAGCATCCAGAAATAAACTATTCAAACACCCTCAACAAGCAAATTTCCATATCTTTATCACCCAATTCCTGTCATTGCATTACAAATCCATGCCAATATTACTGTACTAGTACATAATTGGGATAACAAAGCTGCTCCAATGGCTCTGGGGTAAATGCACAATCTGCTCCATGCAGACCTGAATGTCTTGTTTACCTGATATCTGTTTTAATCAGATAAATTAGGCAGCTCTCTCCTCCAGAGAGGAAGAGTGAAATTCCCTTCATTGTAGGCATTATGATTCAAGCACAAAGAACAGCTTCCAAAGGCAAGCCCATGCTTGCAACACGGTGGCATAGTGGTTAGCACTGGTGCCTCACAGCGCCAGGGACCCGGGTTCGAATCTGGCCTCGGGTGACTGTCTGTGTGGAGTTTGCACATTCTCCCTGTGTCTGCGTGGGTTTCCTCCGGGTGCTCCGGTTTCCTCCCACAGTCCAAAAATGTGCGGGTTAGGTTGATTTGGCTATGATAAATTGACCCTTAGTGTTAGGGGGGGATTAAATATGTGGGGTTATGGGGATAGGATGGGATATGTTAGGGGGAATTAAATACGTGGGGTTACGGGGATAGGGTGGGATATGTGTCGGTGCAGGCTCGATGGGGATTCTGTGTGAGAAAGCAGGGACAGGGTACTGGATTTGGATGATCAGCCATGATCGTATTGAATGGTGGAGCAGGCTCGACGGGCCGAATGGCCTACTCCTGCTCCTAGTTTCTATGTTTCCTACAAACTGAAATGTGACATGCATAAAGTACTCTAGGAGGTGGCATGCCTGAGGTGAACAATAAACCTGAATGCTGCTAATAAGATCACTGGAAATTAGTAAAAGATGTTGGTTTCTGCAATTAACAGACAAATTGAACAGGAGAGCAAACAATAAAGTACCTGAAAGCAGTTTCTAAAATAATAGAGTAATAAATATCTCAAGACTTTAATAATTCTTGTAACATGGAACACATATCTGTAGGAAAGTTTATACAAGATCTTGGCAACTGCTGCTGATGGTTTGATAAGCCTTTTAATGCTCTCCAGAAGCTACTACATTTTTGTCCCCCTTCTTGTGGCACTACCTTTAATTGTTCCACTCTATAAATTTGACTAAACTTCCTCTCCTACCAATGGTGTTATCCCTAGAACCATATTATTCCATCTGGAGTTGTGAATAATTATGCAAATGAAGTTAGGACAGAAAATGTAGTGCTATTTATACTTGGAAAATCAGGCAGATCTTAAAGCAGTGCTATCCAAATTAGCACGGACTCACATCTAAAGATGAAAATCAGCTCCATTGTTTCATTCCAGAATTTTGTCTATAGACCTTTGACTCCAGAGCCAATTTATTTTTAACGAATGCACAGCTTCCATTTAAAGAAACTACTTATTTTAAACCAAGTGAAGGAAAAGGAAAAAAAATGAACAAAATATTAAATTTTTGTCAGTGGGTAGAAATTCAGAATATTTATTCAGTGTCTGATGCAACTGGTGAGGTATCCTATGAGTTAGAAGTCTGCATGACATTTTCGAGTGCCTCCTTGAATCAGTGCTCTATCCCTGGTGTTTCCCTAGTGCCTTCTCAACTCAGCACGGTGTTTCCAGAGTGTCTCTCCAACTTTTTGTCTAGATAAGCCAATATTCTAAGAAAAAATATTAGAAAAAAAAATACATGTCTTGTTTGGGCATACGTGGTTTGTCTGGTTTACCCAATTGTTCGGACAAACCATGGCCTCCATAAATGGTGTGGGTGTATTGAGCAATGTGGACGAGGAAGGTCACCGGTTCAATCCTAGGTGGATACATGTGATTTTCAGCTGAAAAACAGGGTACCTCTCTTTCCCGTGGTCTAATGGATTGTTGACATGGGTAATTTTAATCCCCAAAAACGGGTGGTTTGGGTCGGGTGGGATGTTAAAGTGTAAATAATCTCAAACCCAAACGGCCTTGAAGCAGCCCACTTCCGGTTTTAACGGAGGAGAGACAGGCAACCAACTCGCTCCCAGGAGGCTGGCTTCTCATTTAAATATTTTAATGAGGATCCGTGCCTCAGATTTTAACTGTCTTTCAGGCTTAACGCTGGCCAGCCGGGTTTCCCGGGCCTCAGGAAACTCAGCAGGCGAGGACTGTTGCATGTAAGAGGTTAGTGCTTTTCCAGCACTACTTGTGGTCCAGGAGGAACAGGAGTGTTTCCCTCTCCGCCCCCCCAAGCAAACACGTTACCCACTCCATGCGATCGGATCCCCCAACTCTCCCCAACCCTCCAAACCATGCTGTACCCACCCGCCTCCTCGCTATCTCCATCCCGAGCAACAGGAAACCTACCTGCTCCTGGGTTGCAGCCTCTTCTGGAGCATTCGCCGCCCGACAGGGAGCCAAGCCTTTCAATCAGGCTGGCTTCCGGGCGGTGAACCTGTAAAAAAAAAACCACGCACGCTGTGGAGTTAAAACTCCAGAACTCCTCCTCCCCGCTTGGAAATCCCACCCCAATAAATATTGGGGCCACAGTGTCTGGGCTCACACATGAATGGCCGTTTGGGCAAGAGATGCTTGGAATAATAACTCATCAATAAGTTAGAAGCAGGGAAGAAAGAGGTTGGGGGTGGGAAGAAAGAAGCAGTACCAGACAAAAAATTGAGAACTGTTTAATCAGCACGCAAATTTGCTAGCATCATATAATCAAAAGTTTAAATATACAAAATAACCTACCACTTCCTGATTTAATATGCAGTCAACTCATTGTACAGTAAGATTATGCTGAACAAGTCCAGCTCATAATAGGTTTCAGCCTGCATACAAGCCTACTATTTGAGCTAACGCTAAAATCAATGTCAGTGTTTCTTTGTTATCAAAACAATTATCAGCTTAACATGATACGGTATTATATTGATGTTCTAAAGTGCAGTGCCACAGAATCTTATGATGTAGGTTCATTCCCATAATTCCTTACATGTCAAGTTCCAGATTGTGACTGTGCCAAAAGTGAGGCACAACAATGTAAGAAAAAAATCAAAAAGCGACTCATCTGCTTTTGCATGCCTCTTAGTGGTTGCCTTAAGGGACGAATTAGCAAAGGCCTGGGAAAAAGTCAACTGTATGTTCTCTCAGAATGAAAATGGTGCTAGGCTTGAATCACTGAAGCGTGGAAGGGGCAGGGGGAAGGAGAACAAAATCAAAAATGGCTGGAAATTCATGATGCGGAGATGCCGGTGTTGGACTGGGGTGGACAAAATTGAGAGGTCGCACAACACCAGGTTATAGTCCAACAGTTTTATTTGAAATCACAAGCTTTCGGAGCTATCGATTGCTCCTTCCTCAGGTGAAGTAAATTAGATACAGAATCGCCAAAGCATATATAGATAGAGAACAAAGCATGTGTATCTTACAATTGCAGACCACTAAATTAAATCATCCTGACTATCTGCCGAGGTGTGATAAAGTTAATCAAGTCAGCCAGGAAGGTACCACATCAAAGACATAGCAAGATACAACTGAGACAATGAGGTGTAGTCGCAGGGGTTCTAACGTGTCAAAAGCTGCCGTCTGTATGTAAAACGAAAAGCTTTAAAATTTTTACTTTTTTACTGGGAAAATTTTTACTTTTTTACTGGGAATCACATCTGTGAACAAGCCAGCGACGACTCGAGTCCGGATCACGTCATGTATCGTGACATAAACCCAAGATCCCGGTTGAGACCGTCTTCATGAGTGCGGAACTTGGCTATCAGTTTCTGCTCGATGATTTTGCGTTGTCGTGTGTTTCTAAGGTTGCCTTGGAGAACGCTTACCCGCTGATCTGCGGGTAAGCGTTCTCCAAGGCAACCTTAGAAACACACGACAACGCAAAATCATCGAGCAGAAACTGATAGCCAAGTTCCGCACTCATGAAGACGGTCTCAACCGGGATCTTGGGTTTATGTCACGATACATGACGTGATCCGGACTCGAGTCGTCGCTGGCTTGTTCACAGATGTGATTCCCAGTAAAAAAGTAAAAATTTTCCCAGTAAAAAAGTAAAAATTTTAAAGCTTTTCGTTTTACATACAGACGGCAGCTTTTGACACGTTAGAACCCCTGCGACTACACCTCATTGTCTCAGTTGTATCTTGCTATGTCTTTGATGTGGTACCTTCCTGGCTGACTTGATTAACTTTATCACACCTCGGCAGATAGTCAGGATGATTTAATTTAGTGGTCTGCAATTGTAAGATACACATGCTTTGTTCTCTATCTATATATGCTTTGGCGATTCTGTATCTAATTTACTTCACCTGAGGAAGGAGCAATCGATAGCTCCGAAAGCTTGTGATTTCAAATAAAACTGTTGGACTATAACCTGGTGTTGTGCGACCTCTCAATTTTGGAAATTCATGTCAGTGGCATTTGAGTGAACAAATTCTGCATGACTAGGCTAGCCTATGTAAATTATGGAAAACATAATCCTATAAGTGAAAAAATTAATGTAAATTCTTAATTACCTTAACTAATTGCAAAGGGAGTCCAATTGGTGGAGCAGAGTCCATATACTTCTTCAGATCTTGATTCAGAAACTCAAACACCAGGTACAATTTCTTTTCACTGTGGATAACGTCTAGCAGCCTATGGCAAGAGAACACATTTTACTCATGACTGCTTATTATTATGCTTTAGTGGGTTCATCATAATATCCTTGTTACTGTGAAATGGAAATGAAAAGTAGGGATTTATCATGTTTTCAGTCTCCCATCAGTAATTTTAAACAATAGCAAGTTGTAGAAGTGCAGCACAAAGCAAAATTACATTACGCAACAGTAGGTTGCTCTGGGATCCTGCTATAACTACTTTATTTCATTCTGGATAACAAGAATACATAAAAACTTCAGAGGAAATAGTCTTTTTCCTCCCCTCAGTTTTCTTCCCACCTTTATGAAGCCACTGGTTCATCTTGCTGTACAGTTCCAAATGTGCTGGCAGCCTTCCAGTAAGTAACCCAAATGGCCATTCTTCAAGTATGAGCATCAACAGGGTATTTGTCAACAAGAGCATCACAGCCAAACCTGATCCTGTTCTCAACTGATGCCCACAAAAACAAATGTTCCAGCTCGAGTTACTGTATAATGATCAAGAGCAGGAACTATGGCTTATTTTCCCTCTCAGCTGGTTTTACAGTCAAGACGTGCTCTGTTCTGCTCACCAATACTGTTTAAAATTAGGGTCTGAATTAAAGTGCTAGTGTGCAGGGTGGGCGACCACTTTCCTGCAAGCCAACCAGTTACTTCATCAGCTGATAAGTTTCTCCACAGTAAGGTGGGCAGAGAGAGACAAAGCACCAGCAACTCATACATACTTCTAATTAAAACTAAGTGCTGGTGAATGGTACATATGATGGGAGAAGCCTTCAGGATTCAGGTGGACAGGAAACATTCCCATATGTGTCCTACAATCCTGGCAAATAAATTTATGGTCTACTAAATGGGTCTTGGTTTGGACATCTTCAATATGTTTGGGGTCCAACCATAGTGTAGGAGGAAAGGGAAATTGAGCGTCAGAAGGAACTGCTGGAAAAGAATGTTAAGAGTACAAGATAATGCAATGAATCTTGATTTCAACACAATGAAAATGCAGATGGAAGGAAGAACATGTTTGAGCTTTGAAAGAACAAAAGATGCAAGTCCAGAGGAACAATGACCATAGTAAAAGCAAGAAAATAAAGAGAGCTAAGAAAGGTTGAGATAGAGAGAGTTTGAAGGTGAGAGAAGAACTGAGCATCAGGGACAAGCTTTCGTTCTTCTATTCTGTTAGAGGAGTGTCTTCAGCTATGCGAGTGGTCTTTTGTCTTGCGCTTTATAGAAAGTTAAAACATCTTCAGGGGAAAAATAAGTGTTTGGCACAAAAGAGGTCACCAAACTTCTTGGAGGCAACATTGCCTCTAACAACCATATGTATAAGGTACAGCATTTCTACTTTCTATTATATTAGTGACCCCAACTGTTTTTATTCTTAACTACAGAACAGGTACTTATGTCTGCTAATTGTCCTGAAGTCTTACTTTCAAACCCTGCTAACAATATTTTGCTGCTCCCCACAAGTTTGTAACAATGAGGTTTGGACTGGATTCAGTAATTTGGTGGGTATGTCAAACATCTGCTGCTTTCAACTTCTGATGTTGCCCAAACAGCAGCAGTTTGTTAATAAAGGATGGTTTCACAACTAGGTAACTCCCAGAAGTTACCAACAATCATTTACTTAAGCTGTAGAATATACAATTTTTTTTTAACAAGCAGTAAATGAAGCAGCTTACAATTTGCTTTTTATATTTATACAGCAGATGCCTATTCTGAGCTATTTATATTTTCCTTGTTCAACAGAGCAATGCCTAGCCTGACCAAAAAACAAAAATAACTTTACTTACTTCACAATATTTGGATGATTCAATTCTTTCAACAAGATATTTCTCGTATAGCAGTACTCGGCACTCCTTCCATTTCACTATAAAAAAAAAATACAAGTTTAAAATCTGAGCACATCATTTAACATAACATATATGGATGTGGTCTGCAGCAAGAGCTTATTTGTCTTCCTGTTCATCCTTCATACTGAAATTCAATCTTCAGAATTTTTCTAGTGAATTCTCCAAATAGCAAGCAAGCTGAGTATGGTCTAATGATTAATTTCCACTATTTTAATAATGGCTGGAGCTCCCCATGTAGATCAAAGGGAAATCTGGTTAGTGAGGAAAATCAATTCCCATCCACACATGTTAACAGAATAAAATTATCCAATACTATCAAAGGTTGCAAGGTCTTTGTTAAGGTAATACCATTTAAGGAGAAATAGTGCACCATTTAGTTTATATTGCCTCTCCTCATTCGTCCTCCCAAAATGCATCACCATACTTCTCTGTATTAAATTTCATCTGCCATGTGTGTGCCCGTTTCACCAGTCTGTCTACGTCCTCCTGAAGACTGCTATCGTCCTCTTCACTGTTTACATTTGCAAGTTTTGTGTCATCTGCAAACTTTGAAATTGTGCCCAGGTCATTAATATATATCAAAAGGAGCAGTGGTCCTAATACCAACCCCTGGGGGACACCACTGTATGCCTCCCTCCAGTCTTAAAAACAACCATTCAGCACTACTCTCTGCTTTCTGTCCCCTAGCCAATTTTGTATCAATGCTGCCACTGCCAATGCCTGTTTAATCCCATGGGCTTCAAGTTTGCCAACAAGTCTATTATGCTGCACTTTATCAAACGCTTTGGAAAGTCCACAAACACAATTATCAACTGCACTACCTTCATCAACCCTCTCTATTATTTCATTGAAGAACTTAAATCAAGTTTGTCAGACACGATTTGCCTTTAACAAAGCAGTGTTGGTTATCATTTATTAACAAATGTTATTACATACATAGATACATAGAAGATAGGAGCAGGAGTAGGCCATCCGGCCCTTCGAGCCTGCTCCGCCATTTAATGAGATCATGGCTGATCCTCCAATTCAGTATCCCGTCCCCGCCTTCTCTCCGTAACCCTTAACCCCTTTTGCCTGTAGAAATATATCTAATTCCCTCTTAAATATATTTAATGAGCTGGTGTACACTGCCCTCTGTGGCAATGAGTTCCACAGGTTCACCACCCTCTGAGTGAAGAAATTCCCCCTCATTTCTGTCCTAAATGGTTTAGCCCTTATCCTTAAATTATGTCCTCTAGTTCTGTTCTCACCCGCCAAGGGAAACATTCCTTCTGCATCTAGTCTGTCTAGACCTGTCAGAATTTTATACACTTCTATGAGGTCCCCTCTCAATCTTCTAAACTCCAGTGTGTACATCCCTAAACTACATAGTCTCTCCTCATAGGTCAATCCCGCCATTCCTGGTATCAGCCTGGTGAATCGCCGCTGCACCCCCTCCATGGCAAGAACATCTTTCCTCAGATGAGGCGACCAAAACTGTACACAGTACTCGAGGTGTGGTCTCACCAGTGCCCTGTACAGCTGCAGCAAGGTATCCCTGTTCCTGTATTCCAACCCTTTTGCTATGAAGGCCAGCATACCATTTGCCTTCTTGATCGCCTGTTGCACCTGCATGCTCGCCTTCAGTGACTGGTGTACAAGAACACCCAGGTCTCTCTGTACTTCCCCCTCTCCCAATTTATTGCCATTTAAATAATAATTTGCCCTCCCGTTCCTGCACCAAGGTGGATAACTTCGCACTTGTCCACATTATAGTGCATCTGCCATTTATCCGCCCAATCACCCAGTCTGTCCAAATCGCTCTGGAGCTTCCTGGTCTCCTCCTCTGAGCCCACCCCCCCTCCTAGTTTAGTGTCGTCTGCAAATTTGGAAATGCTGCATCCGACTCCCTGATCCAGGTCATTAATGTAAATTGTGAACAGCTGGGGACCCAGGACAGATCCCTGTGGTACCCCACTTGTTACTGCCTGCCATTCAGAAAATGAGCCGTTTATTCCAAGTGAAATTTAATTTTGTCCCAGATTATGGTCACTAGGTTTCCCCAAAACCAACATTAGGCTGACTGGCCTATAGTTACCAGGTTTATCCCTCTCCCTTTTTAAAAAAAAACAGGGGTGTAACTGTTTCAACCCTCCAGTCCTCTGGCAGCATTTCCATATCGAAGGAGGATTGAAAGATTGCGACCAGAGCCTCTGCTAGTCCCACCCTTGCTTCTCTCAGCAACCTAGGATACTTCCCATTCATAAGAACATAAGAACATAAGAAATAGGAGCAGGAGTAGGCCAATCGGCCCTTCGAGCCTGCTCCGCCATTCAATAAGATCATGGCTGATCTGATCCTCACCTCAAATCTAAAGAACACAAGAAGTAGGAGCAGGACCCGGCCACTCAGCCCCTGGGCCCGCTACGCCACCCACAGGGCCTCGACCGATCCGAACTCAGCCTCATGTCCAATTTCCTGCCCGCTCCCCGTAACCCCTAATTCCCTTTACTTCTAGGAAACTGTCTATTTCTGTTTTAAATTTATTTAATGATGTAGCTTCCACAGCTTCCTGGGGCAGCAAATTCCACAGACCTACTACCCTCTGAGTGAAGAAGTTTCTCCTCATCTCAGTTTTGAAAGAGCAGCCCCTTATTCTAAGATTATGCCCCCTAGTTCTAGTTTCACCCATCCTTGGGAACATCCTTACCGCATCCACCCGATCAAGCCCCTTCACAATCTTATATGTTTCAATAAGATCGCCTCTCATTCTTCTGAACTCCAATGAGTAGAGTCCCAATCTACTCAACCTCTCCTCGTATGTCCACCCCCTCATCCCGGGGATTAACCGAGTGAACCTTCTTTGTACTGCCTCGAGAGCAAGTATGTCTTTTCTTAAGTATGGACACCAAAACTGTATGCAGTATTCCAGGTGCGGTCTCACCAATACCTTATATAACTGCAGCAATACCTCCCTGTTTTTATAATCTATCCCCCTAGCAATAAAAGCCAACATTCCGTTGGCCTTCTTGATCACCTGCTGCACCTGCATACTAACTTTTTGATTTTCTTGCACTAGGACCCCCAGATCCCTTTGTACTGCAGTACTTTCCAGTTTCTCGCCATTAAGATAATAACTTGCTCTCTGATTTTTCCTGCCAAAGTGCATAACCTCACATTTTCCAATATTGTATTGCATCTGCCAAATCTCTGCCCACTCACCCAGCTTGTCTATATCCCCTTGTAGGTTTTTTATGTCCTCCTCACTTTCTACTTTCCCTCCCATCTTTGTATCATCTGCAAACTTTGATATGTTACACTCGGTCCCCTCCTCCAAATCGTTAATATAGATTGTAAAGAGTTGGGGACCCAGCACCGACCCCTGCGGAACACCACTGGCTACTGGTTGCCAGTCCGAGAATGAACCATTTATCCCAACTCTCTGCTTCCTGTTAGATAACCAATCCTCCACCCATGCCAGAATATTCCCCCCAATCCAGTGATTTTTTATCTTGAGCAATAATCTTTTATGTGGCACCTTGTCGAATGCCTTCTGGAAGTCTAAATACACTACGTCCATTGGTTCCCCTTTATCCACCCTGTACGTTATGTCCTCAAAGAACTCAAGCAAATTTGTCAGACATGATTTCCCCTTCATAAAGCCATGCTGACTTTGTCCTATCAAATTATGTTTATCTAAATGTTCCGTTACTGTCTCCTTAATAATAGACTCCAAAATTTTACCCACCACAGATGTCAGACTAACTAGTCTATAATTTCCAGCTTTCTGCCTACTACCCTTTTTAAATAAGGGTGTTACATTAGCAGTTTTCCAATCTGCCGGGACCTTTGCTGATTCCAGGGAATTTTGGAAAATTATTACCAAAGCATCCACAATCCCTATTGCCACTTCCCTCAAGACCCTAGGATGTAAGCCATCAGGTCCAGGGGATTTATCCGCCTTGAGTCCCATTATTTTACTGAGTACCAATTCCTTAGTGATTTTAATCGTATTTAGCTCCTCCCCCCCCTAGAGCCCCCTGTTTGTCCAGTGTTGGGATATTCTTAGTCTACCGTAAAGACTGAAACAAAATATTTGTTCAGCATTTTTGCCATCTCCATGTTTCCCACCATTAATTTCCTGGTCTCATCCTCTAAGGGACCTACGTTTGCCTTAGCCACCCTTTTTCTTTTTATATAACTATAGAAACTCTTGCTATCTGTTTTTATATTTTTTGCTAATTTATTTTCATAATCTATCTTACCTTTCTTAATCAATCCTTTAGTTACTTTTTGCTGTCTTTTGAAGACTTCCCAATCTTCTATCCTCCCACTAAGTTTGGCTACCTTATATGTCCTTGTTTTTAGTTGGATACTATCCTTAATTTCTTTACTTAGCCACGGATGGCTGTCATTTCTTTTACACCCTTTTTTCCTCAGTGGAATATATATTTTTTGAAAGTTGTAAAATAACTCCTTAAATGAACACCACTGCTCATGTACCGTCTTACCCTTTAATCTATTTTCCCAGTCCACTTTAATCAATTCCGCTCTCATACCATCATAGTCTCCTTTATTCAAGCTCAGTACGCTTGTCTGAGAACCAACCTTCTCACCCTCTAATTGGATATGGAATTCAACCATGTTATGGTCACTCATTCCAAGGGGATCCTTAACTAGGACATTATTAATTAATCCTGATATTTAGATTATTTATTCATAATAATAATTCAGACTGGATTACTTTTCTACTTTGAGCGCTGTCAACCTTTTAAGTACCTCCTCTATTTATTTTTCTCCTCTCCAATTTCTCTACCCACTCCTCCTTTACTGTGACATTAGCAGCAGCATCTTCTTTTTTGAAGACAGATGCTAAGTACTCATTCAGTACCTTTTTGGTCCCTAATCGGCCCCACTCTTCCTTTGACTATCCTTTTACTCTTTCTATGTTTATAAAAGACTTTAGTGTTCCTTTTATGTTACCCATAAAATAAATTTGCAGATTTAGATGATCTACCATGTCGTTGCAGTCTTCAGTTGAAGTAGTTAGAGTACGGGGGATAATTGGCCCTTTTAAAACAGATGTATTCCGCCCCATTTTAAAGTCATACATTCCATCCTTATTTTTACATTATACTTTTATTTGATATTATTTATATAGTTAAATAGCAATACTTATGGCAATTTGGAAAGCAAAGACACATAGTTGGTTGGAACACAGTAGTTTCTGTGCAGTACAGACTGAGGTGCTAGGTGATGCAAAACTGAGGTCCTACAGCACTCCAATGGCAGGAGGGTATAACTACAGTATGACAATTTTACATAGGTAGGTTCCATTAAAAATGTGGATATAGGAATTTATAATGAGAATAATTGACAGAAAGTATGACAAAAATCTGAGAACAGGAAGTAAGTTTTATAAGAATTGTGTATATTATACTTTAAATAATATAAAATCAAATATTAAATAAAAAGGTTGAGAATTTTTTTAGTCTTTGACACTACGTATCTTTAGAAATTAAATAAATTTTTCACATCTTCATATTTTCATGTTATATAAAGGATTTGAATGTTACATCAGTCAGCAAAGGGATGCATTAAATGTCAATAATTAAAAGGTGCGAATTACCTCGAGCTCCTCCCTCTACAATTCCCCCTCCTTCATTAATACCCTGTTTAAAAGCCATTATTTGACTAATCTTTTGGTCATCCCTCCTATTCTCTCTATTTTGGCTCTATGTCTATTTTCCTCACGCTACTGTGAACCATCTTGGGACGTTTTTCTACACTAATACAAATTGTTGCTAGTCCTGGATCTGTCTTATCAAATTCTTCATGGCTAAAAGTTCCAGTTGAAGAATTTTTTTCATACTGTAGCAGCATTTGTAATAAACAAGTTGAGCTTTCCTATGGATGTGGTACATAATGTAATTTCCTTTGAGAGGGCTCTGCTTTAATGAGTCTTTTCCACTGACATAGTTGGACAGCAGCTCACAACAAAAGGTCTTAAATTAACAGAATAATGGATGCTTGGGAATAATTAGCAAGCATAGAATCATAGAATGGTTACAGCACAGAAGGAGGCCATTCAGCCCGTCGAGCCCGTGCCGGTTCTCTGCAAGAGCACTTCAGCTAATCCCACTCCCCCGCCCTTTCCCCATAGCCCTGCAATTTTTTTTCCTTCAGGTACTTATCCAATTCCCTTTTGAAAGCCATGATTGAGTCTGCCTCCACCACCCTTTCAGGCAGTGCATTCCAGATCATAACCACTCGCAGCGTAAAAAGTTTTTCCTCATGTCACTTTTGGTTCTTTTGCCAGTCACCTTAAATCTATGTCATCTGCTTCCGCCAATGGGAACAGTTTCTCTCTATCTACTCTGTCTAGACCCCTCATGATTTTGAACACCTCTATCAAATCTCCTCTCAACCTTCTCTGCTCCAAGGGGAGCAACCCCAGCTTCTCTAGTCTATCAACCTAACTAAAATCCCTCATCGAATTAAACAGTTGATATTAAAAACATTGATAGCAAAACTTTATTTAAATCATCTGAGCATTGAAATTTGATTATCAATTTAATGTACTCTTAATAACAACTTAGTGTCAGCTGTGGCTCAGTGGGTAGCACGCTCGCCTGTGAGTCAGAACGGTTGTGTGTTCAAGCCCCACTCCAGAGACTTGAGCAGAAAATCCAGGCTGACACTCCAGTGCATTACTAAGGGAGTGCTGCACTGTCGGAGGTGTCATCTTTTGGATGAGATGTTAAACCGAGGACCCGTCTGCTTTCTCAGGTGGACGTAAAAGATCCCATGGCATTATTGCAAAGACGAGCAGGGGAGTTATCTCCGATGACCTTGACCAACATTTTCCCCTCAATCAACATCACTAAAAAAAACAGATTACCTGGTCATTAACACATTGCTGTTTGTGGGAGCTTGCTGTGCACAAATTGGCTGCCGCGTTTCCTACATTACAACAATAACTACACTTCAAAAGTATTTCAATAAGTAACAAGGAAGAGAGGAGCAAAAGTAAGCGTTGGTCCCTTAGAGGCTGAGACAGGTGAAATTATAATAGGGAATAAGGAAATGGCAGAGACTTTAAACAAATATTTTGTATCTGTCTTCACAGTAGAAGACACAAAAAGCATACCAAAAATAGTGGGGAACTAAGGGGCTAATAAGAGTGAGAAACTTAAAGTAATTAATATCAGTAGAGAAAAAGTACTTGAGAAACCAATTGGACAAAAAGCAGAAAAATCTCCTGGACCTGATGGCCTACATCGTAGTTTTCTAAAAGAGGTGACTACAGAGATAGTGGATGCATTGGTCGTGATCTTCCAAAATTCCCTAGATTCTAGAACGGTCCCAGCGGATTGGAAGGTAGCAAATGTAAACCCGCTATTCAAGAAAGGAGGGAAGAGAGAAAACAGGGTACTACAAGTCAGTTAGCCTGACATCAGTCGTCGGGAAAATGCTGGAATCCATTATTAAGGAAGTGGTAACAGGGCATTTAGAAAATCATAATATGATTAAGCAGAGTCAACATGGTTTTATGAAAAGGAAATTGTGTTAAAAAAAATTATTAGAGTTTTTTGAGGATGTAACTAGCAGGGTAGATAAAGGGGAACCAGTGGATGTAGTATATTTGGATATCCAAAAGGCATTCAATAAGGTGCCACATAAAAGGTTGCTCCGTAAGACAACGGCTCATGGGGTTGGGGTAATATATTAGCATGGATAGAGGATTGGTTAATGGACAGAAAACAGAGAGTAGGGATAATTGGGTCATTTTCCGGTTGACAGGCTGTAACTAGTGGGGTGCCGCAAGGATCAGTGCTTGGGCTCTGCTATTTACAATCTATATTAATGACTTAGATGAAGGGACCGAGTGCAATGTATCCAAGTTTGCTGATGATACAAAGCTAGGTGGGAAAGTAAGCTGTAAGGAGGACACAGAGGGGGAAAAATTCAGTCGCGCCCCATTTGGGGCGCAAATATCGTCCGGGCGCAAAGATTAGCGCCTGGCGCTAATTATCGCCACTGACTGGAAACTTCACTTTTAACGCCCCGGGAGGTGATTGGAGCGCTAAATCAGGTGCTGCACACCTGTCTTAAGGCCGAGGAGTGAGGCGCTAACTCAGAGCGCTGGCGAAGCTCATGTAATGTCAGTCAGCAATGGAACACACACACAATGGCACGGGCCAGTTCTTAAAGGGGATGGTTGATCTTGCTTTCCATCCACACCCTGCTCATTGCAGCCTTGAATCTCGGCCTGGAGAGACCTGCACATCAAATCTGCTGGAAAGAACAATGGAGAGTACCAGGCAAAGAGCTCAGAGTGCAGCCCCCACAGTCTCTTCTAAATCGATACAAGGAATGGCAAATCAAAATGAACCTGCAAAGTGCTGCTCAGTACCCAAAACTCATCCACACAACGTTGAATCTCTCCAGAAGTCTCTCTCACTCTCTCTCAGAATGCGTAGTTCAAAAATGGCACCAACAATAAAAGGCAGGAAGCGGTCACCTTTAAATAGCGCTCCTCCTTTCCCTTCATGACAGAAGAACGCTCCTATCAACCTGTCGTTGCTAGCGTCAGGCGGTAAGGCAGGGGGCGCCACTCAATATCCGCTCCGGGGCGATACCGGGGCGTTGCACACACGTCTGACGTCACGATCTGCCGGCGCAGGAGATCGTGGCGGTAGTGTTTAGCGCCGCCGCAAAATGTCTAGTTAATTTCGCGAGCGGCGCAAACTTCGCCGCGCCCGGGCGCTAGCTGCTTTGCGCCCCATTAGCGCCCTCTTAAGGCGCTAACGGGAGGCGCAACCAACTGAATTTTTCCCCCAAAGAGCCTGCAAAGGGATATAGACAGGTTAAGTGAGTGGGCAAGAACGTGGCAGATGGAATATAATGTGGGGATTTGCGAGGTTATTCACTTTGGTAGGAAGAATAGAAAAACAGAATATTTTTTAAATGGTGAGAAACGATTAAATATTGGTGTTCAGTGAGATTTGGGTGTCCTCGTACAGGAAACAGCGAAAGTTAGCATGCAGGTACAGCAGGCAATTAGGAAGGCAAATGGTATGTTGGCCTTTATTGCAAGGGGGTTGGAGTATAAGAGTAAGGAAGTCTTAGTACAATTGTACAGGGCTTTGGTGAGACCACACCTGGAGTACTGTGCACAGATTTGGTCTCCTTAGCTGAGAAAGGACAAGCATGCCTTAGAGGTGGTGTAATGAAGGTTCACTAGATTGATACCTGGCATGAGAGGGTTGTCCTATGAGGAGAGACTGAGCCTATACTCTCTGGAGTTTAGAAGAATGAGAAACTTAAGATTCTGAGGGGGATTGACAGGGTAGATGCTGAGAGGTTGTTTCCCCTGGCCGGAGAGTCTAGAACTAGGGGGCATAGTCTCAGGATAAGGGGTCGGCCATTTAAGATTGGGATGAGAAGGAATTTCTTCACTCAGACGGTTGTGAATCTTCAGAATTCTCTACCCGAAAGGGCAGTGGATGCTGAGTCGTTGAATATATTCAAGGCTGAGATAGATAGACTTTTGGACTCTGGGGGAATCAAGGGATATGGGGATCAGGCGGGAAAGTGGAGTAGAGGTTGAAGATCAGCCATGATCTTATTGAATGGCAGAGCAGGCTCCAAGGGCCGTATGGCCTACTCCTAACTTTTATGTTCTTATTGGCTGTAAAGCGCTTTGGGACGTCCAGAGGTTGTGAAGGGTGCTATATAAATGCAAGTCTTTCTTTCTTACTCCCTTGCATTTATTGTGTCTGTGTTGTCAAAACTGTTATTGTGCTCTGCAAATTTTGTTTGATAACGCCTTGGGCATTTTACTACGTTAAAGGCGCTATATAAATACAAGTTGTTGTTGTTGCATCTCTGATGTGAAATCATCAGCACAAACAGCACTAATGGTGCTAATGTCCCTAACTGGTTTAAAAATGAGAAGTCGCACAACACCAGGTTATAGTCCAACAGTTTTATTTGAAATTACGAGCTTTCGGAGCTCTGCTCCTTCTTCAGGTACAGTTGGACAAAACTGTTGGACTATAACCTGGTGTTGTGCGACTTCTCATTTTTGTCCACCCCAGTCCAACACCGGCATCTCCGCATCATGACTAACTGGTTTGATTACCAGGAAATATTATGCCCATTATATTCTTTACAAAAGAATACATATCAAGATGCGTCTCCTTGCAATTTTTAACAGAATTTATTGCTGAATGTGTAGCCAATGGGTGCGGTGTGACTCATACTGTGACTAATCTATCGTAGTACAGATGTGTGCATTTGTTCAGATGTTGTTTTGTCAATTTGAGGTTACAGCTTGAACTGTGGGCTGATGTGTTTTACAACAAATTAGCAATCAATCAAAGTTTGATCTTTGTTGAAAGTCACGCAGCTGATCTTTTAAGAAAAATAATTATGCAAAGTTTACAATGAAGACGAGTAATCACTTTTATTTATAAAATGAAGAGTTTGTGAATGGCACATTGATGTCAATGCACAGTGGAAGGAAGCTGCTATAACGTGAACATGTACTGTACAAAGGCATCTTCAGGTGGTATATTTAATGATCTTTACTTTTCTCAGTACCATTCTCCTTGGCTTTAGCTGCAATAAAATAATTCCCAAACATATATTAATGTGCATCAAAAACAGATAAGCATTATCATTAATATATGCGTAATCATTTAAAATGCAAGCTTTCAAAAGTTTAACATAAAGTACGGGCTGTCAGACAGCCAAAAATGGACACGGAGGTTTTATTGCCAGCAGAAAATACCAGACACTTCATAAGTGATCTGTCGGTCAACGAGTTAGTTATTAGTTTTCATTTTGGTAATGATCGTAACTTACGCGTCCAGTCTTATTTTTTTCAGCGCCACCATCTCGCCCGTCACTTTATTCATGGCTTTGTAGACCACTCCGTAGGTGCCCTCTCCGATCTTCTCCACTTTCTGGAAGTTGTCCATGGTCCCGCTCCCGCTCGAGCCGCCGCCGCTGTTATTGTTTACATGGCGCGCGCGCACCCTCCCTTCCCACCGCCAACCGTCTCCTCGCCGCGCGCCTCTAATCTGCTCGGAAACACCCACACTTTCCCGCGTCTTCCTCGCACCTTCGCGCTTCCTATTGGCTCCGCCTGACGTTGACCTGGTGACGCCATCACGCTGACTGGCACGGTTACCCGAGGGGACACGCAAACTCCAAGTCACACAACCGCCGCCAGTGATTTTGAAGCCCACGACGTCCATCATCCAGCGTCACAGGTGGAGCTGGCCAGTTGGATAAGGTACTGGAAGGGGGCGGGTGGGGTGGACAAAGCACACCATGCGGATTAGTGAGTTTTTAAACAGCGCAACTACCATCCCGTGAAATATTCTCGGGCCACGCGTAGCATCCAGTGCCATAGTGCAGCTGAGTGGCGTGACATTAGACGAAAACTTGCACTAACAAATCCTCAGCACATCTCGGTCACTTTTTTAAGCTCAAGCCCCATGGCGGAGACTAAATTATTTTAAAAAGTGGCGTACAGAACATTTTCTTGAAACAAAGATCGTGACGATAAATGACAAAAATTAACGCTTGCTTTTTAAGGTGTAAGATAGGGTTGCCAACTCTGCAGGATTGTCCTGGAGTCTCCAGGCATTAAGGAGCAATCTGGACAATGCTATGAACAACCTGGGAGAAACTCAGCGACACAAAAAAAAACTTTCCCCCCAATTTTCTTTGAACACTTTCATTTATTTGTTATAAATATATTGACTGGAGGGGGGAGGGTTCGAAGTGGGAGAGCATGTGCTGAAACCTGAAATATGTCAAAGGTTGACAACGCTAGTGCAAAAACTTAATCAGGCTAGCTAGATTTTCCACCCATTGATAATAACTGGGCAAAAAATAGTCTCACTGTTAACACAGCATTATACACACTTCTTTACAACTTTAGATTGGCAACTACATACTAATGCTTGGATCAGTGTAGCACTCTTGCTTCAGAGTTCAGAAGGTTGTGTTTAAAGTCCTGCTCCAGAGACTGAGCATAAAAATCTAAATGAGAAGTCGCACAACACCAGGTTATAGTCCAACAGAGTAACTTTACCTGAAGAAGGGGCGATAGCTCCGAAAGCTTGTAATTTTAAATAAATCTGTTGGACTATAACCTGGTGTTGTGCGACTTCTCATTTTTGTCCACCCCAGTCCAACGCTGGCATCTCCGCATCATAAAAATCTAGGCTGACATTTCAATGAAGTAGTGAGGGAAGCACTACACTGTAGGAGGTGCCGACTTTCAGATGAGATGTTAAATCTGCCCGCTCAGGTGGATGTAATAGATCCCATGTCACTGTTGAAGAGTAGCAAAGTTTTTCTAATGTCCAGGCCAATATTTATTGCTCAACCAACATCACTACAACCAGATTATCTGGTCATGATCTCATTGCTGTTTGAGGGACCTTGCTGTGCTCAAATTAGCTGCCACATTTCCTACATTACAATGACTACACGTCAAAAAGTACTTCATTGGCTGTAAAGCGTTTTGGGATGTCCTGAGGTCATAAAATGTGCTATATAAATGCAAGCTCTTTTCTAACTTGTATCATCATCTAAATACAAACTGAAACTAACAAAGGTCAACAAAGTTTCTCTAAACCAGAGAACAGACAACTTCTACACAAATTCTACCAATTAAATCATTTTTTAAAACATCTTTTGTTATCCTCCAATATTTGGGTATGGTATAGTGACTTGCAAGATTAGAATTTAGGAGGAACAAGCATCTGTGATAAAAGACCACAAAGTCACTTCTATAATATTGTGATGAATTTGTATCCTCAGATACAATGCCTAGTAACCAAATCAAGATAAAAACAAGAATCATCAAAAACAGCAGGCAGCAACATGAAACTCACCACTGAGGATGGAGTAATGTAGTAACATTTTCAGATTAGCAGCTGCACAATGCAATTTGCAGCTGGCAGTTGTCGGCTGTGAAATGCACGAACTGGCAGGATATGTGCTTTCACACATACGCAGAAGCTTTGCTATTGGCCACTGAATTTTGACTGTTGAGTGCCCATTTTTTCCCTAAATATTAAAAACAAATCTCTGCTTAAGTTGATAAAGTGCCTAAGTTTGGTTCATGGCAGAATCTCAGAAATTCTACAGCTAGTAATTAAATTTTAACAAGACAACTTTTTTTTTAAAAAAGCTGTCTGGCTACACAACAAGCCTACATTTTGGTACTTACCAATACAGTGCAGCATAGGTTGCAGAACAAAACCTGCACCATAACTTAGTTAGCAACTGCAACTGTTCAAGAGTTTGAGTTGATGTATTGTCTAATTTTTTTCACAATTATGATTAAATATAATTAATTTTGTGGCAAAATGCAAGCACACAAATTACATCTCTATACATTTTAGTTGATGTTCAAATCTGTCTCATTCCTTCACAATCCAATTCCATTCCACTCTGCAAGTCAAGCATCAATAGGAAGCCAAAACGTCTTTGCACCAATACTAAACTTGCAGTGTAGATAGTGCATAAAGGCCTGAACTGACTCTAAAGTGAAGCAGTGAGAATCCCTCCTCCGAGTCTCTCACTGCTTCATTTTGGTGTCAGACCAAGCCATAACACCAGGTTCAGGCTGCATTACACTATAGATTCACACAGACAGTTGTAGCATAAATTTACCCTTCCCGAAGAGCACTAGATGGGCCAGGATTCAGTGAAATTGTGTCAGGAATTTAGCCCAGACCTACAGGAAATGGGGCTAGGTGGTGGTAAACCATTAGATTTGTGCATATTTAAGGAATCCATAGTTTTTGCATTACATGGCTGTTTGCCCCTGACAAATGGCAGCCAGTTTTCTTCATGAACGACAACACGTTTATATTCACTTTCCTTCGCTTTCTCCAAAGTTTAACCATTTTCTCCACTCAATCATAATTTATATGTTACAGCTTAGACTCACTCCTTCCTAAAACTTGCAATGGCAGGCAACACTGACAGACAATCTATGAATCAAGCATCCTACTTGATTTGAAAACAAAAAAAAAATATTTTCTGGCCTTGTGTTTCAAAAAAGTTACCAACATACAGATTATACAACACTCATCTATTTAGTAAAAATAAAATTGTAATTTTCTCAGAGTAGCTGAACTATACTAGAATAGATTGAATTTGCCTCCATGATCTCTTTGATCTGTGTGTTTGCAATTACAAGTAGTGTGTTCAACTAGGTTGTCTACTTGATAGAGAGAGAGAGAGAGAGAGAGAGAGAGAGAGAGATTGAATTTGCATAGTGGATGCAGGCTGTGATTTAGTGTTGGTATATTCCCTGGGAGATGACTTCAAAAGCAACCTGGACTAGATGCACCTTTGCTAAAATATCTATGGACCACCCATCATTCTGTACACCTGTATTATCCAGACTTGAAGAAACTATTTTGTAAAATTTTCTTATGCACATTGTGATTTTAATTGTGAAAATATGTTGGCTTCCCAAAGATGCCCTAACAGAGCACCAACAGTTTTTATTTAACTATATATACACAAAAAACACAAAAAATGGTTTTTGTTTAAAGAATGTCTGCTTTCCACACCAAAAACTTTAAAATAAAATTTCTTTGCATTTTTGTTTAGTACTAGAAATCATGGGAAAACAGTTTTATCAAACCTTGAACAGCAGAAGTTCAAAAGAAAACAATGGACTGAATTTGGAACTACACAAATACAAGTTTTGAGAAACAATCAACCACAACATACAGCATTTTACTGATCCAATAGCAGATCAATATTTTGCAATCCTGAACTATGAAAACAGGAATGGTAAAAACAATTGCATGCTTCAATTAAATAATAATGAATAGATAACATTTTGTTTGGGTTTAACATAAAAAATGGAGCATCACATGAAAATACAGCTGAACTGTATTTATCCTTTCAAGCTGTGCAGCTTGTCCTTTATTATGTACTGAATGTTATAACCAAACCAAAGCCTGACTGAAGCTTCTTTCTATTCCAATTAGAACACTGAAGTGTCCAATCAACATATTTGTTTGTCATTTTCTCATCGTTTTGGTATAGGTATAGCTTTGTGAAGTGGATTGATTGGTGCTATAAAAAAAAAGTAGAAAAGCCCTGTCACAATGTTTGCAGAGACTATCTTCGTCAATGTTCTTCTCTTCTAGTAGCTGAACTATGCTAGGATCCACCTTGTTTCAAGTTTTTAGGCTGTACTGTACTTACAACATTTTTGGACAATCTAGTTTCAAAAACAATTTACTTCAGTACTCCATTCTCCAACTGAAACAATGCATACATAAAAATATGAAAAGGACCTACTGCCTAGAACAGGATGCATTTTCTTCCCCAATCAATTTTAGTTAATGAATTGCACGTTATAACAATGTTGTTGTTACTGTGCGCCTTTCTACAAATGTAAATCTCTCCATTTGACAATTATACTTACATGTGCTGTATGCTGTACAGTAAGTGATTAGTTTTGCTGTAGTCATGCTCAAACTGTTCCCTCAAAAACTAGTTTCAGAAAATTTCAATGGCAATTCACAGCCCTTTTGAGTGGGAATCGATTAAACCCAAACACGACATATCTGAGCAAAATAATGTTGCATTCTTCACATTCCATCAGAGATTACAGAACCAAATCACTGTAACCTCTGGAGCAATATTTGGCCACCACATCTCTCAAAAACATAACAAGTCTAAATGAAAGTACTTCTGAACAATTTCTATAAACCTGTGACAGTGCACTGAAATCTGTATACTTGCTTCTTACAATATTCAAAATTGAACAACCATAACACCTAACATTTTACAAGTAACAGAACACCCTTAAGGTGAAGAGAAATTTACAGTTTGGCATTTCTGCTTGGATATGAACATTTAAAGGCATCTATTCACCTTAAAATGCCAACATTTTTACTGTTCTGGCCAGTCAATTTTTTTGGGGGTGGGGGTGGGGGGGGCAGAAAAGAGAAAAAGGGGCAAAATTTAAAAAACGAGACTATAATCTTCTTGTGCTGCTTAGAAGCAAACATACATAGATAGATTTCAGTTTTAAAAAGATTAGCAATTCCCTACCCTCCCCAGCCCCAAAAATACATTCAACATTAGAAACCTCAGATAATAAATAATTACATTTTCAGAATCACATAAAAGTCTGTTTCATTTGTGTTTACATCAATATCCCTGAAGTCCATTGTAGACTTTCTTCACTGGTCCTTGTTTAAGCAGATGCTTTATACCTACAGGATGGAAAAACACAATAATTATAAAGCTATTTTTGTATTCACAATCTGCATTAATTTAAGCAAACATTTTTCCAGTTAAGATGCACCTCAATGTGTCAGTGAACCCACACACTGCCCTCAGATTGGTAGGAATCAGAGTTGCACCGACATTTCTCTACAAGAGTTACTGATTTTTGCTTAATAAAAAAAAATCTAAAATTCTATGTTTAAAAGAAATAAAACGTCTATTTTGATGAATTTAAATTTTGAATATTCTAAGCAAGACATCCATCACATATCTGAATTTCACCAGTAATAATTTAGATTTGCTTCATTAACAATTAAAAACAAATTAACTTGGAACAGGTGATTGCAAAGACCATCGGCAGCTTTTGTTCCTCGTACAGAATTAGGTAGGACCAGGGCAAAGTTAATGTCATATTAGCTGAAATAATATTACAAAGATTAATATCCTTTTTTACAGTACATCGTGGATTTAACAGTCCAGTGTAATCAGGTTGGAATATCTATTTCTGTATAGAATCCGACAGGGTGAATTGATGCTGAGCTAGGATGTCAAAGAATCAGATTTTCTTTAATCATCGGGGTTGGGGGGGGGGGGGTTAACCAGAATTAATGCAATATCAATTGATAGAGATTGATTGCCATCAACTTCATTATTGTTGTAGAATGCAACTACCAAGATGGTAGAAGGCAAACTAAATGGACCATGGTCTTTTTCGTCTAGCAATTCCTATGTTCCTCCCTTTGATCCTGTGGTGGAACTACACCCACCAATCAACAGTACTGGAGACAGGTGAAAAAGGAGGTAATGGCAAGGAGAGTAAAGAATATCACAATCAAAATGACACAGCAAGGGCCTGACTCTCTTGGGTACTTCCTTCCTTTCTCCAGTCAGTCAGTGACGGCAATACTTATTTGTATGTGAATATTGAAGAAAGAATAAAAGAATGTGATATTATAGGCTGGTTTAGAATCTAGCCACGGTAAAATACTGAGGTTGTTTGACAGCAGAAAGGAAACTATTTAACACATTAATACTTGCCCTCCTTCTGATCATCAGTAAGTTGTTCCTTGGGGAAATCCACATCAAATGTTATTATTAGGGAGCCTCTAATATTGTTGTTGTCAAAGTTTGGCAGCCCCTCTCCTTTCTTCCATAGTTTTGCACCTGGTTTTGTAATCTTGTCTCTAACTACATGGACCTGAGAAAAGATGCAAAATAGAATCAAAAACAATTTTCTAAAGAGACAAAAACTTCCAAATGCAGTCTTACAAATCACAGAAATCAGCATCATGGCAGACTTAATTGTGAACACTATTATACTGCGATAACAATGGAATAAAATTACATATAAAATTTGCCAGAATGGTATATAACTACTAATGTCATATAAATCAGCAAGCAATGTGCTCTAGTCTCAATAAAGACAATTCTGACTCATGCCAACAAATAAAGCTATGTATGAACTACAATCCTCTTACCTTGTGACCATCCAAATGAGAAATATCCATTTCAAAACCTATCAGCGCTTCCACTAATGGAATTGTGACATTAGTGTAGAGGTCATCACCCCGTCTCTCAAATACTGGGTGCCTAAAACAAAGGAGAATTACCAATGAGAGCAAAACTAATTTTTATTAAAGAATTTCTTAGTATAATTTATTATCTTCAATTATAGCAATGGCAACTTTTGCAAACACAAGTCTTGCATCTAGCCTGCACCACAGTTGAGATATCACACCTCAAAGTATGAAAAACCAAGAGAAAGTTATACAATTCCTGCTCGCTTTTCCTGACTTAGATAAACTAGTTTGTTGTCAAGGGCAAGAGCTGGAGATTTGCATGCAACTACCAATCTACAGAAGCATTCCTCAACAGTTTCTCTCTAATCCACTGTGCTGTCTGACTCTTTATCCAACATTAAGTGCTTGATAAATAAATAATTCATAGAATCATACAACACAGGAGAACATTCGGCCCATCATATCTGTGCAGCTCTTTTAAAGTACTATCCAATTAGTCCTACTCTTCCCCAATAGCCCTGCAAATTTCTCCTTTTCAAGTATTTATTCAATTCCCTTTTGAAAGTTTCTATTGAATCTGCTTCCACCACCTTTTCAGGCAGTGCATTCCATATCAGAACAACTCGCTGGATTTTTTTTTTGCCAATTATCTTAAATCTGTGACCTCTGGTTACTAACCCTCCTGCCAGTAGAAACAGTTTCTCCCTATCTACTCTATCAAAACCCCTCATAATTTTTGAACATCTCTATTAAATCTCCCCTTAACCTTCTCTGCTCCAAGGAGAATAATCCCTGCTTCTCTAATCTCTCCATATAACTGAAGTCCCTCATACCATTCTGGTAAATCTCCTCTACACCCTCTCCAAGGCTTTGACATCCTTCCTAAAGTGTGGTGCCCAGAATTGGACACAACCTAACCAGTGAATTATAAAGGTTTAGCATAGCTTCCTTGCTTTTGTACTCTATACCTCTATTTATAAAGCCAAGGATCTTGTATGCTTTTTAAAAAATATATAAAAACAGCCTCATCAACTTGCCCTGCCTCTTTCAAAGATATATGTATATGAACCCCCAGGTCTCTGTTCCTGCACCCTCTTTAAAATTGTCCCATTTAATTTATATTGCCTTTACTCATTAGAGATAGGGAGGGGCGAGGCCATGGAGGGATTTGAAAACAAGGATGAGAATTTTAAAATCGAGGCATTGCTTACCCAGGAGCCAATGTAGGTCAGTGAGCACAGGGGAGATGGATGAGCAGGACTTGGTGCGAGTTAAGATACTGGCAGCAGAGTTTTGGATAACCTAGTTTATGGAGGGTAGAACTGGGAAGGCCAGCCAGGAGTGCGTTGGAATAGTCAAGTATAGAGGCAACAAAGGCATGGATGAGGGTTTCAGCAGTGGATAAGCTGAGGGCGATGTTACTGAGGTGGAAATAGGCGGTTTTAGTGATGGTGCAGGTGTGTGGTAGGAAGCTCATATCGGGGTCAAATAGAACACCAAGGTTGCAAACAGTCTGGTTCAGCCTCAGACAGTTGCCAGGGAGAGGGATGGAGTCGGTGACAAGGGAACGGAATTTGTGGCGGGGACCGAAGACAATGGCTTCGGTCTTCCCAATATTAAGTTGGATGAAATTTCTGCTCATCCAGTACAAGCAGTCTGACAAGTTAGAGACGGTGGAGGGGTCAAGTGAGGTAGAGCTGGGTATCGTCAGCGTACATGTGGAAAATGACGCTGTTATTGGATGATGTCGCTGAGGGGCAGCATGTAGATGAGAAATAGGAGGGGGTCAAGGATAGATCCTTGGGGGACACCAGAGGTAACAATGCAGGAGTGGGAAGAGAAGCCATTGCAGTGGTGGTAGAGCCTTCAGCTATCTCAGCCCTACACTCAAATTCTCTTTCTAAACTCTTCACTTTTCTAACTATCTGCCCACTTTCAAAAGCCTTCTCTTTGACCATGCCTTTGGTCATTTCCCTTCCCATTCTTCTAACCTTATCTGTGTTATTTTCCCCTATTTTAAGTGACTTACTAGCTTAATGGTGCTATATAAATGCAAGTTGTTGTTGTAATTGATCTCACAATGGCCCTACTTAGAGTACTTCAGCAGTGGCTTAAAGAGACAGGCCACATTAGAGGCAGCTCAATCTCAATAGCTAAACATCACAACAGATCCTATACTATCCATGTGCAATGCCTTGGGAGATGAGCTAGTTCTTTTTACAAAATTAATATGTTGATCACTCTTCTTTCAGTCAGGAGTGAAGTCATCGGAGGTAGAGAGTTTACACTAACAATCCCCCCAAGTGATTGCCTCAGAGGACATACACTTCTAGATACAAAGTTGAACCATCAACTTATACACTGCTATTACCTGTATAATGGATACTGCTTAGCGTACTTACCCTAACAGCCATTTTGTTGGGTATATAGCAAGACATTCATGTCACAGTTAGTGTGGATAGAGATGGAAAACATTTTCATTTGCTTATACAGTTTATCATACTGGCAAATTAATTCAGGATTATAACAATTATGGATTTTTGTACAAAACAAAAGCCTTTGGAAGTTCCTGCAAGATGGTATTTCACTAAATTGCTGCTATAACGCATGTCATGTGATGCTCCATCGAGTGATCGACGAGACCTGCATCAATTCAGCCAACAATGGCAGGCAAGTTTGAAGAAGCTTTAAACCTTGGATTGAAAGTTGCAGGGTGGGGAGTCCAACCCTCTACCACTGGAGCTTCTTGGCTGTGCCCATTTTTGTGAGAAAAAGAAAATTCATAGCTGGGACAAAACAAAAGGAAATCTACTACTTGGGTCATTAATCTTGTATAGAGAAGTAAATCAAAGAATTTCTCACTTTAAAACCTTTATTCTGAATTTCAGATCCCCAGGTTCTCCATCTATATGAGGTTCACCTGTACAGAAAACAGAATGTACAACTTCATCTCCACACAATAAAGGTATCAGTTTTATAAATACCAAAACCACTTGCTGAAAACAATTTAGAAATAGTTTTTTTGCAAACATTTTACAAAACCAGAAAAGGAGCTGAACCCAGTATTGGATTTTTTTTACTTTAACATGTTTGTTTTTACAGACACATGCACATATATCTTTGTCCTAGTGAAAATTTTGGCACAGCTTAAGTGCCAGCTAGCTCAGTGATAGCGCTCTAAACCGAGTCAGCAGGTCATGACTTCAAGCCCCATTTTAGTATGTATACTAGGCTGACACTTCAGCGACTGCTGCATTGTCAGAAGTGCCATCTTTCGGATGAGACGTTAAACTAAGGCTCTGTCTGCCTCTTCAGGTGGATGTAAACGATCTCATGGCACTATTCGAATAAGAGCAGGTAAACTCTATGTCTTAGCCAATATTTAATCCCTCCACAAACACCACCAGAACAGATTAGCTCATCATTTATCTCATTGCAGTTTGTGGGACCTTGCTGCATGCAAACATTACCTACATAAAAACAGGGACTAAACTTCGAAAGTAATTAATTGGCTCTGAAGCACTTTGGTACATTTGAGGATGTGAAAGGTGATATGTAAATGCAAATGACTCTTTCCTTTACATTACTGGGACATTATGCACCTATACAATTTCCTTTACATCCACACTCAAAGAATCAGGACTCCAATGAGAAAAGAACCTCATTATAGTTGAAGATTACCAGTGGCTCAGAAGCTGGAGTGGTGGAATACTGAATTCACTACCACCAGCCCAGTATGAATTAGAGCTTCAACGGCTATTCAATCTTCTCCCCTTATTTTTGCCAGATCTCAATTAGGTTGAGACACACAAGACTACAATGTAATGAAGCACTACACCTCAAAAAGGTGGAGAAGACAACAGAAGCAGTCTGCTCTCCAGACATCCACTTCCTGTCAGTAATCAGAGCAAAATTAACCACACCACTGGAAAAGTTTGTGGTCCACAACATTCTCCTCTGACTTAAGGAGGCAATGAGTTAGGAAGTTTTTTGGGGAAGCAGAAGTTAAAACACAAATTTTAAAACATTTGGTGAATATTCAATTGTTACTTTGAGTTATTGACAAGTTGGTGTACAAAGTACTGACTATTTAAAGACAGAGGTGAGGAACAGGAAGTGGAGTCATTTGCTCGGTTTTCATCAGACTGGATAAGAGGTTAATAAAAGGTTCCCATTGGTCCACTGTTCATCAGGTATTCGGTTCCTTTTTATGGTGAGGCTTTATGCTGTAATCTAGAGCCAGTATTTTAATGTATAGTTCTGATTTACTATCATTGACGTTAATTAAAAAAAAAATCTACACTAAGCACAGAGCTTGAAAAACACTGGCTCAGAATTTGCGGTCTGTCATTCACTGCTCCTCCAAAAGCTGCATTGTGCACCCCCTCCCTCCCACCACCCCAAAGAGCCGGCAATCAGTGTAATAGTGTAATCTGTCGAAATTATGGAAACTGACAAAAACTTCAGCTCTTCCACGGTAATTACTGTTAAATACCCCATTAAGTGTTATACCCTTTTGGATTAGTTTGTTCATTTTTATTTCAGGTTTGCCTTTTCCCCATGTGAGAGCCCCAATCTGTTGCTTTAACATTTTTAAAAAGTTAGAATCAAAAGAGCCCAAAACGGGTGTGATATTGGCAGTGCGCCTATGGCTCCCGCCTAAGACCACAGTCAGGAGGCCCTAACCATTTTCAAGTTCGGATCTCTTAACTTTTACCAGAAAACTGCATGAACCAAATTAAAGCTCCGCTGCAGCTCGCCAGTTTGGTGTGGTGGAAAATCGGCCATCTTCTGCACGGAGATGGCTGGCAGGTTGTTGGGGCAAGGGGGAGAGAAGGAGGAGCAGATTTCATGGGACAGGCAAGAACAGGCCAGAGATTTTTGTTGGACCAGGAAGAGCATGAATGCTCCTCCTGGACTTCTTAAAAAAAAAAAGCAAAAGCTTACCTTTAATGAGTGGCCTCCAGCAGTCCCTTTAAGGATCAGTGGTTAGGCCACTCAATGTCTGGAAAAACTGGGACGAGCATACACTTCACATGCTCCACCCATTTCTCTATAAAAATTGCAACCGGGGCTTTACAACCAACATTGTACCCCAATTTTCATATTTAAACAGTTGCCCACTTGTTTTGAGCAGGAGCAGTGGGGATGCATTTAAAGGCCTGCCTGAAAATTGAATCAGGTGGGAAAATGGGTGTTCAAGGTCCCCACCAGATTGTCCTTAGCCGGTTGCCATTTTTCAGGCAAGAAACCCAATTTTGTCCCCTCTGCTTCCTTAGCCATGTGCCCATGCTTAACACTTGAGCTCACACCATCAATGTCAGCAGGCTAATTTATTCAACCATGGAAGCCATCATACCATTTTCAAGTACAGTGTCGATAAGGAACTTTTGATAACTTTCCCCTTCTTAGCACCCCAAATGTTGTTAACTCAGTAGATACTGGGAATAGAATATGGGATGTTCCTCTTTTGCATGGCTGAATGCAACATTGGGTGTTGCATTTATAATAACTTATACATCACCTTTAACAAAGTAAAACACCCTAAGGCACATCATAGAAGAGAAACGGATGCCAAACAGTAATAGAAGAGGTGACCCGAAAGTATAGTTGAATAGATAGTTTTTATGGGAATTTTGAAAGCAGAGAAAAAGTAGCACGGTGAAGCGGTTTAGGAAGGGAACACCACAGAGTAGGACTGAGATAACTGAAGGCTCTGCCACTGGTGGTGGAGCAATGTCAGGGCAAGATCCACAGAAGGCAAAAGTCAGAGGGCTGAAGGTTACTGCAGCAGGAGCAGACTGAAGTGAGCTGGAGCAGGTAGGGAAGGGCAAGCTGTGATGGATTTGTAAATTCAGTACGTTGGGAACCACTGGCGGTCAGCAAAGGCTCCACAATAGGCAAGCAGGACTTGGTACAGATCCAGATACAGTCGGCAGAGTTTTGAATGCTGGAGCTCAGGACACCAGTGATGACAGCATTTGGGAAATAGAAGCTAGAGACAACTAAAATATAAATAAAGATTTGTGACAGTGAGGGGTAAATGAGTTCGAGAGGGATGTACTTAAGTCTGAAACTAGAGTATTAAACTTAAATAAAGCCAATTACATAGGTATAAGGGGCCAGTTGGCTAAGGTATGATGATAGATGAGCAATGGCGAACATTAAATTTTTTAAATAATTCTCAACGAATGAACATTCTATGGAAAAATAAAAACTGCACAGGAGAAGTGATCCATCCATGGCTAATTAAAGAGGTTAAGAATATTAGATTAAAAGAAGAGACTTATAATGCTGCCAAGAGTAGCAAGCCTGAGGATTGGGAGAGTTTTAGAAACCAGCAAAGGATGATCAGAATATTGAGAGAGAGAGAGAGAGAGAGAAAATAGAATGAGTAAACTAGCAAGAAATATAAAAACAGATAAGAGCTTCTACAAGTATGTAAAAAGGGAGAGAGAGTAGCAAAGGTAAACATGGGTCCCTTAGAGGTTGGAGACAGGAGAAATTATAATGGGGAATAAGGAAATGGCAGAGACGCAAAACAAATATTTTGTATCTGTCTTCATAGTAGAAGACAAAAAAAAAGTGAGGAAGCAAGGGTCTAATGAGAGTGAGGAACTTATAGTAATTAATATTAGTAAAGAAAAAGTGCTGGAGAAATTAATGAGACTAAAAGGCAACAAATCCCCTGGACCTTATGGCCTACATCCCAGAGTTATTAAAAAAAGGTGGCTGCAGAGATAATGGAGGAATTGGTTGTGATCTTCCAGAATTCTAGATTCTGGAATGGTCCCAGTGGATTGGAAGGTAGCAAATGTAACTCCGCTATTCAAGGAGGGAAGAGAGAAAAAGGGAACTACAGGCCAGTTAGCCCGACATCAGTTGTCAGGAAAATACTGGAATCCATTATTAAGGAAGTAGTAACAGGGCACTTAGAAAATTATAATATGTTAACATGGTTTTATGAAATGGAAATCATGTTTGACAAATCTATTAAGAGTTTTTTGAGGATATAACCAACAGGGGAGATAAAGGGGAACCAGTGGATGCAGTATATTTGAAATTTCAAAAGGCATTCAATAAGGTGTCACACGAAAGGTTGTTACACAAGATAAGGGCTCATGGGGTTGAGGATAATATATTAGCATGGATAGACATTTGGTTAAAGGACAGAAAAACAGAGTAGGAATAAATGGGTCACTTTCAGGTTGGCAAACTGTTACTAGTGGGGTGCCGCAAGGATCAGTGCTGGGCCTCTACTATTTACAATCTATATTAATTACTTAGATGAAGGGACCGAGTGTAAGTTTGCTGACGATACAGAGCTAGGTGGGAAAGTAATCTGTGAGGAGGACACAAAGAGGCTGCAAAGGGATATAGACAGGTTAAGTGAGTGGGCAATAAGGTGGCAGATGGTGTATAATGTGGGGAAATGTGAGGTTATTCACTTTGGTAGGAAGAATAGAAAAACACTTCAATGGTGAGAAACTATTAAATGTTGGTGTTCAGAGGGATTTGGCTGTCCTTGTACATGAAACACAGGAAGTTAAACTGCAGGTACAGCAAGCAATTAGGAAGGCAAATGGTATGTTGGCTTTTATTGCAAGGGGGTTGGAGTACCTGGAGTACTGTGTATAGTTCTGGTCTCCGTACCTAAGGAAGGATATACTTGCCTTAGAGCATACAAGATTCTGAGAGGGCTTGACGGGGTAGATGCCGAGAGACTGTTTCCCCTGGCTGGAGAGTTTAGACCTAGGAGGCATAGTCTCGGGATAAGAGGTTGGCCGTTTAGAACTGAGATATGGAGAAATTGCTTCACTCAGGGTTGTGAATCTTTGGAATACTCTACCAGAGGGCTGTGGATGCTCAGTCGTTGAGTATATTCAAGGCTGAGATCAATAGATTTTCAAATTCTAAGGGAATCATGGGATATGGGGATCAAGTGGGAAAGTAGAGTTGAGGTCGAAGATCAGCTATGATCTTATAAGAACATAAGAACATAAGAAATAGGAGCAGGAGTAGGCCAATCGGCCCCTCGAGCCTGCTCCGCCATTCAATAAGATCATGGCTGATCTGATCCTAACCGCCAATCTACTATCTATCACAGAACCATCTCCTGCATCTAACAGAATTGCACACACGAAATAGGAGCAGAATCAGGCTACACAGTCCCTGGGCCCGCTCCACTACCCACAGGGCCATGACCGATCCGAACCTAGACTCATGTCCAAATTCCTGCCCGCTCCCCGTAACCCTTAATGCCCTTTACTTCTAGGAAACTGTCTATTTCTGTTTTAAATTTAATTAATGTTGTAGCTTCTACAGCTTTTTGTGGCAGCATATTCCATGGACCTACCACCCTCTGAGTGAAGTAGTTCCTCCTCATCTCAGTTTTGAAAGAGCAGCCCCTTATTCTAAGACTATGTCCCCTAGTTCTCGTCTCACCCGTCATCGGGAACATCCTCCCCGCATCCACCCGATCCAACCCCTTCACAATCTTATATGTTTCAATAAGATCGCCTCTCATTCTTCTGAACTCCAATGAGTAGAGTCCCAATCTACCCAACCTCTCCTCATATGACCACCCCCTCATCCCCGGGATTAACCGAGTGAACCTTTTTTGCACTGCCTCGAGAGCAAGGATGTCTTTCCTTAAGTAAGGACACCAAAACTGTATGCAGTATTCCAGGTGCGGTCTCACCAATACCTTGTACAACTGAAGCAATACCTCCCTATTTTTATATTCTATCCCCCTAGCAATGAAAGCCAACATTCCATTTGCCTTCTTAATCACTTGCTGCACCTGCATACTAACCTTTTGAGTTTCGTGCACCAGGACCCCCAGATCCCTTTGCACTTCAGTACTCTCCAGTTTCTTGCCATTAAGATAATAAATTGCTCTAGGATTTTTCCTGCCAAAGTGCATCACCTCACACTTTCCAGTGCTGTATTCCATCTGCCAAATCTCTGCCCACTTACTTAGCCTGTCTATGTCCCCTTGCAGGTTTTTTATGTCCTCCTCACTCACTACTTTCCCTCCCATCTTTGTATCATCTGCAAATTTTGATATGTTACACTTGGTCCCTTCCTCCAAATCGTTAATATAGATTGTGAAGAGTTGGGGACCCAGCACTGACCCCTGTGGAACACCACTAGTTACTGATTGCCAGTCTGAGAATGAACCATTTATCCCAACTCTTTGCTTTCTGTTAGATAGCCAATCCTCTATCCATGCCAGAATATTACCCCCAATCCCGTGATTTTTTACCTTAAGCAATAATCTTTTGTGTGGCACCTTGTCAAATGCCTTTTGGAAGTCTAAATACACTACGTCCACTGGTTCCCCTTTATCCACTCTATATGTTACTTCCTCAAAGTCGTCCAGCAAATTTGTCAAACATGACTTCCCCTTCGTAAAACCATGCTGACTTTGTCCTATTAAATTATGATTATCCAAATGTCCTGTTACTGTTTCCTTAATAATGGACTCCAAAATTTTACCTACCACAGATGTTAGGCTAACCGGTCTATAGTTACCAGCCTTCTGTCTACTGCCCTTTTTAAATAAGGGTGTTACATTAGCAGTTTTCCAGTCTGCCGGGACCTTAGCGGAATCCAGGGAGTTTTGAAAAATTATTACCAATGCATCTACAATCCCTACCGCCACTTCCTTCAAGACTCTAGGATGTAAGCCATCAGGTCCAGGTGATTTATCCGCCTTGAGTCCCATTATTTTACCGAGTACCACTTCCTTAGTGATTTTGATCGTGTTTAGCTCCTCTCCCCCTATAGCCCCCTGTTTGTCCAGTGTTGGGATATTCTTAGTGTCCTCTACTGTAAAGACTGATACAAAATATTCATTCAGTGTTTTTGCCATCTCCATATTTCCCACCATTAATTTCCCGGTCTCATCCTCTAAGGGACCAACATTTACTTTAGCCACCCTTTTTCTTTTTATATAACTATAAAAACTCTTACTATCTGTTTTTATATTTTTTGCTAATTTACTTTCATAATCTATCTTCCCTTTCTTAATCAATCTTTTTGTTATTTTTTGCTGCCTTTTAAAGTTTTCCCAATCCTCTGTCCTCCCACTAGATTTCGCTACCTTATATGCCCTTGTTTTTAGTCGAATACTATCCTTAATTTCTTTACTTAGCCACGGATGACTGTCCTTTCTTTTACACCCTTTTCTTTTCAGTGGAATATATTTTTTTTGGAAGTTGTAAAATAACTCCTTGAATGTACACCACTGATCATGTGTCGTCTTACCCTTTAATCTATTTTCCCAATCCACTCTACTCAATTCCGCTCGCATACCTTCATAGTCTCCTTTATTCAAGCTTAGCACGCTTGTTTGAGATCCAACCTTCTCACCCTCTAATTGAATATGGAATTCAACCATGTTATGGTCACTCATTCCAAGGGGATCCTTTACTAGGACATTTTTAATTAATCCTGTCTCGTTACACAGGACCAGATCTAAGGTTGCTTGCCCCCTGGTCGGTTCAGTTACATACTGCTCAAGAAACCCATCCCTAATACACTCAATGAACTCATCCTCAAGGCAGCCCTGCCCCATTTGATTTGTCCAATTAATATGATAGTTAAAATCCCCCATAATTATAGATGTTCCCTTATTACATGCCTCAACTATTTCCTGATTGATACTCCGTCCAATAGAGTTGCAACTGTTCGGAGGCCTATAGACTACGCCCACTAATGTTTTTTTCCCCTTATTATTCCTTATCTCCACCCAAACTGTTTCATTATCATGATTTTTTGACCCAATATCATTACTCTGTATTACAGTGATTCCTTCCTTTATTAACATAGCCACCCCACCTCCCCTTCCTTCCTGCCTGTCCTTCCTGATCGTTAAATAACCTGGTATGTTTAATTCCCAGGCATTGTCACCCTGCAGCCATGTTTCTGTAATGGCCACAATATCATAACCATATGTAGTTATTTGTGCCATTAACTCGTCTATTTTGTTACGAATGCTACGTGCATTCAGATAGAGAACTTTCAAATATGCTTTGTGGCACTTAGTTCCTGCTTTTTCACTTTTTACCAGTTTACCTTTTACTCCACACACTCTGTCCCTTCCTGCCACGCTCTGATTTGTGATTCCCCTACTGCTACCTATGTCTATGACCCTCTCTGTTGTCATTTTTATTTTTTGCTCTCTTGAAACCTCCCCCCCACTAATTAGTTTAAAGCCCTCTCCACAGCCCTAGTTATTCGATTCGCCAGGACACTAGTCCCAGCACTGGCCAAGTGAAGTCCGTCCCAACGGAACAGCTCTCTCCTGCCCCAGTACTGGTGCCAGTGTCCCAAGAAGCAAAACCCATTTTTCCCACACCAGTCTTTGAGCCACGCATTCAACTCCCTGATTTTATTTACCCTAGCCAAATTTGCTCGTGGCTCAGGTAGTAATCCAGAGATTATTACCCTCGAGGTTCTGCTTTTTAATTTGGCCCCTAGCTGCTCAAACTCCCTCAGCAGAACCTCTTTCCTTGTCCTATCTATGTCATTGGTACCAACATGGACCACGACAACTGGATCCTCCCCCTCCCACTCCAAGTTTCTCTCCAGCCCAGAGGAGATGTCCTTAACCCTGGCACCGGGCAGGCAACACAGCCTTCGGGACTCTCGCTCTTGGCTGCAAAGAACCCTATCTATCCCCCTAATGATACTATCCCCTACCACTACAACATTTCTTTTTACTCCCCCCACTTGAATGGCCCCCCTTACCACGGTGCTGTGGCCAGGTTGCTCATCCTCCCTGCAGTCCCCGCTCCTGTCCACACAGGGAGTAAGAGCCTCGAACCTGTTGGACAAGAGCAAGGGCTGCGGCTCCTCCAACACTACCTCCTGGATCCCTGTACCTGCCTCACTCGTAGTCACACCTTCCTGTCCCTGACCACGGGCTACTTCTGAATTAGTTACTCTAATTGGTGTGACTACCTCCTGAAACACGGAGTCCAGGTAACTCTCCCCCTCCCTGATGTGTCGCAGTGTTTGAAGCTCGGACTCCAGCTCATCAACACGGAGCCGGAGTTCCTCGAGCAGCCAACACTTACTGCAAATGTGTTCACCGTGAACATCAATGGTGTCCACCAGCTCCCACATATTGCAGCAGTAACACATCACCTTATTGAATGACGGAGCATGATGGAGGGGCCGTATGGCCTACTCTTGCTCCTAATTCTTTCTTATGTTCTAAAGTAAAGGTACAACACACAATGTTGTGCAGATGGAAGTAAGTAGTTTTGGTGACAGATGAGAAATGGGATTTGAAACTCAGCTCACCCAGGTTATAAGCTGTCTGGTTTTACCTCAGCAAGCAACTGGGGAAGAGAATGGAATTTGTTTGGTGGAAGTCAAGTCAAGTGGCTGCAGTCTCCCCAATGTTAGGTTGGAGGAGTTCTGGCTCATCCACAACCTGATGTCGGATAAGCAATCTCACATCAAAAAGATGGTCATGGTGCAGGTTGGTGGAGGAGAGGTAGATCTAGGTATCATCACCATGCATGTGGAAACTGAGCTCATTACTCCGGATAATGTTCCTCAGGGGGAGATATAGATTATGGGTTGAAGGAATAGGTTGCAACCATGGGATATTCTGGGAGGTGATTGTGCAGAGGTGGGAGGAGAAGCTGTTTGCCCACTAGGCCAGTCTTCCAAGCAACATTGCATCCCCTGACCCCTCTTTTAAAGATGAAGTGACAGGAAAATAGACAAAGGCAGCTTCTTACTGCCAAGCAAATCTTGAGGTACTAACCAGGTTATCATATCCTTTAGTTTCAAACAAAGGAAAACCACTTGTCAGCGTAAAGTCCCTTACCATCCCATTACTTTGAATGGTATGCCTAAACAACAATAGCCAAGGAGCTCCCATGCAGCCCGCTGTTCAACACGGACTTGAAGGCGGCCAAATTTAGTATCCCACAACCATACCTTCTCCAATGAAAGGATATTCCATTCCATCCCTAACACCAGGTTCTATCTCCACCTCAAGTGTCCTCTCCTCATTTACAAGTCTAAAATATAAATAGAAAAAGGAATGTATGTATTTAAGAAAAGCATACAAGTTTGTTCACTAAATTGATTACTCGCTGTACTTCAATGTGTGACAGCACTTTTCCTACTACAACAAAACAATGTCAAATGTTATCCATATATATTTGGGACAGGCTACATTTAGAAAATATCTCCCACTTGGAAAAGTTTTTTTTTTAAACCTTATGAAATGCTTTTTCCAATTAAATAACTACTACTCCAAACACTTCAGGATTCAATTTAATAATATCAAAATAAAGTGTTATACAAAAATTGCCATATGAACAGAGTCCGAAGGGAAGATGGGTGGGTGTTCAGCAGCAGTGGCCCCAATAGTGCGGTCCAAATATATACTCTATCCAAGAGCAAAAATTGCTTTTTTTTTTAAACAAATACTTTATTAATTAGTCCAGTTTATTTTGTAATTGGTGCTGCCATTCTCTTTATTGAGAGAATATAAAGTTGAAATGTTAAAACTAATACTCACTTAACATTGGGACATTCATCACAAACCATCTCCTGGGTCATCTGGAACCTTCCAGGGCCCAATTGTGTGGTTCTCATTTCCTGTCTACAATTGCATTTCCTCTTTCCTGGAGCTTGCTTTGCCACTGGCTTGTTTCTTACAACCTGTAAAGTTCACAACTGTTGTTTAGTCACATTTATAATTAGTCCTTGAAAATACTATCATGAGATCTCCAAATAGTATAAAAAGCATTGTGTATTACTACATAAAACATTGTTTTCTCTACAAAGCACAAATTAATGTCTAAATCATAGCATGTGCTGTAAAGATAGTGACATCAACTGCTCCTTCTCTTGTTGGCTCAATGGCTAAATGAACTGTGTGGTTCGGCACTGAGCCAAACAGATCAGGAAGGCTACAGGTTTCCGGCAAGAGAGCCACACTCAGCCAGGGTGGTAGTTGTGGTGATGGTGGAGCAGGAGTACAACTGACCTCATCGCCCCCATGCTTTTCTGGAAGAAAGGCTAGATTCCCACTACCAATCACCATCCAGCAGCACCTGCTGGGCTACAAACACCGGCCCAGAATTTGCAGTCGGGATGGCGGTGAACTAGCAGTGTTCGCCATCATTCCGCCTTTGAAACTGACTGCAACTTCGGGAAATCCTGAAGTTGCCGTCTGTCAATGACGGCTCCGAAACTGGCTTTGCTGTGCCCCACCACCCCCAGCAATCTGTGTAATCAGCCAAATCAGGGAAACTGACGAAAACTTCGGCTCTTCTGCAGTAGTATACTGTTAAATTCCCTACTAAAAGTTAGACCCAAAGGGATTAGGTGTAACTGGAGTTTTGACAGCGGTTTTAATGCTAAATAAATGAGTGGCCTGGAAAACTAATTTAATTTTGCGCAGTGTGAAATTTGTCCAGAATTTAAGAAACTTTTCAAATTAAAATTTTTATTTTTTTAAAGTTTGTCCATCTTTATTTCAGGTTTGCCTTTTCCCCCATGGGAGAGCCCCAATCTTTGTTTTGCTCTCTCTAACATTCTTAAAAAGTTAGATTGAGGAGCTTACTTACTTCCTTGTTCGCTGTCTGAGAATTCTGCGTTTTGATTGGCTGCTTAGACAGCCTGTTGATGTCACAGCAGTCCGCACAAGGGGATCCCCATTTACTTCCGTTGATTTGAATTCAAAGTCAGAAAACCCAAAGTTCTCAACACAGGGATCGCGAGATCCTTGTGCGAAGCGTACTTCGGGGTCAGCAGCGAACGCCTTTGCTTCGCTGCTGACTGCAAATTCCGGGCCACTATGTCCAATAATATAATCTAGGCAAACATGTAAAAAAATATTTACTTCAATGAAGTATCAGAGGCTGCCTGTCGAACTATTCCCCATCAAAGAGTTAATGCTTTGAGGGAAGGAGGGCGGTGGCGGCAGAGAAAAGTCTGCTGGTTAAAAAAAAATCTTAACGGCTTAGACAATTTAGTAAGATTTTAATATATAATTCCTTATTTACAAGAAGGAAACTGGTTTTATTTATGAGCTGCAATCCACAAGATTATCCACAGTGATGTGATCCTATCCAGAATGCATTCCAGTTGGGAATACCTAAATAATATATTTGCATTTTTATATTATATGTTTCGAAAGTACATTGTGAAACATATCTGCCAAATTAGTGTAAAACATGTGACTTGTCGAACAGAAAATGCAGATTTATGGTTTGGTGTAATTTTTTGTTCCAAGAATCATTCATGCTCAAAGTTAATTTAACAACCAGCAAAGAACTATTCCTTCCCAAGAGCTAAAGTACATAACGTTTTAGTGACGTAAATGTAATTTTGCAACCTAACAGATCACAGGTGCAACAACAAAGAACAGTTCCCACTCAACTACCTCTCGCATAACAATATTTTTAAATACATCTGGTGTTATTTTGCTTTTTTAGTTTTTGCATTGTAAGAATAGGAAGCCCTTGATTCGTTGGGCAACAGCGGTGGAGGCAGACTACGTTCATACTTTTCCAACCAGAAACAAGAGGCATGAATCATCCTACTTTAAGCAATGCATGCTTGTAGTGCCACTTGCACTCCCAATGTCAATGAAGTATGAGAGGGGATGTATCACACTCTGCAGCGTTCAATTACAAGATATTGAAAAACCAAGAATGGAAATCTGCAACTATTTTATTACATCCTTTTAACAAGTTTTGCATAATACACTCCTAACCGTCATTTAACCACCATAACGTAAAGAGGAAGCAACAGCGACAAACAAGGTCCTCAGTGGCCTCAGATTTCCACAAGGGCACCAATGTTTAGATGGTTAATTAGAAGCATGCTGAACCAGGCAACACATTTAAATTGAATGATCTATCGTTGAGAAAGAGGGGAATAAAAAGACAAATAGTGTTCCACCTGATGTTTTGATAAGCAGTGCAATTTAAATAAAAGAGTTTATTTAGTTATACTAAACATTCCCCATCTAAATTTGTTTTAATTACAACCAGTGAAATCTCAGATTATTGTAGATTTTGCACAATATAGCATCTATACTATAAAGTCATCCCTCCTTTATCTGATTACCAGTTTAATTTAAAAAAATTCCTGCTGTTGACTAACCTTAATTCAGCTGCCCCTGCACATACCTCAGTGAGGCTTACATCTATGTCAGTGTACAATGCAGACAAAGACTTTGGTCACAATGAACAAGCGCAGCAGCCACCAAATTTTTTGTTGTACTATTTCCCCGACTGTAATTTGATATAAATTGCAGTTTATTTCGACCAGTTTTAACTCAAATACTCCTTAAAACATTACAAAGAATTATTTTTAAAATTCTATACTATTCCTGTATATTAGACTTTAGATAGAGTAATGTGAATTAAAGATTGGCTTGGGATTAGCTGTCGCTTTGAAAGAGTTTCTTTGTCTCTTTGGCAACAGAGCTAGCAATATACATGACTCCCATTTCAGCACTTTTCAATAAAGAGTAATTTGTCCTAGATAATTTTCTTTACGGATGTGTCTGCATTCAGAAGTTTTTATTAGAAGATACTTGATATCTGGGTTAGTCTTTTTGATGTGTTAACAAATGCAAAGTTACAGATCCGGGGGAAGTAGACAAATTCATTAACAATTTAGATAGCACCTTTAATGTAGTAAAACGTCCCAAGGCGCTTCACAGGAGTGTTAGAAGACAAAACAATTCGACATCAAGCCACTAAAGGAGAAATTAGGGCAGATAACCAAAAGCTTGGTCAAAGAGGTAGGTTTTAAGGAGCATCTTAAAGGAGGAGAGAGAAGTAGAGACACCGAGGGGTTTAGGGAGGGAATTCCAGAGCTTAGGGCCTAGGCAACTCAAGGCACGGCCACCAATAGTTGAGCGATTAAAAATCAGGGATGCTTAGGAGGGCAGAATTAGAGGAGCGCAGATATCACAGGGGGGTTGTGGGGCTGGAGGAGATTACAGAGATAGGGAGGGGCGAGGCCATAGAGGGATTTGACCCCTCCAATGTAACCAATTGGGGTCATCTCAAAAGGGAGACTGTTAATGTCTTAAGTTTAACACCAGTGACAAAAAAGCTTCTTGCATAGAAATATTGCCGTTACTACTCATCCTCAATTCAGTGTTCAAGTTCAGAGGTCAGCTTTCAATCATAGAATGATCAGTACAACCTTGGTTTGGTTTGTATATTTTGACACCGACTCCATGGGGTGGGCAAGATTGTATCAGAAAGTCTACGCAAGACTGGCATCTCCAAAAGTCTTGCACATTACTAGACTCACAAATATGATCTGAAGAGTTATATTCTGGTGGCTGACTCTACATTTACTGTGCCATTAGTACTGTGTATTTATGCTTCTGTGTAATTATTATATTTGCAAATAATTTTGCCAGTTGTAGCATGAACACAATAGTCTGACAATGTGGTATTTACCAAATTTCAGAATAGCATGGAGTGTGCACTGGGTATCCCATGTGGTATCCAGTGTTAATTGCATTTAAGTGGTGTACAGCAATTGGGTGTAATTGTATTCAGGTGGTGGGTATTAATTGGGGACTCTCGCTCTCATATATATGGGAGTAGGCTGGGAAAGGGTTGCAAGCTTATCTTGGGGGGTGCACAGTATGTAATGTGTGTCTCTGTAAATAAAGACTTGTAAGCAATTAAGATTAGGCTCTAGTACTCTACCCTTCAGCACCTGGCTATCCGACTTTTACATCCAGTGCATTATACGGTATTAAAGGGGCAGCCATGATATGCAATCCCATTCATGGCTCGCACAATCCCATTCATGGCTCGCACAATCCCATTCATGGCTCGCACAATCCCATTCATGGCTCGCACAATCCCATTCATGGCTCGCACAATCCCATTCATGGCTCGCACAATCCCATTCATGGCTCGCACAATCCCATTCATGGCTCGCACAATCCCATTCATGGCTCGCACAATCCCATTCATGGCTCGCACAATCCCATTCATGGCTCGCACAATCCCATTCATGGCTCGCACAATCCCATTCATGGCTCGCACAAGGACAGAAGTTCTCATTAAGAGACTTGGTCTCCTTGTGGAAATAGCCTTTCTCTGAATTGTTGGGAAAATTGTAAATCAGAATAGTTCCTTTGATTACTGTAAAAGTCAGTGTATAAGTTGCACTTTAATACAAGTTTTTATAACCCAGAAGTGCAATTTTTACACTAGTGAAAACACTTGATTTTTGGGAATATTTTTGTTTAAATATTGCCCAACAGTTTGACTTTTGAGACCAAGAATGCGAGAGCATTGCATAACCACACATATATAGCCATTAAATAGAGAGGCCCCAAATTTCACAACTTATTTTAAGATAAAATAGTGAACAAATATGCTAATTTTGCACAATGTCATTTCAAGGTCATAATGTTTTGATGATTCTGTCATTCAACTACATGTTAATTCTGCATTGTCAGCATTAGTAACCCAGTCAATTCCACTGTCATAATGCTCAGTTTATACAAAACATTCAGAGGTAGTTGTGGATCTTAATTCTAGTAATGACTTGATTTTTAAAGAAATATTAGTTATGAAGATTCCTCTTCTAAAATACCAGTAACGTTTAAACATTGGATAGAACTTATGAGCTGCCAGTAGCGACCTGAAGCATGTTGACAAATGGACAAGGACAGTGTGTCCAGACATAATCACCAAAAACTGATTAAAATATTCGACAGACATGTGGAGTAGCTACATACATGCAGTAATTACTAAATATTGTATTTTGGTTGCTTTTTCAATACTTACTTCTACAAAATTGCCTGAATACACTTCTTCGAGTGTAACTTCAAGGTCCACTATAATGTCACTTCCTCGAGGAATGTTCCGGTCTTGATGCCGTGGGCTTCCTCCAAACATAAAACCAAAGTCTCCAAAGAAGCTACAAGACAAAAATAAAATGATTTGATACGAATAAGCAAAATTTAAGAATAACAGCGTCTGAAAACAAAGTCTCAGTAATCTTCCTTTTAATTTTTCAATTTAAACATTTTTTTTTTTTTTTTTTTAAAACAGACATAACACAGATAGATCACAGGTGAAGATATCATTTTGGATCCATAAAGACCAGGAAGGTCCCAAGTTCAGTTCTTTGTCTGTGCCAAGTTAGCTGATATCAGCTGGGATGGTAGGGGGGGCTACAATCAGCTGCAGTGTTGGTGGGTTAGGGCAGGGAAGGGGGTAAAATTACTCACGCCTCCAATTCCTGATCGCTACACAATGACCTCTGTTTAAGGATTAGCCTGGTGCTTTGTGTCAACTTTAAACTGTGACAATGGGGAATAAAGCCCACCCTTCCATTTAAAGCTTGCTTCCATAGCAAGTGAAAATAAATTCAATATTCCTTTGGAATTCAGTGAAAACTGAATTTATCAGAGATGCAAATTGACTTACAGAAATCATAAGTTGCTAAGAGTAGAGTCCCACAGGTGGAGAACTGGCCACAAACATAGCACTAAAGTATTTTAAGCCTGACATTAAAAGTGCAAAGAGCTTTACTTACTGTGAAAATATGTCATCATGGGAACCTTGACGACCTTCCTTTAAACCCTCTTCACCATACATGTCATACTGTTTTCTCTTCTCTTCATCAGACAAAACCTATTAAAGTATAGTTAACATCAATCATTAAATTGATCATTTACTTACTGTACAGCCGGTGAGAGTGCAGGTCGAGTAGAACCTCAGAGGCACATTGCAGTTCTAACTACAATCACACAGACAGTTTCTTCCAAAATAAACACCGCATTTAGCACTACCTAAACCCACAGAAGCAAATTCTGAAAATGTTTATCCATGATTCACAATAAATGGTAGGATACTGAGAAGTGTAGAGGAACAGAAGGATGTTCACAGATCCCTGAAGGTAGCAGGACAGGTAGATAAGGATACATTCCTTTATTAGCCGAGGCATAGAATAGAAGAGCAGGGAGGTTATGTTTGAACTGTATAAAACACTAGTTAGGCCACAGCTAGAATACTGCGTGCAGTTCTGGTCACCACATTACAGGAAAGAGGTGACTGCACTAGAGAGGGTACAGAGGAGATTTACGAGGATGTTGCCAGGACTGGAGAATTTTAGCTATGAGGAAAGATTGGATAGGCTGGGGTTGTTTTCTTTGGAACAGAGGAGGCTGAGGGGAGACTTGATTTAGGTGTATATAATTATGAGGGGCCTAGATAGATTGGATAGGAAGGACCTATTTCCCTTAGCAGTGATGTCAATAACCAGGGGACGTAGATTTAAAGTAATTGGTAGAAGAATTAGAGGGGCGTTGGGGAGAACTTTTTTCACCCAGAGTGTGGTGGGGGTTTGGAACTCACTGCCTGAAAAGGGTGGTAGAGGCAGAAACCCTCATCGCATTTAAAAAGTACTTGGATATGCACTTGAAGTGCCGTAACATACAAGACTACAGACCAAGAGCTGGAAAGTGGGATTAGGCTGGATAGCTCTTTTTCGGCCAGCACAGACACCACGGGTCGAATGGCCTCCTTCTGTGCCGTAAATTTCTATGATTCTATAATCCCAGATCAAGTTCAGGGAAGCTAAACCGAAGATCCTCTGCATCTCCAACTCAAAGCAGATGGGCTTGCTTGCATCCTACTTATATGGCAGGTTGCATTAGCGAAAAATCAATCCGATTAAGAATTTTATACTGTAATAATAGAAGTCCAGCATTGCAAGCCAGGACTTTACAAACATGTCTCCATAAAACGTCTGGGTTCAAATCTAGTCCCAGGCATTCCGTTCCACAATCACCTCTGCCCGCGAAAACTCCATTCCTCTGCCTAAAGTAAACTGGTAAACATTAGAATTGAGCTTTACTTTTCCCATATTAGACATCAAGAAATTTTCCAGATTGAGAACAGATTCCAACATTGATATGAACTGTGAAAACTTCCTGGGGGATGAGAAGACTCCAAATTCTTTATTCCACATATATTCAAACTGTGCTAACTTGCTTTCTTGGGAAAAGGGGAGTTCTAAAATCCAGCTTGCACCAGCCTTCCCATTTTAAGGCACACCCCACAATCTGATTAAAAGCTGAACTTTATCAACTCTACTAAAGGCCTTGCTTGGAGAACAAGGTGATCACAGAACTGTTAACTGTGCCACATTAAGTCATTTATGACTGGGTGCGGCAAGGGGAAGAAAGCACCCGAGAGAATTTTCTGGGCTGCAACATATCAAATTAAATAACCTAGGATTGGAGAGACTATTCTCACCTGCTCAATTCATTGGAGTCTCTAAATTGAGGTTGGTACCCTCAGTTAACACTTTATATTTTGATTTGCTCATGCTTCTAACGAGTGCACAAAAAGTAAAGTGGGTAATGGGCATTCTTGATGGGCATCTCCTAAACTCGACTACCTCTGTTCCAGGCATTAACTTAGTAAAGGCTTAGATGAGATACGTATAAATTTATCTGAGAGAGCAAGGTACTAATAAATTTTAACTTCTCCTTCATTCCCTCCCCATATCTCTCAATTTTTCCAGGAGGTATGCCAAATTCAGTAAGGTGGTGGCACTGTTGTGTACACATGGTTACCTTAAGAAGTTTTTAAAAAAAATTTACCTGCTAAGGTTCTATTTTTAAAAACACTCTCCTACTTATATGAATGTAAAAATGAAACCATAGAAACAAGATTTTGAAAGTGATAAACTTTAAAAAAGTGCTGGCATGAGTTCTATAAAATGCTGTTCTCCTCTTGAGCACATCATGTGATCCATTTTGTAGATGTTCTGATAAACAAAATGTAATTAGAGGTACAATGTAATCATAAATTAGTGTTTTCATAAAGCCAGGTCCCTTCACATATACTTTCTAAGGGAGCTTTGAGGGATGGATTATTACATCATTACATATATACAAATATTCAAGAGGTAGCTCGGAGATAACCTGGAGATAGAGTTTGGAACAAAGTCAATCCGACGTGGCAGACTCAGTAATCCAGTATATGAATCGGGCAGATCCATTGTGTTCAGAGGAACTCCAGTCTGACTCACTAATGAAACCTGGAGTGGTAGGCCTGTCACTGGGACTGGGATTCTTCCCACTCAGCTCCAGATAATCCTACAAGCCAATGTCCCAATGGGTAGGGTTGATCTAGCTGGACAAGCTGCAGGGAGCTTTATTAGAAAACAAAAAACAGAAAAAGCTGGAAATATTCAGTAGCTCAGGCAGTAACTGTGGAGAAACAGAAATCAGTCAGTCAGCACTTCCCCAAGACTGGAAGATATTACAATTATTAAAAAAGACCAAGGGAAAGGGAAAAGAAAAATCTGTGAAGTGCTTGGGTGCAGAACAGTAGATGGTTAAATGAATGATGGGTGCAGAACAGTAGATGGTTAAATGAATGATGGGTGCAGAACAGTAGATGGTTAAATGAATGATGGGTGCAGAACAGTAGATGGTTAAATGAATGGCAAGTGATATTAGCAGGCACAATGAGAGAAATCAAAGACATATACTAGAAACAAAGTGTTTGAATAACTAAAGGAGGATAGGTAGAAAGGAGAAGCATGTAAAAACAGCAAGGTGGAACAGGCTGGTGGAAGAAAAATAGAACCCCACCCCAATTACCAACTTGCTCCTTCCCTATCCCCAGAAATGTCAGCACACCCATTACACATTGCCAGCACCTACTACCAGAGAGAAAATGGCAGCTCCAGTTAAGGTTTGAAGTTGTTCGAGTCAATGTTAAGGCCAGAGGGCTGCAAAATGCCTAGTAGAAAGAGGAGATGCTGTTCCTCGAGCTTACATTGTTCAATGGAACAGAGTAGAATGCTAGAGAGAGGTCGGAGTGGGACAGAGAATTGAAATGGCAAGCAACAGGGGGCTTGGAGCTGCACTTGTGGACAGAACAGAGGTCTTCAGCAAAGCAGTTACCTAATCTGTAATTGGTTTCCCTGATGCAGAGGAGACCCCACCATGAGTAGTGAATACAGAACTTTATTAGCTGTAAGACGTTTTGGAACAGAGGTCATGGAAGATCACTATATAAGTGCAAGTTCTTTCTTTACTAACTTGGAGGAAATTCTTGTAAATTGCTGTTTCATACAGGAGTGTTTGGGATCCTGGACAGGAGGTGAATGGGCAGATGTTGCATCTCCTAAGCTTACTAAACTTCTTAACTGGTGAACTACATGGTTTTAGCCATTAAACTCCAGTAGTATTGCACACACTTGGGGGCCCTCAACTATTAAAAGTACTGTGCATTTCTGAACAGTAGTAAAAAAAAAAGGGAATATTCTAGAAAATGTGTTAGGAAATAAAACTGTTGTATTGTTAATTGCAGTTTAACTACTAAAGTAAAATTACATTAAGCCAAAAGTATCAGAACTGCAAAAGCATAATTAAAACAATATGAAAATTGAGAATATTACAGCAGCTGCTCCAGCAGTCTGTTGGATTAAATTAGTGAGCGACCTCTCACCTCCTCACTAGTAGCCAATGAGCTGAAGCCACACAGTCTCCGTGACTTGTCATCGTTACAACTCAGAACTAAAAAAAAGTGACTGAGAGACTTCAGATGGAAATGTACCTGCAGCTCACCCTAACACAGTAACACTGACATGGCACACACTCACAACCCCCCACACACTGCGTGCCCCGCTCCCTACCTCATAAGCGGCCCCCAAGTCATGGAACTTATCCTGCGCTGCCGGGTCGTCCGGGTTTCTGTCGGGGTGCAGCTGCAGAGCCAGTTTGCGATAAGCCTTCTTGATATCCTTCACCGAGGCGCTTTTAGAAACCCCCAGGATCTTGTAGAAATCCCGCCTGTCCTCCCACAAAAAAAACCAACAGATATAAAGAAAATTCGCACGATTCAATTAACACTTTATAATACAGCAGCGCCTTCCTTTACTGAAGTGGAGACCTGCCTGGGCCAGGGTAATCCCTGCAACATTTTTGTTTTTTACTTTGGCGAAAGACAAGTGAACAAGTACCCCCCGCCCGGTGGTTACACTGGGGCCGGTCGAACGCGGCAATTGGCCCCATATTAATTCACATTCAGTGAAGGTGGTGGTGGGGGTGAAAGCAGCAGCAATCCGGGCTGGAAATGTAACAATGTCCCCCGGCGCGGCGCGCGCGGGCTCTCCGGGCTACTCACCCGGTCAGCACCTCCCCGCTCAGACACATCAGGACGATACAGACGGAGCGCAGGCCCGCCGCCATGCTGCCCACTTTCCTCCTTCGGGTTTTTTTGTGTTTTTCCGCTGCTGAAGTTGTTCGGTGCGAGCGGCAACTACCGGCAGAGTCACGTCAACAGCAGCGCCGCTTCCTCATGGCTGACGCTTCCACAAGGGGCGGAGCCAGGCCTCCAACACATCCTCCCGCGAAGCCGGCTTGTGGGCTTCTGATTCGTTCCTGTACGCACCTACACAAATTTGCAAGAAAATTTGATTGGTTGGCTGCCAGGGGGGGAAAGATTTTTTGTGTTCAGGAAATCAGGTTGGTGCATATAATTTTAATAATCCAAAAATGCAAAGGGGAAAACACAAGGCAGGTACTCTTTCATTTACATATTCTGCTTAGTTGTAGAAATTATTTATATTTATTGATATTCTATGTTGTAACACGTTGAATCACAAAAAAATCAATATGATGTAATACAAACAGAACTAAAGTGGATAAAGAGAATGCAAAATGAGAAAATACTATTGCATTAGAAAATTTATAGCCCTGTGTAAATTTATGTTTAACTTTTTACCTTGCTAGCAGATGCATTATTAGTCCAGTAAAGTGTTAAAAGGCTTCTTTCTGGAAAAAAGAAAACACCATTAGAGTATAAGAGTTTGAGATAAAATTGAATAAATATTTGAAGGAGAGTAAGGTACTAACTATGCGAGGAGAGTGGGGTAGTGGGATTCGTTTTGGATTGCTCTAGTAAAGAATTGGTACAGACACGATGGGTAGAATGGTCACTGTCTGAAATAAAAACAGAAAATGCTGGAATTACTCAGTAGGTCAGTCAGCATCTCTAAAAGGAAAGAAAGGTTATGATACTTCAGTCGTATACCAGAGGTTATGCTTGAACTGTATATAACACTAGTTAGGCCACAGCTAGAGTACTGTGTACAGTTCTGGTCACCACATTACAGGAAAAATGTGATTGCACTAGAGAGAGTACAGAGGAGATTTACAAGGATGTTGCCAGGACTGGAGAACTTTAGCTATGAGGAAAGATTGGATAGGCTGGGGTTGTTTTCTTTGGAACAGAGGAGGTTGAGACTTGATTGAAGGGCCTAGATAGAGTAGATAGGAAGGACCTATTTCATAGAAGCATAGAAGATAGGAGCAGGAGTAGGCCATTCGGCCCCTCGAGCCTGCTCCGCCATTTAATGAGATCATGGCTGATCATCCAAATTCAGTACCCTGTCCCTGCTTTTTCCCCATATCCCTTGATCCCTTTAGCCTTAAGAAATATATCTATCTCCTTCTTGAATATATTTAATGAATTGGCCTCAACTGCCTTCTGTGGTAGAGAATTCAACAGGTTCACCACTCTCTGGGTGAAGAAATTCCTCCTCATCTCAGTCCTAAATGGCTTACCCCTTATCCTTAGACTGTGACCTCTAGTTCTGGACTCCCCCACCATCGGGAACATCCTTCCTGCATCTAGTCTGTCTCGTCCTGTTAGAATTTTATAAGTTTCAATGAGATCCCCTCTCATTCTTCTAAACTCTAGCGAATATAAGCCTAATCGACCCAATCTCTCTTCATACATCATTCCTGCCATCCCAGGTATCAGTCTGGTGAATCTTCGCTGCACTCCCTCCATGGCAAGAACATCCTTCATCAGATAAGGCGACCAAAACTGCACACAATACTCAAGGTGTGGTATCACCAAGGCCTTGTACAACTGCAGCAAGACATCCTTGCTCCTGTACTCGAATCCTCTCGCTATGAAGGCCAACATACCATTTGCCTTCTTAACCACCTGCTGCACCTGCATGCTTAGCTTCAGCGACTGGTGCACAAGGACTCCCAGATCTCGTTGCACTTCCCCTTTTCCCAATCTATTGCCGTTCAGATAATAATCTGTCTTCCTGTTTTTGCCACCAAAGTGGATAACCTCGCATTTATCCACATTATACTGCATCTGCCATGCATCTGCCCAATCACCCAACCTGTCCAAATCATACTGGAGTTTCTCTGCATCCTCCTCACAGCACACACACCCACCCTGCTTTGTGTCGTCTGCAAACTTAGAGATATTACATCTAGTTCCCTCGTCTAGATCATTAATATATATTGTGAATAGCTGGGGTCCTAGCACCGATCCCTGCGGTACCCCACTAGTCACTGCCTGCCACTCGGAAAAAGACCCGTTTATTCCAACTCTTTGCTTCCTGTCTGCCAACCAGTTCTCTATCCAAATCAGTACCTTACCCCCAATCCCATGTGCTTGAACTTTGCACGCTAATCTCTTATGAGGGACCTTATCGAAAGCCTTCTGAAAGTCCAAATACACCACATCCACTGGTTCTCCCTTATCTATTCTACCAGTTACATCCTCAAAAAATTCCAGTAGATTAGTCAGGCATGATTTACCTTTTGTAAATCCATGTTGACTTTGTCCGATCCTGTCACTGTTTTCCAAGTGCTCTGCTATTACATCTTTTATAATGGACTCTAGCATTTTGCCCACTACCGATGTCAGGCTTACCGGTCTATAATTCCCCGTTTTTTCTCTGCCACCTTTTTTAAATAGTGGGGTTACATTAGCTACCCTCCAATCCATGGGAACTGTTCCAGAGTCTATAGAATTTTGAAAGATGACTAGCAATGCATCTACTATTTTTAGGGCCACTTCCTTAAGTACCCTAGGATGTAAATTATCAGGCCCTGGGGATTTATTGGCCTTCAATCCCGTCAATTTCCCTAACACCATTTCCCTACAAATACTGATTTCATTCAATTCCTCCCTCTCATTAGACCCTGTGTTCCCCGACATCTCTGGGAGTTTATTTGTGTCCTCCTTTGTGAAGACAGAACCAAAGTATGTATTTAATTGGTCTGCCATTTCTTTGTTCCCCATTATAAATTCCCCTGATTCTGACTGCAAGGGACCTACACTTGACTTCACCAATCTTTTTCTCTTCACATATCTATAGAAGCTTTTATGTTCCCTGCAAGCTTACTCTCATATTCTATTTTCCCCCTCTTAATTAATCCCTTTGTCCTCCTTTACTGAATCCTAAACTGCTCCCAATCCTCAGGTTTGCTGCTTTTTCTGTCCAATTTATATGTCCTCTCCTTGGATCTTGTGCTATCCCTAATTTCCCTTGTTAGCCACAGTTGAGTCACCTTTTTTGTTTTATTTTTATGCCAAACAGGGATGAACAAATTCTGTAGTTCATCCATGCGATCTTTAAATGTTTGCCATTGCCTATCCACCGTCAACCCTTTAAGTAACGCTCCCCAATCCATCCTAGCCAACTCGTGCCTCATACCATCGTAGTTTCCTTTATTTAAATTCAGGACCCTAGTCTCTGAGTAGAGAGTCAATAACCAGGGGGCAAAGATTTAAAGTAATTGGTAGAAGGATTAGAGGGGCATTGGGGAGAACTTTTTTCAACCAGAGGGTGGTGGGGGTCTGGAACTCACTGCCTGAAAGGGTGGTAGAGGCAGAAACCCTCATCGCATTTAAAAAGTTCTTGGATATACACTTGAAGTGCCGTAACCTACAAGCCTACGGACCAAGAGCTGGAAAGTGGGATTAGGCTGGATAGCTCTTTTTTGGCCGGCACAGACACGATGGGCCGAATGGCCTCCTTCTGTTCCGTAAATTTCTATGATTCTATGATAGCCTTCATTAGAATTGAATACTGATTTATAAACCTATTTCCAGAATTTCTGTTTTTATTTCAGATTTCCAGTATTTGCATGTTCCCCCTTTTTTACTGTGGGGGAGCTCCTGTGCATCCACATTCATATCACCCTCCAATGAACTAGACTGTCCAAGTAGGTGGGGTGGGGGGAGGCAATTGCTATGGCAGAGTGGGTGCAATATTTATATTTTATCTTTCAATCTATATTTCGTTGACTCATCCCTGAACAGAAGTCAGGGTAAGCAGGCAGAGACACTGAAACATGGGAGGGTGAAACTGCTACAGAAGGTTAGCTCGTGAAACTATCTCTAATTATTTTGGGGGGTGGGGGTCCAGATTTTTGTGTTCTTCATGTGAATGATTTGAGTGTTAGAGAATGGAACTCTTTACTACTTTTCTGATCCATTGTCAACACCAAGACCTACAGGTTGCGTATGCATAGAAAATGCAGTGTAAAGTTCTGTCCATTATATCTTAACCTTAACCAAGAGTGTCAAAGTACTGCATATTTCCATTTCTCACACAAGCCATCCAAATGGTCTCTGAATAAATCTGACCAGTTAGTATCAATTGTGCTGTAAACGTGTGCCCAATAAGAACTAGAGTAAGACTACCCAAACTCGGTTGAGTTAGGAAGTTTACAGCTGTCAGAGAGGAGACTCTTATTTCAGTAGTTTAAGGTGGAATCAAGTCGAGGCCCCAAAGAAAGATAATTTTAAATAGCGGACTCTCTAGCTATTGGCAAATCTGCAGAGCTATGTAGACATGAATTTGTTAATGGAAATGTGCATGTTGCGGTGAGTGAAACTGCAACTCCAGTACTTGAATGTGTGTTGGTCTGTCAGCTTGTGCAAGGTGTTTAGGTGCAATCTGTGTCACAGGCTGCACTCCTTACATTTCCCTCATGTAATGGGCTGTGCGGGATGATGCTGACTTGACGTCTCCCTATTGTGGGCTGCGACCCCTCTTGCCTCGCGGTTGCAGGTTACTTGCCCGGGTCGGAGCTGCGCAGCTGCACAAACTGAACCGCGGCAGGAGCCAGGCGGCAGGCGGGCAAAGAGCGCGCTCAGCGGCTGGGCCAGGCCGGGCCGGGCCAGGCAGGGGGGGATCGCAGGGCGAGGAGCGGCCTGTCAGCCCCGGCCCCCGGCCTCCGGCCTCCGACACCCTGCGGGGCTGGCGGCGAGCGGAGCGGAGCGGAGCGGGTAAGGAGCATTGTGTTGCGGCACCAGGCGCGCTTCTTTTGTTGAGGATGGGGTGATGGCGACAGGCCGGACAGGGGCCCTGAGCCGATGCTTGTTGCTAGGCGGGGGCCGGCCCAGGGACCCAATTCTGTTGTTGCAGCTTGGAAGGAAACACGACCTCTCCCACCTTTTTGTATTTCTGTTTCATTCTGCTATGGTTATTTTTCAGCACTTCCCTCGTTGCTTCTAAGCTGCAAATGCACGGTCACGTTCATGCTTTCCTCCTCCCTAAATCCTCACTGTTGAAATCAATTCGTGCCACAGTTTCTTATTTAACTCATTTTTCCCTAAGACTAGAACCCCTTACTTTCTCGGTCTTTCCTCCTTCCTACAACCTCGAAGGCTTTTAACAACTGAAGCTTGACATCACCTAATTACAACTTCCCGATTTATGTCATCTTCTCTCATTATTTTCAATCTCAGTGTCCTGCAATATTAATCTTGGCCTTGGTTTCTTAGTTTAAAAAAAAAGCTGATTTGATGTTGAAAGATTGTTTCTGGATCTCCTCCACACATATGTATAGAAGTACGAGGAAGTCGATGTAACCAGCTGTCATGGTGGGCAACCTTTAACAAAGGCATTGGATCAACACTGACTACAGTTTAGAAGCGGGCTCAAAGACCCAACAAGTTAGTATATCCAACTAGAGTAAACTTGATCGGCACACAAATACGAGCTGTACGTGAAGATATCTCCTTCTTATGGTAAAGGCCTTCTATTTACAAGTAACAATTTTTTTAACAGCCTAGCTGTCGGAGGATACAATGAGACACCAGCAGGAGACCATGGAGGCAGAAAGGCTGATGCATTGCAATTTCAATGCTGCCAGTCATATTAATAGTTATTAAAATCAAGGCCCATTATTACTGACATGAGCAGAGGGGCTACCCATCTGTGCACAGTCTCATTACATCTGTGAGACCCCTATGTTAGAGGTGCAAAGCACCAAGAATATAAGACAACTAGTGAATTATTTTTCAATTTGCCGCCTTTGAAGTGATTATTGGGGATTATTTTATGTTGTAGTACACGTTGCCCCCAATTTGCTAGCAACTCCATACTGAGCTAATGTCACTTTAAATAGGCTGGATGTCACCAAGTTCATCTTTTTCACTAATGAGAGTATGCAAATATATTTTCAGTGAATGTTCAAATCTTTTGGATACCCCCAAGCTTTGTTTGTGAATAAAATTGAGTTCCACTTCAACTAATATTATTTGTATGTTCTCCAGTAAATACTCTGCACAAATCTATTTTTAAAGAAAGATCTTTTGAACTAAACAATTTTTGAGGTGTTTTTGTAAGATTATTCATGGATAAAGCTGAAAGAATAGGCATTGGTTTGCTAATAGACAGGCGGAAGTTAGAATTAGCTGATAGAACTGAATGAAGCCAACATTTTCACCTGCAATTTTATTAATGAAGCAAAATGTTGATTGTTTCTTTTAAAATGTAAACCATTTTTTTAGCTTCTGTTGCTGTCATAAAGTGAACCTTGTGACGTAAAATATATTTCCTCTTCAGCAGAAATGGAGCAGCCAAGTGTCCGTCTTTGGGTGAAATATGAAACCTTCATTGTCGGGGTTTTGCAGATCCCACCTCCTTCAAAGTTCAGCATGCACTACCTTCGAAAGATGGCGACATATGTTCGAACAAAGGGAGGAGATGGTGGCTATCCCAGACTTTCTTGGCCCATGTGGAGGCACATTGCCTGTGGGAAGTTGCAACTGGCTGAAAATTTGGCATGGCTGTATTTTGAAACGTTTGATAGTCTTCTTGAGAGCACTGCAGAGGAGAGGCTGGACTGGGCTGAGGCAGTATCTCATTGCAGGTCAGAAGAGGAAATTGACAAACTGAAAAACAAGGCATGAACATTTTTTTTGGAGAATTCATTTCTTTCTGTGCACTAGAGAAATTATAGCTTTGCATTTAAAGATAGACATAGAACTTCCCTGTAATCTACTGCTGACTATTTCTTGCTGAACTTTGAGTAGTGATATAAATAACACGCACCAAGAGCATGGATTGTACTGACAGAGGCTGCTGGCACAAAACCTGGACAACATCCCCACATATACCTTAAATTGTGTATATGTTTTATTAAAAAGCAACCCAGTGAGTGATTTCAAGGTTGTATTAAAATGACAATTAAACGATGCTTTTGTGATTTCTAACATCATCTGGCTATCTTCATTTAGAAAGCAGCCTTATGAACATCTCGGGTATCCATTATTCTATATACAATTGAAATTAGCTTTTTGAAACAAAAAAAACATTTTTGCAATGAGTGGGAATGACATGCCATCTCTAATGGTACCTAACTGGAGCGTAATTAAGTTTGAATCCCAGCCACCACTCTTACTCAAATTAATTTGCCCTCATTCTTGGCCAGAAGATCGAACAGTGTTTGATATTGTGTCTTTTGGGGTAGGTTTGGAAATACCTGTCCCAACCCACAAAAATGCATTTGTTGTCCATTGATAGAGGAGCAACAACTAACGCTGGACACATTTTTGACCAAGTGTGCTGCCACCTTAGCTGAAGAGCTGTAATGGTAGAATGGGACAGAGAGGGGCGAGGTCACAAGGTTTTTGCTTCAAGTGTTATTGAAATATTGGATTTTAAAATTGGCCAGTTTTTAATTCGTATTGTAAATTTCAAATATTTTTCTTCATGGGTAACAATACAGCTGAGTTTGTAAAATACAATTTTTCTTAGTTTTTTAATGGTTCATGGCATTTTATCTGAATTCTTGAATGAAAGCCTGGAATTCCTGTATATGGTTAGTGATAGAAGAAATACAGTAATAATTCTTCCAGCACTGATCTGGTAAAAAGCTGCGATTAGCAATACATCTATTATATACCAACTTACAGTATCGCTAGCTAAACATCACAGTCTGGCTGCTTCGTCCTTCCACCCTAGCCCAATTCTATTGCTCAGCACTGCCTAGCAGAGATTATCCGTCTCTGTACAGACTAGGGATGGTATCTGAAAGCTTCCTGGTCCACTGTGTTTTACCATGTGATGCATTTTCTTACCGAACCATTGCATAGTTGGAAGTATTTTTAGTTACTGTCCCATTTAGTTGGTTACGAATTGGTGCTCATAGAAAAATCACATTTCAGAGAATTGTCATTACAAAAAGAGTGAAGACTAATAATGGTGTTGAATTAGGAGACTCTTTCTAATCTCAGTCCTAGCAAATCCTAACCGCTCCCCCACTGAGGAATGAATTGGTATTATTGGCTAGGTTTGTTGGGCAGAAGGCCAAATGGAGGCAAGGTGTTTTGCCAATATAGAAAGCTGGGAAATCAGATGATATCCTTATCACTAGCTATGAGGAACTTTGGGAGAGATTCAGGATATGTCCTCTGTGGTCCATCCAGCCTCATAATCTGATTTAAGTGAAGGCTGAGGATAAAATATAGGTACTCAGAGTTTGTCTAATTTCCTGTAATTGTCAAAGCAGTTTTCAAAATGGATCTTTTTATGGCATTAGCCTTGTAAATAGAAAACATTAAATCAGTATCATGCTCTTGATAAATAAGGCCTCAGTGTTAACTGCATTGGAATAAATTTAATATTACTTTAATAGGTTTTATAAAAGGCTGAAATGTTTTCAAAAAGATGGTTTTACTTTTTATACGTTCTATATTTGCAAGATATTTTATGGAAGGTATCTATAATTTACGTGATTTTTAAAAACACTGATGTAAATTGAACCATTTTTCCCCACAGCTGTCAGTGGACACACTGCAGTTCCTGCTGTTTCTGTATGTTCAACAGCTGAACAAAGTTTCCCTACGGACATCCTTGATTGGAGAGGAATGGCCAAGTCCCAGGTCACGATCACCTGATCTGGATGGAAAATCTAATTCTCAGAGCAAGGTAGGCTTTTGTGATACAAATAAAATGCTGCATACACCTGGCAAATGAAGAGACAGTGCACAAACAAGGAAATTATTTTGTATAATTGTACCATTTTTTGAGTTTGATTTAAAAAGCTGTTCAACATATTGGGTTTAAACTTGACTTCACTTAATTGAACTAGATTTTCTAGTTAATGGGCAGAAAATCTAGCAAAATAGGACAAGACATAATTCTGCATTTCCCATGTTAAAACTGACTTGTCAATAATTGCAATGGAGATTTAAGAATTGCATGGCAAAAAATTTATAACTTTAAATAGCAACCATTGTTAGTCATTCTCCGTGTTCCTTTCACAAATGGAGCATGCTGGTTTACTTTACTGCTGATATCTTCCATCAGTACTTGACTAATTTTCAGTCCAAATAAATACTTGCAGTTCATTATTGACTTTCAATTATAGCTATCTACAAAGTTAACATTTTCCTGCCGTATTAAAAGCTATACTTTTGATCATATTAGTTTACTGTTTATTCAGGTAAAACATGAAATTTGGTCAACCATATCGTGCAGGCTTACGATATATTTCTTTTAAGTATTCAATTTATTAAACTTTATTTTGTGAAGTTTTATCATTAAATACAAACTCAGTTCCTATATGGTTTTGTTTTTTAAGCTCCTTTTTATTATTTATGTATCAAAGAACAGATGGCTTGCCTCCATCCTCTTCCTGTAGCTGATTTGGGGTTCCTCACAAAAAAACCCTCTCTGACCCCTAGATCTATTAATTATTATCCAGAATGATTTGCTCTTGCCTCCCTCATGCTATGATCGCCTCTTTTTCCAGAAGTTTATAAGAACATAAGAAATAAGAGCAGGAGTAGACCATACGGCCCCTCGAGCCTGCTCCGCCATTCAATAAGATCATGGCTGATCATCGATCTCAACTTCACTTTCCCGTCTGATCTCCATATCCCTTGATTCCCCTAGAGTCCAAAAATCTATCAATCTCAGCCATAAGAATTATCTATTGTCTCCTTTTAAGGACTGTAAAGAATCAGTCTTAACTACCTCTGGAATCCAGTTCCATAGGTCAATCACACTCTCTGGGAAAAGTAAAACTTCCAGACATCCAACCTTATTCTGTGCTTCCTCAGTTTATACGGGTAGCCTCTAGTTCTACCTATCTCCATCAACTCAAAACACACTATTTTCTTTTATGTTGTTCTTATCTTTAACCATCTTAAATACCTGGATCAGATTGCCTTTATGTCTCCCATTTCTCCAGTGAAAACAAACCTACAGCATCAAGTCTTTCTTTATAGCTCAGTGCTCTCAGGCTGAGGATTGTCCTTGTTGCATTGCTGTAGCAAAGCGTTAGTCATACACAATGGGCCGAATGACGACCTTTTTCCAGAGTCAGAATGTCCTTCCTGAAGTGGGTGCACCAAAACTGGGCACAAAACTCTAAATGAAGTCTTACCAAAGCCTTGTATAACGCTATTATTAGAGTCCTAATTTTGTTATGAATGGTCCAGACAATACAGCCCAGGAACCTGCTTGCCTTGGAAGCTCTGAAGGAGTTGTCAGTGATCACTGCCACAGCTTTTCCCCATCTGTTACCTTTAAACAATACCCACTCATGTTATATTCCATGCCCTAATTAAGTGTGCCTAAATCGATAACTGCATATTTGGCTGTATTGAAAGCCGTTTGCCAATATCTATTTCCAATCTATCCAAATCCATTTGTAATCTATTACCTTTTTAAGGTCCTATTTTGCTACACAATTTGGTGTCATTGGCAAATTTAATTACTGTGCTGCCAATGTCCTCTACCAGATCATTAATTAGTATAATGAACAGAAGAGGAAATAACAACACACCTTTGGGTACCCCACTTGTGATAGAATCTGATTGGGAAGCCACACCATTTAAAAACACCCTTTGTTTACTGTCTTTTAGGCAATTTGATATCCATCTTCCCATTCCACCCCCACACCATGAAACCTAATTTTGGCACACATTGGGCTAGAAATTCGGCTCTCCACGGGTGAGTACGCGCTGTGTACTCACCCGTAAGGCCACCTGAAGTGCCGGTTTCACGCATGCGCTGGAAACTGGAACTTCCGTTCCCCTGAAGGAAGGGGTTCAGAAGTCGAACGTGTGCGCGGGAGAGGCAGCGCGCACGCAGCGAACTTCGTTTTTTTTTCAGGTTTCTCCGTGAGGGTAAGTACAGAGAAGCTGCACATTTAAAAAGGAGGCGCAAGGCCTGTTTTTAACAAGGTAAGTGGTTAATTAAGTACAATTTAAACATTTTTTCAACAGCTTTATCCTTTTTTACATACTTTAAAGAAAGGTAAGTTTATTTTTAGCACCATTAAAAAGTGTAATTAATTTTTTCAAAAATGTAAATTTTTGTTTAAAGTAGTTAATTTATGTAATTTATAGTTATTTTAAAAATGTGATGGTTTTTTAAAAATTTATTTGAAGTTTTAGTGTGGTTTTGGGGCCGATCTCTATTCATAGATTTGACAGGTCTTCCTGTCAAATCTATGAATGAAAATTCCCTGCTCCGATTGGCTCTCCATGGCCCACGTGATCCCAGGGGACGCTTCGAACTAACTGCGCCCCTGGGATACGCAAGCACTGCGCGCCGGCAGCTGCAGGAGGCCCAGGACCCGAATTCCTCGTGGGCCCGAAGCACAACGGCAGGCGCGGTAGGTAAGTACGCGCGCGATGCTTGCACCCGCAGGAAGCTGGAGAGCCGAATTTCTGGCCCAATCTCATGTTTTATCAAAAACTTAATGGTGTACATGGTAAACACATACAGTGGTTTTTTTTTCTAGTCATTAAGGTGAGGAATGTCTGTCTTTGGAAATGCAGTGTTTTTTCTATGTTACCCAGTGTCAGCATCAAGCACTTTCCGATCAGGTGATGCTGGCCAGTTGTTCAACTTCCTCTATTCAGTTTGGCAATTTGTCTTAATCCCATCTTCTTAAGAAAACATTTTACTATACCAGGATGATTTTTTTTCTACTTGCTACGCCAACAATCCTTACAGCCTTTCTTTGTGAAATTGCCAACATACATTGGTCTGCATCAAATTAGTTGATACTCTTGATTTGTTAAATTATATATATTTCCAAGCTGTAGCTAGTGATCATTTTCTATTGCCTGTTTATATCTAGTAAAATGTTTAAATCAATAAGTATTCTACTACTGAAATGTTTCATCATAAATCGACGAGAATTGTTTTTTGTCTTTGTATAATCCAGAATATGGATGACCATAACCATCTGGTATTTGTTCTGAACCACTTGTCAGAGTTGTTGGAGCTTCTACTAGACCCTGAACAACTCACCGTTTCAGCCCACACAACCCATGACAGCATGATATCTGTAGAAGCAGTTAAAGCATTGAACTTTCTCATTGAAGGAAGTATTGGTCGGAATGAAGTAATTTATTCTGTGCATGAACTGGCTTTCTGGCAACCAATTCTGGCCACAACTGGCTACTCCAAGCTCTCCAAGATGTTCTGTTTCCATAAACTAGAGGCCTGGCTGAGAAGCGTGCTGGGACCAAATCCATTTGGTACTGCAGTCTGCTTCCAAAAAGGGAAGAAATTAGCATGGGCACAGCAAGGTAATTTAACAGGACTAGATCTTGAAAATAAAAACAGTAGAATTCATTGTAATCTGAGTTTGTCTTAGTCCAAAACAGCAAGAAAACAGTTTGACAAGAAACTATATTCAAAACAACTTTTTTTTAGGGGATGGGCGGTGCGGGGGAGCTGGATAGTAAATGTAGGTTCTGTTCTTTTTTGAAGTTCTGTTTTTTTTCATTGGCCCATAAAAATGGCCGTTGAGTTCAATAATTACAACACAAATCTTCAGCTACAAATTCCTGAAACCCCTTCAACATTACGTCAAGGCTGACTTTTTTTTTTCTATTTTATTCTCTTTTAAACTCACCTCCCATCTCTCACCACTAAAAACAACAACAACAACAACGTGTAATTATATAGCGCCTTTAACATAGTAAAACGTTCACAGGAGTGTTATAAAATAAATTTGACACCGAGCCACATAAGGAGAAATTAGGGCAGAGCTTGGTCAAAGAAGCAGGTTTTAATGAGCATCTTAAAGGAGGAAAGAGAGGCGGAGAGGTTTAGGGAGGGAATTCCAGAGCTGAGGGCCTAGGCAGCTGAAGGCACGGCCACCAATGGTGGAGCGATTAAAATCAGGGATGCTCAAGAGGCCAGAATTAGAAGAGCGCAGATATCTCGGGGCGGGGATGGAGGAGATTACAGAGATAGGGAGGAGTGAGGCCATGGAGGGATTTTAAAACGAGGATGAGAATTTTAAAATTGAGGCATTGCTTAACTGGGAGCCAATGTAGGTCAGCGAGCACAGGGGTGATGGGTGAACGGGAATTAGTGCGAGTTATGATACGGCCAGCCGAGTTTTGGATGACCTCAAATTTATGTAGGGTAGAACGTGAAAGCCAGCCAGGAGTGCGTTGGAATAGTCGAGTCTAGAGGTAACAAAGGCATGGATGAGGGTTTCAGCAGCAGATGAGCTGAGGCAAGGGCGGAGACGGGCGATGTTATGGAAGTGGAAATAAGCGGTTTTAGTTATGGCGTGGATATGTTCCAAATATATTTGGAAAGTGAAAGTAGGAAACCTGCTCTCATTTGCTGGTGGTGATGCCTGGTTTCAATGTTAGTAACTAAATTAACCTGTCATCAATATATTATTGACATTGCTATAATGGATAGTAGAATTTTTAGTGAATAGTTTTGGTGCTCATCAAATGAACTACAGTAACTATATTACAACCATGTGATTTCTGAAACAAGTTTAAGTGGGTAATTATTTTCCCATTTTACATTTTAATTCATTTACAAGAGACCGAGTTATTGATCAGATCTATAATTTAGATTGTGTAGTTGAATTTATGATCTTATGGCATTAAGTGGGTTTGCTCCAGCCAGCCACTGACTTTTGACATTCAGACATTCAACAGTCTAAACATTATACTGAGCTACTTTCTCTCTTTCCAAGTTGAAGGTACTACAAAGCGGGCAAAGATTGCATGCAATACTTATACAGCACCTAAAGGCCACAAGGTGGTGGTAATGACACAAGTGTACAAGCAAACTCTGGCTAAGAGCTCAGATCAACTGGTTGGAGCTCATGTTAAAATTCATCGCTGCAATGACTGCTATATATATCTCTTATCTCCTTTAAGGTGAGATTGGTGTTTGTGAAACAGAAAGTTGCAGCTGACTCATTAAACAGCTTTATTGGTAACGCCAATATACTTATTACTGTATGAAACTCTAGTTTTTATTTTTTGGGTAATGTTTAAATGATCTAGATTATCTAGAAAACACTAGGCTATGTCAATACTAGTCTTCAACCAATGCTGTCACTACTTCAGTGTAGGGAACTTTGTATTACTTTAGTATTATCAGAAAAGTCATGTATTAATTTAAGGAGAGCATCTGTATACTCAGTAAAAATGTCCAGGGAATCCAAGGTGCATGAGCTGCATTCTGCAGAAAATTGATGTACTAACATGTTGCACCTTGTATTTGTAGAATTTAGGTTTGTGTCTGTTCTTGTGATTCCCCAGATAGTGAGTTACTGATTGATAGCTGGTTTGTCTGGTGGATGCACAAAATAGAGTCCCACAGGGAATGCATAAAGTCCATCTGGACTACTCTGAAGACAGCAGCACTGCCAGTGGCCTTGGAGTAAGTTACTTGCTCAGACCTAAACCATTGCTGAAGGGGACTCGTGTCTATAGGAAGGGGCAGAAGAAAATTTAGATTGGAGTAAGGTGAATACTTATGAAGATTTGTTTTTTGTTGTGTACTTTATGTGCATATTGGTTTCTCGTTGCAGGTCTGTCAGTATTGAGAAGTGCAGAAATACCACCTTTGTTCTTGGTCCTGTCCAAACAACCATCCACGTCCATAGCTGTGATGACGTGAAAGTAATAGCCATCTGCCGCAGACTTTCAGCCTCATCATCGTCTTCGTGTACTTTCCACTGCCTCACACCTACCCACCCTCTCATCATGTCTGGGAACATGAGCTTAACATTTGCCCCATACCATACTTATTATCCAATGTTGGAGGATCACATGGCTAGGACAGGGATAGCCACAATTCCCAATTATTGGAATAAACCGATGTGTATTGGTGTGGACAACAATGAAATGCCTGTCTATCAGCTGCTGTCCCCCAAGGAATTTTATCTATTTGTGATTCCATTTGAAATAGCGGGAGACACTATGGAGATCCCTGGAGGACTACCGCCACCATATGAAAAGGCTATTAGACATAGAGAGCAGAAAATCCAGAACTGGCAGAAGACTGTTAAGGAAGCAGGACTTAGCAAGTTAGTAATTGTACTTCCTGACTGAGATAAGTCTCTTCCTGACATGCTGAGAATGATTTCATGTATGCCAGTAGCACTCAAATGTTGCCCAAGTAGTCATTTTTCATATGTAAACCTAGACGGTGATTGTGAGGAGTCTGTTTGTCTACGGGATCATTAGAACTAACCTGTATTCTGTCTTCACTTGACATTCAAGCGTGCACTTTTCACCAACAATCTAACAAATTTGTCCTGGTTGAAAATTTAGAATGTTGTCATAACTTTGTTAATATTTTTACTCTTCTCTTCCAGAGAGCAACGCAAGCTGTTTCAGAACCTGGTGGAGCAGGAGTTCTGTGAATGGCTAGATCAAACTGGGCACCGTCAGCAGCTGGACAGTCTTATCCCTGCTCCTATTTCCCCAAAACAGACTACATCTTGATAATTCATAAGCTGTATGATGAGAAATGTGCTCATGGCTATAACTGAAACAAATCTGGGCTGCTCCTTTATTGCACCACTTTCAAATATACATTGTATGTATTTTTTTGTGGGGCTGCATAATTCAATTGTAGTTGGGCTCTAATGAAGTATGTGTCTTGAGTAAAAATGTAATTACAAATAAAATTTGTAAGCGCACATTTCAGACATTAGTGCCATTAACTATTTCAAATAGAATTACATTAGACTTTGTAATTTGGGTCAACAATGTTATTCTTACAATTATGATACTGGTCAAAGATTCTTTTCACTTTTGTTCTTAGCATCAATATGATGGCAGTAGTTTATATAGGTTTTATTTTTCTATTCATGCTGTATAGTTATTTTATCCTTAGCTCTAATTAAAATTCACTTTCCACACAAGGAACATGTCCTCTGACTGTGGACTCAGCTTTGAATATCAGGGAGAGAAAGAGAAAAGCCTTTAATATGGTAACTTGAATATTTTATTAGCCTCTTTGAAATATGTGTCACTATTTTCTCCCTCCGCCCCCGCCCCTTGCTCACTTCCCTCTGCAATTCCAAAAGTCCTGAAACCATCGGAATCTTTACAGGAATTTCAGAGAGCCTTTTGCATATTTCCTTAATAATGACTTTACCCCAGTGTTGTCTTAATTTTTATCCAGCCATACTCAATTCTGCCTTGAAGTTTTCCCCCAGCACTTGGATGGTTCTTCTTTCCACTGATGCCCTGCTTCTGTGCTGAGGTACTTGAATGACACCTTGGCTCCTAGCCAAACTTGTGAGAACTGATAAATTGGCCCCGTCACAAGCACCTGAGTGTGTTCACTTTTCTGCTGATTGACAACCAAAGTATTAGCCAAAAACATTGTTTTTCCAACACTTGAAATCATTTTACTTAGTTTTTTTCCCCCTCATTAGTTTTCTTTGCTACTCCTCTCAAGGTGAATGCTTACTGCATTTGCAGCAGCCATACTTCTACCTTGCCCATGTGCCTATTATACATGTGAACCTCGACAATAAGTTTTGGCAAGCCAGTTGATTCTGGAGAGCGTTTGTGCTGAGCTTGATCCTGTCCTCTACTTGATATACACATGTATACATTTCCAACACAGTTGATGGATAGCAGTTAGGAGCAGGAATCGTGGATGATTTACCCCTCTAAGCAAGGGGTGCGGAGGCCAATTATATCACTTCTACTGCTGGGATTGAACCTGGGTCCCTCCACGTTCCACTGGCTCAGCTGCACACTTTCTAAACTTCCTGATCCAGCAGGAGAGCCTCTTTCAAACAACTTTCAATCGCTTTGAAAATCAAAATTCTTCAACATTTACCTCGAGTCAAAATCTAAAACCATTTACTGTAACAGTCTTGAAAACTGCAATTGTGGGGTCAGTAACTTTTGTTGTAGTGATTTTATCACTTTTGGGAATTTTGTATTGTCCATGATGAATAACATTCTGTAAGCACTCAGTATGGAATAATATGCAAAATTATAAAATACACTTTAGTGCTAATTGAGGAGTTATAAATTTATCCTCACAACCATTTCAACAAAATAATATAAAATGTTAAATCCCAACTACGCTGTGTTCCTCTGTTATCTAGTGCACCACACTAAATACAGCTCTGGGTTAATACACTGATGACATTGCAGAATTTGCATTATTTCTGGGTTTTTTATGCCTTCATTTCTATTTAATTTTAGAAAAGGTGGAAACCCTTTGTCAGTTTATCTGTGGAACGAATATGCGATTGCTAATCATTATTTTGTTCTTCTGTTTTAAAACTACTCTTTGTCTATCTTTCTGAGGGCATGTAACTGCCCTATCCAATTCTACATATGGTCTTGGTCAGCTACAGGGGCCAGAACAGTAGTCCAAGGGGTACTCACTATTAACTTTTCACTAGGGAGATGTCTACCTCCAGTTGGCACCTCCGTGAAGTAGCATAGCCAAGGGAGATTTGAAAAGGTAAATTATTCCTAAGCATTTTCTAATTCTATTCTTTCTTCAGCCAATTAATGAGCTAATTAATTGACTAATTCAGCTTCATCTTCCTCTATGAAGGTGCTTCATGCCATCCTGTAGCATTGGTTGAGATTGTATGGGGAATCATGGACTTAGCTTTCAACATAACCTTTTTAGGTTACACTAAATTGTATTGTAAAATAAATTCCATTAAAGGCTATGAATGTGCTCGAGCTGTCATATTTTATGACACAAATGCTGAGACATGGGTTCACATAAGAAATAGGAGCAGGAGTCGGCCATTTGGACCTTTGCGCCTGCTCCGCCATTCAATAAGATCATGGCTGATCTTCTACCTCATCTCCACTTTCCTGTACTATCTCCATATCCCTTGATTCCCTTAATATTCAAAAATCTATCGATCTCTGTCTTGAATATACTCAACGACTGAGCCTCCACAGCCCTCTGGGGTAGAGAATTCCAAAGATTCACCACCCTCTGAGTGAAGAAATTTCTCCTCATCTCAGTCCTAAATGGCCGACCCCTTATTCTGAGACTGTGACCCCTGGTTCTAGACTCCCCAGCCAGGGGAAACATCCTCCCTGCATCTACCCACAATTGTCTATAAGGTGAGTTCCTGATGCCAGCTATGCTGCTTTGCCAGACATTTCTTCACACAGGCTACAGAAAGCTGCTCCTTTAGGCTTCCTGGCAGATATCTATGAAACATTGTTCGTGGAAGCAAGTTTATGTAATCTTGGCCAACTAAGATACATGGCAGAGGAAAAATAAGATAAAATTACAAAATGATTTCTGTAAGCACAGAGAGATGTAATTGTGTTATGTGCTAACAAAGACTGGAATAAGAAAAGGACATTTAACAATCAGGCCCTCTCCATTTAGAATCAGACTACCCTCTTCCACCCCCTCCCCAGTTAATCCCCTGCTTTAAGAGACGCTAAGTTCCTTCCTCTACCTTGAAAAACATTAAGCAGCGCTGTTAGTTTTATAATACTATGAATCGTCTTAAGTTGGTTGCGTCAGCAATAGGCAGAGGAATGAAAAATTATTTGGCAAGTTATCCCAGTCTATGCTTACATACTCTCTAATAGACAGATTACTATAGAGAGGTACTAACAGATTGGTTGAGGCTCAGCACGGTAGTTAAAGAGGAAGGCATACCTTGAAACCTGCTGAAATGCGAGTTAGCATTTAAAGCAGTACAGTTTTCTGTAGAACCAGCAAATCAGGTACTTTTCACGGCTTAGTAGTCTTGTGCTTCTTGGTGGCACTGTCAAATGTCAGAACATCCATTTAAAGCACGACAGTTGAGAGAAATTGGATAAGGAAAATTAAAATGTATTTGTAAGAATGTAAACAAATCGCTGTAACACCGATATTTCAGCCTTCTATCAACTGATTGAGCACTGCTCAGTCTGAAGTGGCTTATCGCTGAAAGATAAGTAAAGGTTTGTAAAACTGTAGTAGGCAAGAATCTATTTTTTTTTATCAACTAGCATAATATTGTAACTTAGCTGCCAAAAGCAGTCATTATTTTCTACCTGTGCTTTACTTTTCTCCTTTCTTGAAGGTGTTGACTTTCTCACTGATACATAATTCCACAGCCATTGGGTATTTCTCGTGGTTATTATTCATATGGTATCCAAACGTGATCCTGTCCCCACTCACATGCAGACTCTGTGAGGGTCACTGTAGAGCAACTGTTTAGGTTGTTTAACAGGAAGTTGCACAGTGTTTGTTTAAATAGGTTGTCTTTTTGCTGTCCCAGTGGTATCTGAAATAAACTGTACAATGCATTTTGTCAAGAAACTCCACACAGACCGGCGATTGGACCTGGGAGTTTCAGAGCTGAAGATCTTACCTATGAGCCACCAGAACATCTGTTCGGAGCTTTATTTTTGTTCAGCAACTTGATTGAAACAAATTACTCCAATTATTCTCATCCCTGATTGTTTGCATGTTTTTATTGAACTGACTCAGCAAAGCTGGTAAATTTATCCACAACAATAATCCAACGGGCATAACAAACAATTAAGAGGAATTCACGCTCTGGTAATTTTATTATCCCATCAGTTTTTCTAGAAAACTTGCCTGGATTTGAAATGACTGACTCGATATTTTGATCTAATTTCCATGACAAAAGGGCTGTGTCCTGTAAATCCTGCAGCGTATAAAAGCAGTGTCCTTGTTTCTCATAGCACAATTGTTAGCAAGGGGACTCCAAAGATGGGAAAAGTAAGTATGACTGAAATGTATCTTTGCCTATTTCATTTTTTTTGGTTTAGGTTGTTTAACAGGAAATTGCACAGTGTTTAAATAGGTTGTCTTTTTGATGTCCCAATGGTATCTGAAACAAACTATGTACAATGCATTTTGTCAGTCCTTAGCTGTGCCATAATCACATCAGAGAGCTGACAGCCTGCTATTTTCTTGTCCCATGACAATATGCAGCTTGTTGGCACTAATAGCAGTGTTTGACAGTCCCAGTACCCTGTCGTAAAGAGCGCGTACTGGGGGAGGACAGGATCGGGTTCGATTGAACGCCCCTCAGGGTCAGATTAGCCCGCTGACACTCACATGAAGAATGACAAGTATGATTAGCAATCTTTGCTTTGATCTCAGGATTCAATGTCCCAAATACTGCGGTAAGGATTGGGCTTGCTAGTTATCATTACATTCTTATTCGGGCCTCTGTCTCGCATTGTCTCATTCTTTATGGTTTATAAACTTCTTGTTTAGTTACCAGACAGGAGTGCCATATGTCCTACAATATCGAGCCAGGGCAATCTGACAAGTACCTAAACCAGTTGCTCCAAAACATGTCTTTTTTTATTTCTGAAACCTGAGGTGTATACAGCAGTTCTTTCTCGCACTCACCAGTGCGAATCAGGCTTACAAACTTTGAAACCCCCAATCTGCCCCCCGCCCGCCCCGTTCACTCCCGTGTAGCCAAGCATGAGTGAGTGCCTGCAGGGAAGGAGGAAAAACAAAGATGGAAATTGAGAAAAAGGAAAAACGGAGAAGCACCTCTCCCTTCCCATATGGGCTAGGTATATATTTTCTCTGTTGAAAGCTTTGACAAGCCATTATATGGATTTGACACACTGTTTTGAGATAGAATTTTGTCTTTCGAATGACACGTGCCTTCTGTTGCCCAGGCCCTAAGCTCTGGAATTCCCTGCCTAAACCTCTCCACCTGCTACCTCTCTTTCCTCCTTTAAGACACTCCTTAAAACCTACCTCTTTGACCAAGCTTTTGGTCACCTGCCCTAATTTTTCCTTATGTGGCTCGGTGTCAAATGTTTTGTCTTATAACACTCCTGTGCAGCGCCTTGGGACGTTTTACTACTTTAAAGGCGCTATATAAATACAAGTTGTTGTTGTCTGTCCTCTCAGGTGGATGTAAAAGATCTCATAGCACTATTTGAAGAAGAGCAGTGGAGTTCTCCCCAGTGTCCTGGCTAATATTTATCCCTCAACCATGATCACTAAAACAGGCAATCTGGTCATTACCACATTGCTGTTTGTGGGATCTTGTTGTGCGCAACCTGGCTGCTGCATTTCCTACATTACAACAGTGACTACACTTCAAAAGTACTTCATTGACTGTAAAGTGCTTTTGGACATCCTGAGGTCATGAAAGGCGTTATATACATGCAAGACTTCCTTTTCTTTTAGAAAGTTTCACATACATAGATTTTTGAAAGTGGCAGGACAAATTGAGAAGGCTGTTAAAAAAGCATATGGGATCCTTGGCTTTATAATAGAGGCATAGAGTATAAAAGCAAGGAAGTGATGGTAAACCTTTATAAATCACTGGATAGACCTCAGCACGAGCATTGTGTCCAATTCTGGGCACCACACTTTAGAAAGAATGTCAAGGCCTTGGAGGGTGTGCAGAGGAGATTTACCAGAATGGTTCCAGGGATGAAGGAATTCAGTTATATGGAGAGTAGAGAAGCTGGTATTATTTTCCTTAAGAGTTTTTTTTTTACACAGCAAGTTGTAACGGAGAGGGTGGATGAGGGAAGTGCGGTTCATGTGTATATGGAATTTCAAAAGGCCTTTGATAAAGTACACATAATAGATTTGTTAGCAAAATTGAAGCCCATGGGATTAAAGGGACAGTGGCAGCGTGGATACAAAATTGGCTAAGGGACAGAAAGCAGAGAGTAGTGGTGATCGGTTGTTTTTCAGACTGGTGGGAAGTGTGCAGTGGTGTTCTCCAGGGGTCGGTGTTGGGAGCACTGCTCCTTTTTATATATATTAATGATCTGGACTTGGGTATACAGGGCATAATTTCAAAGTTTACAGATGACACGAAACTCGGAAATGTAGTAAACAATGAGGAGGATATTAGCAAACTTTAGGAGGACATAGACTGGTGAAATGGGCAGGCACATGACAGATGCAATTTAATGCAGAGAAGTCCAAAGATGTGCGGGTTAGGTTGATTTAGCTATGATAAATTGACCCTTAGTGTTAGGGGGATTAAATACGTGGGGTTACGGGGATATGTGTCGGTGCAGGCTCGATGGGCCGAAATGGCCTCTATCTGCACTGTGGGGATTCTGTGATTCTGTGAAGTGATTCATTTGGTAGGAAGAATGAGGCGAGGCAATATGAACTAAATGGTACAATTTTAAAGGGGGTGCAGGAACAGAGGGACCTGGGGGTGTACGTACACAAGTTTTTGAAGGTGGCAGGAAAAGTTGAGAAGGCTGTTAAAAAGGCATACAGGATCCCTGGCTATATAGATAGAAGTGAGAAGTCGCACAACACCAGGTTATAGTCCAACAGTTTTATTTGAAATCACAAGCTTTCGGAGCGGCTGCTCCTTCGTCAGGTGAAGTGAAGAAATACAAATGGGCACAGCATAAATAGACAGAGAACAATGCCTGTGCAGAGAACAATGCCAGATGACTACAGTTAATCTTTCTGACTGCCCTTTATCACACCTCGGCAGAGAGACAATCACGGCAATCAAATCCAACCAGGTCGGTCAGGAAGACATTACATCAAAGACGATAGCAAAATACAACAAAGACAATGAGGTGGGGTCACAGGGGGTCTAATGTGGCAGAGGCTGCAGTCTGTATGGAAAACCAAAAACTTTAAACTTTTTACTTTTTTTTACTGGAAATCACATCTGTGAACAAGCCAACGACGACTCGAGTCTGGATGACTCTACGTCAGGTGGGGTTACATGTAGCGTGACATGAACCCAAGATCCTGGTTGAGGCCGTCCTCATGGGTGCAGAACTTGGCTATCAGTTTCTGCTCGATGATTTTGCGTTGTCGTGTGTCTCGAAGGCCGCCTTGGAGAACGCTTACCTGAAGATCCGAGGCTGAATGTCCTTGACTGCTGAAGTGTTCCCTGACTGGGAGGTAACACTCCTGCCTGACGATTGTTGCGCAGTGTCCGTTCATACGTTGTCGCAGTGTCTGCATGGTCTCGCCGATGTACCATGCTCTGGGGCATCCTTTCCTGCAACGTATGAGGTAGACAACGTTGGCCGAGTCACATGAGTATGTACCATGTACCTGGTGGGGAGTGTCCTCACATGTGATGATGGTATCTGTGTTGATGATCTGGCATGTCTTGCAGAGGTTGCCGTGGCAGGGCTGTGTGGTGTCGTGGTCGCTGTTCTCCTGAAAGCTGGGTAATTTGCTGTGAACGATGGTACTTTTGAGGTTAGGCGGCTGTTTGAAGGCGAGTAGTGGAGGCGTGGGGATGGCCTTAGCGAGGTGTTCATCATCATCGATGACATGTTGAAGGCTGCGAAGAACATGGCGTAGTTTCTCCGCTCCGGGGAAGCCCTGCGAATACACAGGATCTGCTCAGACACCTACGGATGCTGAAAGACACCCTCGTAAGAACGGGATATGACGCTCGACTCGTCGATCGACAGTTCCGACGGGCCACAGCGAAAAATCGCATAGACCTCCTCAGAAGACGAACATGGGACACAACCAACAGAGTACCCTACGTCGTCCAGTACTTCCCCGGAGCGGAGAAACTACGCAATGTTCTTCGCAGCCTTCAACATGTCATTGATGATGACTAACACCTTGCTAAGGCCATCCCCACGCCTCCACTACTCGTCTTCAAACACCCGCCTAACCTCAAAAGTACCATCGTTCGCAGCAAATTACCCAGCTTTCAGGAGAACAGCGACTACGACACCACACAACCCTGCCACGGCAACCTCTGCAAGACATGCCAGATCATCAACACAGATACCATCATCACACGTGAGGACACTACCCACCAGGTACATGGTACATACTCATGTGACTCGGCCAACGTTGTCTACCTCATACGTTGCAGGAAAGGATGCCCCAGAGCATGGTACATCGGCGAGACCATGCAGACACTGCGACAACGTATGAACGGACACCGTGCAACAATCGCCAGGCAGGAGTGTTACCTCCCAGTCGGGGAACACTTCAGCAGTCAAGGACATTCAGCCTCGGAATTTCGGGTAAGCGTTCTCCAAGGCAGCCTTCGAGACACACAACAACGCAAAATCATCGAGCAGAAACTGATAGCCAAGTTCCGCACCCATGAGGACGGCCTCAACTGGGATCTTGGGTTCATGTCACGCTACATGTAACCCCACCTGACGTAGAGTCATCCAGACTCGAGTCGTCGTTGGCTTGTTCACAGATGTGATTTCCAGTAAAAAAAGTAAAAAGTTTAAAGTTTTTGGTTTTCCATACAGACTGCAGCCTCTGCCACATTAGACCCCTTGTGACCCCACCTCATTGTCTTTGTTGTATTTTGCTATCGTCTTTGATGTAATGTCTTCCTGACTGACCTGGTTGGATTTGATTGCCGTGATTGTCTCTCTGCCGAGGTGTGATAAAGGGCAGTCAGAAAGATTAACTGTAGTCGTCTGGCATTGTTCTCTGCACAGGCATTGTTCTCTGACTATATATGCTGTGCCCATTTGTATTTCTTCACTTCACCTGACGAAGGAGCAGCCGCTCCGAAAGCTTGTGATTTCAAATAAAACTGTTGGACTATAACCTGGTGTTGTGCGACTTCTCACTTTTGTCCACCCCAGTCCAACACCCGCATCTCCACATCATGGCCTATATAGATAGATAGATAGAGGCATAGAGTACAAAAGCAAGGAAGTTATGCTAAACCTTTATAAAACATTAGTTCAGCCCCAGCTGGAGTATTGTGGCCAATTCTGGGCACCACACTTTAGTAAGGATGTCAAGGCCTGAGAGCGGGTGCAGACGAGATTTACTGGAATGGTACTGGGGATCAAAGACTTCAGTTATATGGAGAGACTAGAGAAACTGGGGTTGTTCTCCTTAGAACAGAGAAGGTTAAGAGGAGATTTGATAGAGGTGTTCAAAATCTTGAAGAGTTTTGAAAGAGATAATAAGGAGAAACTGTTTCCCATGACAGAAGGGTCGGTAACCAGATGACACAGATTTAAGGTAATTGGCAAAAGAACGAGAGGTGACACGAGGAAAAATATTTTTACGCAGCGAGTTGTTATGATCTAAAATGCACTTTTTAAAGGGTGGTGGAAGCAGATTCAATAATAACTTTCAAAAGGGAATTGGATAAGTGCCTGAAAAGGAAAAATCTGCAGGGCTCTGGGAAAAGAGCAGGGGAGTGGGACTAATTGGAGAGCTCTTTCAAAGAGCTGTAACAGGCACCATGGGCTGAATGGCCTCCTTCTGTGCTGTATCATTCTATGATTCTATGATATGGAATGCATTGCCTGAAAGGGTGCTGGAAGTGGATTCAGTAGTAATTTTCAAAAGGGAAGTGGATATATACTTAAAAAGGAACAATTTGCAGGGCCACGGGGAAAGAGCAGGGGAGTGGGACTAATTGGATAGTTTTTTCAAAGAGCCGGCACAGGCACGATGGGACAAATGGCCTCCTTCTGTGCTGTATCATTCTATGATTCTATAATCTATCATCCTTGTTGATCTTACGGTGCTACAACTGCAGCGAGATGTGAAGCACATTCGTGGCATTGTCTCAGGTTCATTGCTGTAAAGCAACTACTAAGCCTTTAACAAACTTACTCAGTAACACGGTAAAGATTTTGGCAGTCAAATATTTTTATATTTAGGCACTGTATGTTGGGAGAAATTATAAAAGGCTGACCAATATTAATTTTTTGAGAAACTATTGCTAAACATGGAAATGGAAGAAAAAGATAACTACCTTAAATTTCAAAAATGTATCGAATAACACAAGCTTATGTTTTCCCTTAATATTCAACTGTAGATCACTTTCTACGAAGAGAGGAATTTTCTGGGCCGTCGCTATGAATGTGACAGCGATTGCTCAGATTTTCACACCTCCCTATCCCGCTGTAACTCAATCAAAGTTGAGAGTGGGGCCTGGGCAGTGTATGAACGGCCTAACTTTACAGGATACTTGTATGTTCTTACCAAGGGTGAATATCCAGACTATAAGCGCTGGATGGGATTCAATGATCATATTGCTTCATGCCACAGGATCCAACAAGTAAGTTTATTTTTTTGTATGCTACTTATGAACATTTGAACCTATGCTTTTGGCAGCGGGCTGGTTAAGATCTATGTCAAAAACTAGAATATTCTGTTGACTGTACATAATTAGTGAACAAACAGTGAATGACACATAATTATATAATTAAATTGAGCATTACAGTACTGTGAGAGCTGTAATATTTGCCTCTTCCTCCATTATAGCAGGTTTAGAATAAAATATCAGTAACACACAACAGTTTTTAATATTTGTATACTTGATGGAACATCTTTACTTGCAAATAGACTAGATTAAATACTATTTCAGCAATTTGAATGAACACTACTTATAGTTCAATAAATAAAAGTTTATTAAAAAAAGTTAAATGGAGGAATAGCATATAATCCAATGTAAAATGTTTCCAGATTTAATCAACTTTAACATATGGGTCTGAGAGCTGATCGAAGCATAAGGAAAATTGGTTTGGTTTAATCCAGTTTGGAGTCCCCTATTTTTGCATAAAATGTTATAATTAGTAGATAATGTTTTTGGAAATGCAGGCTTGCTCTCCCAACAGCATTGCTGTTCCAGGTGGTGAATCGATAGACTATACAGAGCAGTAAGGAGCAAGGTACAATCCCAGTCTGTACTGAGCTCATTGATCTGAGTTAGCCAGGGCAGCAGTAGAGGCACTACAGTTCACCTCAGTGCTCCTGAATGAGTAAGGAGGAAGTCAACAAGATTTCTGCTCCCGATTGCTATACAATAATTCCTGCTGGAAATGTGTGGATGTTGGATGAGGACAAGATCAGGCTGTGCTATGATGCCCTCCATGTTTAAATAGCCAGTTGACATACTCTAGGCTCACAAAACAATGGCACTTGGGCGAGCACCATAGGGCCATACTCTAGCCAGGAGTCATTGCCTTGAAGAGAGAAGGGGAGAAAATTAGCAGAACAAAATTGAGGCTTTTACTAGTGAATTAATGCCATTGTCTTCAGGAATACATGTTTTGTGTTTTACAGACTGGTACAGGCAATTACAAGATCAGAATCTGCAATAAGGGCGATTATGAAACTCAAACAATAGAGTATACAGACGACTGTCCATCTGTCTTTGAACAATTTCACATTCAAGATATTGACTCCTGCAGTGTCCTGGATGGTGCATGGGTTTTCTATGAACATCCAAATTACCGTGGAAAGCAGTACCTCCTTGAGAAGGGTGTATACCGGAAAGCTGCAGATTGGGGAGCAATCACCTCAACTGTGCAGTCCTTCCAGCGCATCATTGAGTAACTAAACAAGCAGTGTACTTTTTGCAGGTTTCAATTTATCGATTTGACTCTAAAGAACATTTAAATAGTATTAATAAATGACATTACTATGTCTATCTCAGAGGAAAATTTGCTCAACATGTAGGGGTCGAGTTTTCACTTTGGGCACAATCGGAAAATTGCACCCAAAATGCGCTTGAAATTGCGCTGGTTAGGTTATGCTTCAAGATTCCGCTAAAATTTATTTGCATAATCACAAACATAAAATCTTCCATGAACCAGCGCAATAGAATTTAATTGTTTTTTTTTTGCTTTCCATTAAAAAAGTTCCTTGATGTATTTAAGAGTGGTAAACTGGTAGAGTTTTATTTATACGGCTGTTTATCAGGGATGTCCAGTCCTCCACCTGTGAGTAACCTGATTTAAAATCACTGAAAATGACTTTAAATATCTATACTTAACCATTTAACAGTTTCATTGGTGTACACAAGTCAGTTTCTTAGTAAATTAAATATTTTTTGATATGAAGAACTTATAAAACGTGCCTTCTAATACCTGTGTGCCTAAGAAAATGAGTGCAATTTGAAGAGCCTTCCCAAACCAGTGCAATCCGCGGAATCTCGCAATTTTGACCTGGGGGCGTGCCCAGTTTTGTGGGCGGGGCCTGATTTGGGCAAATTGAATCATGCACCAGTGTAAAAGATCGCGGAAATGACAAGTGTAATGGTTTTGGGTGCAACGCATTTACGTTTAAAATTCCGTGATTGCGCTGATATAACTAGCAGAAACAAACGGAAACTCTATCCCCAAGTGTTTGCTCCTTGGAGCATAACTGAACTAAACCAATATACTAACTTATGTTAAAATTCTTAATGCTTAAAAGTGCATGTCATGATAACTGCTAAATAAGTGCCTAGTTAAGCAGCATTATAAGGATCAACAGCCTGCATTAGTGATGATGGGTTTTATTGAAATTAAAAGGCAAATTATGGAACTATTATATTGACTCAAATTAAAAAAGTTTTCTTTGAATTAAGTTCTGTGCTTTTTTTTATTAAGAATGAAATAAATTGTTATCAGGTAATCCGATTTCAATCATCCAAAGAAGTCTGGATGGCAGTGGCAAAGCTTCATACAATGTTTATCTGCCAGTGGAATTCATTATTTGGAACTATGTCACATGTAAATAGAAATTGAAATACAGAGTTAACCATTTCTTCTGAAATAAAAGGATGCGTTAAGCTCTGGCTGTAACTTGCACTCTGGTATCTCTGTACAATCTTACTAAGTCGCCTGTGCTCCCTGTAATCATAAGGGTCAATTTCATGAGACATTTAGCCTTGGTTTATTTATGCCTAGCTGCATGAAATTTTGTTTTCCAATTCATTTAATTTAATTTTTGTTTTAAACTTATGATACAAGGAAGCATCCACTACCAGGAATACAAAAGGCTGCAAAGTTTTAGATTAATGAACTTATCTTCCGTATGCTTTGACTGAATTTTATCCTGATGTACATATCCTTAACATATTGGGAGCACCATTATGACAAGGACACAGCAGTTCAAGGAGACCCACCACATTTGCTGGAGTACTAGAAGGGGAAATAAATGCGGACTTACCAGCGTCACGCATATCCCATGGATAACATAAGAACATAAGAAATAGGAGCAGGAGTAGGCCAATCGGCCCCTCGAGCCTGCTCCGCCATTCAATAAGATCATGGCTGATCTGATCCTAACCTCAAATCTAAAGAACACAAGAAGTAGGAGCAGGACCCGGCCACTCAGCCCCTGGGCCCGCTCCGCCACCCACAGGGCCTTGACCGATCCGAACTCAGCCTCATGTCCAATTTCCTGCCCGCTCCCCGTAACCCCTAATTCCCTTTACTTCTAGGAATCTGTCTATTTCTGTTTTAAATTTATTTAATGATGTAGCTTCCACAGCTTCCTGGGGCAGCAAATTCCACAGACCTACTACCCTCTGAGTGAAGAAGTTTCTCCTCATCTCAGTTTTGAAAGAGCAGCCCCTTATTCTAAGATTATGCCCCCTAGTTCTAGTTTCACCCATCCTTGGGAACATCCTTACCGCATCCACCCGATCAAGCCCCTTCACAATCTTATATGTTTCAATAAGATCGCCTCTCATTCTTCTGAACTCCAATGAGTAGAGTCCCAATCTACTCAACCTCTCCTCATATGTCCACCCCCTCATCCCCGGGATTAACCGAGTGAACCTTCTTTGTACTGCCTCGAGAGCAAGTATGTCTTTTCTTAAGTATGGACACCAAAACTGTATGCAATATTCCAGGTGCGGTCTCACCAATACCTTATATAACTGCAGCAATACCTCCCTGTTTTTATAATCTAATCCCCTAGCAATAAAAGCCAACATTCCGTTGGCCTTCTTGATCACCTGCTGCACCTGCATACTAACTTTTTGATTTTCTTGCACGAGGACCCCCAGATCCCTTTGTACTGCAGTACTTTCCAGTTTCTCGCCATTAAGATAATAACTTGCTCTCTGATTTTTCCTGCCAAAGTGCATAACCTCACATTTTCCAATATTGTATTGCATCTGCCAAATCTCCGCACACTCACCCAGCCTGTCTATATCCCCTTGTAGGTTTTTTATGTCCTCCTTACTTTCTACTTCCCCTCCCATCTTTGTATCATCTGCAAACTTTGATATGTTACACTCGGTCCCCTCCTCCAAATCGTTAATATAGATTGTAAAGAGTTGGGGACCCAGCACCAACCCCTGCGGAACACCACTGGCTACTGGTTGCCAGTCCGAGAATGAACTATTTATCCCAACTCTCTGCTTTCTGTTAGATAACCAATCCTCCACCCATGCCAGAATATTACCCCCAATCCAGTGATTTTTTATCTTGAGCAATAATCTTTTATGTGGCACCTTGTCGAATGCCTTCTGGAAGTCTAAATACACTATGTCCACTGGTTCCCCTTTATCCACCCTGTACGTTATGTCCTCAAAGAACTCAAGCAAATTTGTCAGACATGACTTCCCCTTCATAAAGCCATGCTGACTTTGTCCTATTAAATTATGTTTATCTAAATGTTCCGTTACTGTCTCCTTAATAATAGACTCCAAAATTTTACCCACCACAGATGTTAGGCTAACTGGTCTATAATTTCCAGCCTTCTGCCTACTACCCTTTTTAAATAAGGGTGTTACATTAGCAGTTTTCCAATCTGCCGGGACCTTTGCTGAGTCCAGGGAATTTTGGAAAATTATTACCAAAGCATCCACAATCCCTACTGCCACTTCCCTCAAGACCCTAGGATGTAAGCCATCAGGTCCAGGGGATTTATCCGCCTTGAATCCCATTATTTTACTGAGTACCAATTCCTTAGTGATTTTAATCGTATTTAGCTCCTCCCCCACTAGAGCCCCCTGTTTGTCCAGTGTTGGGATATTCTTAGTGTCCTCTACCGTAAAGACTGAAACAAAATATTTGTTCAGCATTTTTGCCATCTCCATGTTTCACACCATTAATTTCCCGGTCTCATCCTCTAAGGGACCTACGTTTGCCTTAGCCACCCTTTTTCTTTTTATATAACTATAGAAACTCTTACTATCTGTTTTTATATTTTTTGCTAATTTATTTTCATAATCTATCTTCCCTTTCTTAATCAATCCTTTAGTTACTTTTTGCTGTCTTTTGAAGACTTCCCAATCTTCTATCCTCCCACTAAGTTTGGCTACCTTAAATGTCCTTGTTTTTAGTCGGATACTATCCTTAATTTCTTTACTTAGCCACGGATGGCTGTCATTTCTTTTACTCCCTTTTTTCCTCAGTGGAATATATATTTTTTGAAAGTTGTAAAATAACTCCTTAAATGAACACCACTGCTCATGTACCGTCTTACCCTTTAATCTATTTTCCCAGTCCACTTTAATCAATTCTGCTCTCATACCATCATAGTCTCCTTTATTCAAGCTCAGTACGCTTGTTTGAGAACCAACCTTCTCACCCTCTAATTGGATATGGAATTCAACCATGTTATGGTCACTCATTCCAAGGGGATCCTTAACTAGGACACTATTAATTAATCCTGACTCATTACACAGGACCAGGTCCAAGGTTGCTTGCCCCCTTGTAGGATCAGTTACATACTGCTCAAGAAATCCATCCCTAATACACTCAATAAACTCTCCCTCAAGGCTGCCCTGCCCTGCCCAATTTGATTTGTCCAGTTAATATGATAGTTAAAATCCCCCATAATTATAGCTGTTCCCTTATTACATGCCCCAACTATTTCCTGATTAATACTTCTTCCAGCAGAGTTGCAACTATTAGGAGTCCTATATACTACTCCCACTAGTGTTTTTTTCCCCTTATTATTCCTTATCTCCACCCAAACTGTTTCATTATCCTGATCCTTTGACCCAATATCATTTCTCTGTATTACAGTGATTCCTTCCTTTATTAACATAGCCACCCCACCTCCCCTTCCTTCCTACCTGTCCTTCCTGATTGTTAAATACCCTGGCATATTTACTTCCCAGTCGTTGTCACCCTGCAGCCATGTTTCTGTAATGGCCACAAGATCATACCCATACGTAGTTATTTGTGCCGTTAACTCGAACATTTTGTTACGAATGCTACGTGCATTCAGATAAAGAACTTTCAAATATGTTTTGTGACACTTAGTTCCTGCTTTTTCCTTTTTTAACACTTTACCTTTTACTCCATACCTTCTATCCCTTCCTGACACGCTTTCCTCTGTCTCCCTGCTCAGGTGCCCAACCCCCACCACTTTAGTTTAAACCCTCCCCAACAGCACTAGCAAACACTCCCCCTAGGACAGCGGTCCCGGCCCTGTCCAGGTGCAGACCGTCCGGTTTGTACTGGTCCCACCTCCCCCAGAACCGGTTCCAATGTCCCAGGAATTTGAATCCCTCCCCCTTGCACCATTCCTCTAGCCACGTATTCATTTGAAATATCCTCCTATTTCTACTCTGACTAGCACGTGGCACTGGTAGCAATCCTGAGATTACTACCTTTGAGGTCCTATTTTTTAATTTACCTCCTAACTCCCTATATTCTGCTTTTAGGACCTCATCCCCTTTTTTACCTATATCGTTGGTGCCTATGTGCACCACGACAGCTGGCTGTTCGCCCTCCCCCTCCAAAATGTTCTGTAGCCGCTCCGAGACGTCCTTGATCCTTGCACCAGGGAGGCAACACACCATCCTGGAGTCTCAGTTGCGGCCGCAGAAACGTCTATCTATTCCCCTTACAATTGAGTCCCCTATCACTATAGCTCTACCACTCTTTTTCCTCCCAGCCTGTGCAGCAGAGCCACCCATGGTGCCAGGAAGTTGGCTGCTGCTGCCTTCCCCTGATAAGTCATCCCCCCCAACAGTATCCAAAGTGGTATATCTGTTTGAGAGGGGGATGTCCACAGGGGACCCCTGCACTACCTGCCTGCACCTCTTACTCTGCCTGGTGGTCACCCATTTACTTCCTGCCTGTACACCCTTTGCCTGCGGTGTGACCAACTCGCTAAACATGCTATCCACGAGGTTCTCAGCATCGCGAATGCTCCAATATGCATCCATCCGCAGCTCCAGCGCCGCAATGCGGTCTGTCAGTAGCTGCAGCTGGATACACTTCCCGCACACATGGTTGTCAGGGACACCGGAAGGGTCCCTGATTTCCCACATCGAGCAGGAGGAGCAGAACACGGGGCTGGGCTGTCCTGTCATGACTTACCCTTTAATTAATTGAACTTAAATTAAATCAAATCAATACCACCAATTACACTCAATTAAATGATATACTCAAGGGCCCTTGGTTACTAGCACTAGAAACTATATCCACAAAATTAAGACCTTCTAAACTTTATAAACTATGAACCTTAACTGTCAAACTATAGAGTAGTATAAATACTTACCTAGCCGTACTCACCCAATCAGCTGCTCCCTCCTGCCCGCGTCACGTTTTGAATCGTGACGTGGCTCTGGAACGCCGCCGCCGGTCTGAGATTGGTATGCCTGTGAAAGAAAAGCCCGCAAAAGTGAGTTTAAATACTCACTGGGCCTCCAGTCTCGCCGCTCCCGACACCACCAACATTATAAGAGTTAAATTGATCCTCAATTGATCACACACTGTAATTAGAGGCGAGAGTGCTACCACTGAGCCACAGCTGACACTTTGCTACTCAGACAACTAGGTGTCTGGCTAGCTTGCAGATAATCCTCTAATTGAAAAACTTTGGGTTTTTCCACATCCCAACCGTTATCACCAGATACAGTCAAATGGGGACTGTGGTTGATTACACCCAGTTTTACACTGTGGCATCAATCCTACAAGGACTCTATGAGAAAAGAAGTAATTGGTCCAGGAATAAGGAGAAATCCTTCTTTTTCATTCATTTGTGCCGCTATAAAAATCAGTAGATCCTTCTGAGTTACATTGTCCTTGCAGAACTCTAGACATGCTCTAGAAGCCTTTACGAGAAGCAGGCAGCCTCTTGGTACTGCTGATAAATAAATTTTCCACATTTATAATCCAGGATATATAAAGGGGGGGCCAAGGAAAACATGTCAGTTGAATGGAAGCACACACTTAGGAGCTGTGCCAGTATAACACTTGAATATTACATTCCTACTGTTTGGATCTATAGGAAAGGGCAATCTCCAATGGATTGACTGGGCCCTTCCACATATTTGATCACTCTGTGGGAAGAAGTGATAACCTATTCTTTCCAAATTCAATTGGTGTGTTTGCCGGGAGTCAGGTTACAAAACTGCTCTCCCTTTTGGAAAAATGTGGTGGATTAGTGTCTGAGCAGGACTTAACACAACAGTAATTTCAGGTACTTCTGGAGAAATCTCACAGCATTTCACGTTGATACCTCTCAGGGAAATTAAAATATGTACATCATTGCAGTAATCCCGATGGGTCTGATTTTTTTTGAAGATAACTCACTCACTCCTACTGTAGGAGGAATTGTATTGGTTCAACATGCCAGTGAGCTGTTTGCCAAACAGGATCATCATCTCCATCAGCTGCAATGCAGTTTTATTAACATCCTGAACAAGTTCAACTGCTTCAACATATCCCCTATTATGGAGATTTTATCAAGTCAACTCTTTCAACTGGTGTACAGAAGTTGTTGTTTTCAAGTGCTCTGTAAATTTAATCATTACAAGCAACTGTATCAAAACTTGTCTTTTAAAATGTGGTTTTGCTTGTAATATTTTTACATATTATCAGCAAACATATAATTATTGATCATACATCCAAGAAAATGTCTAAAGGACTACGAATGTAGTATCTTACTGTGATGTGAGACTCTCAAATTATATTTGCATCTGGATATCTACAAATTGGGCAACATTTTTACATCAATTAGGAATCTACAATTATGGGTATATATACTATGATAGAGTACAACCTAATATAATTCCCAAAGATAAGAAAGTATTTGGGTTTTAAAAGGTGCCCTTTCCATTATTTGGTGTGTTCAAGTCAGTGATTGTTTATTTTTAAAAGTTGTAGGCATTTGGCTTGAGGAGCACCATAGTTCATTTATGAAATTCTTTAGCTCATATCCATCAGCTCAAGCTACCACATATTACGCCTGTGCCAGTGACCAAGCCTTGAGACTATCAAGTAAGGATGTAAAATGTTCATTTCAGCATAGAAAATACTTCAAATATTATAAAAACACCATTAATGTAAAAGCAGTTCAAAGACTAACTTCTCACTTAAATGACTACACGTTTTTTTTGTCATACGCACAGGCCCTACACACACTTTTAACATCAGTGGTGGGTAAAGTTTTTTTTAACATCAGTGGTGGGTAAAGTTTTAGAAACAATAATCAAAGAAAAAATTAACAGGCACTTGGAGAGGTTTAAGCTAATTAAGGAGAGCCAACACAGATTTGTAAAAGGCAGATCATGTTTGACGAATCTAATTGAATTTTTTGATGAAGTAACAGGGAGGATCGATGAAGGGAATGCAATGGATGTTGTCTACACGGATTTTTGGAAGGCGTTTGACAAAGTACCACATAGAAGGCTGGTTAACAAAATTGAGGCTCATGGAATAGGTGGGTCAGTGGCAGCTTGGATAAGGAATTGGCTTAAGGACAGAAAACAGCGAGTTGTGGTAAATGGCTGTTTTTCAGACTGGAGGATGGTAGACAGTGGTGTTCCCCAAGGGTCAGTGCTGGGGCCACTGCTTTTTTAAAATATATATATATATATATATATATATATATATAAATAAATAAATGACCTGGATATTGGAATACAGAGTAGAATTTCTAAATTTGCCAATGACACTACAATGTGTAGTCATTTAAGTGAGAAGTTAGTCTTTGAACTGCTTTTACATTGATGGTGTTTTGTTATCATATTTGAAGTATTTTCTAAGCTGAAATGAACATTTTACATCCTTACTGGATAGTCTCAAGGCTTGGTCACTGGCACAGGCGTAATATGTGGGGGTGTGGCAAACAGTGAGGATGATACCAATCGACTGCAACAGGACATAGAAAGGCTAGCAGAATGAGCAGACAAGTGGCAAATGGAATTTAATACAGAGAAGTGTGAGATGATGCATTTTGGCAGAAGGAACAGGGAGAGGCAATATACACTTAATGGCACAGTTTTAAAGAGTGTGCAGGGACAGAGGGACCTGGGAGTTAGTGTGCATAGGTCCCTGAAGGTGGCAGGACATATTGAGAGACTGGTTAGCAAAGCATAAGGGATCTTGGGCTTCATAAATAGAGGTATTGAGTACAAAAGTAGAGAAGTTATGCTGAACCTTTATAAAGCGCTGGTTAGGCCACAACTGGAGTATTGCGTTCAGTTCTGGTCACCACACTTTAGGAAAGATGTGAAGGCTCTTGAGAGGGTGCAGAGGAGATTTACCAGAATTGTTCCGGGGATGGGGGATCTTAGCTACAAGGACAGGCTGGAGAAGCTGGATTTGTTTTCATTAGAGCAAAGGAGGTTGAGGGGTAATTTGATAGAGGTGTACAAGATTATGACGGGTTTGGATAGGCTAGACAGGGAAAGGCTGTTCCCACTATATGTTGGTACAAGGACTAGGACACAGATTTAAGGTTTTGGGCAAGAGATACAGGGCGGATGTGAGGAAAACTTTTTACGCAGTGAGTGGTGAGGACCTGGAACTCACTGCCGATGGAAGTGGTGGAAGCGGAGACACTCAATGTTTTCAAGGGGAGACTGGATAGGCACTTGAGGGAAATAAACTTGCAGGGCTACAGGGATAGAGCGGGGGAATGGGACTAACTGGATTGCTTTACAGAGAGCCGGCGCGGACTCGATGGGCCGAATGGCCTTCTGTGCTGTTATGACTCTATGACTTCAGTCACACAAGTCAATCAAGCCTTGGTACCAAGCCTGGTGGAATCTGATATCCATACTGTACTGTCAGTGTATAAATAATAAGTTTTGAAGAAAAATTATAGTCATGCTAGCTTCCAATTAAAAAGGGCACTTAAAGCAGAGGGGATGTCTGAAATGTAAGATTATCATGATACCATAGATCTAGCTCATTGAAGGCATCTGTCCCTTAAATGGATGTACCAAAGTGTGGTTGAATCTGCCATAAATTTCTCAAGTTTATGTATTTGTAGACAAACTAACCAGTGAGTTCCACATCACTTTGAGATATAGAATAGAAAGATAAAATACCAACAGTTTGATTATTTTCCAAAACTTTATTTTTCACACTTTTGTAAAGAAGAGCAAAATATCAGTAACCTTGTTTGAGCTGTATGGTCTCCAGGACCAAAGCGCTCTCTTAGATAACACTGATTTCTTTAACGTATAAAACTGAGATGTCTTGATTCTCCTTGGTCAACTGTACAATGAGATACAAACATGTGTTGCATTAATTAAATCTTGGCTAGCAGTTTGTGAGCATGTTCCTGTTGGGTGAATTGGACTCATTCATCTATTACATTAAGATGAAACAGAAATCTCCATCTCCATTATACTACCAAGTGGCTCAATTTTGTGAAAAAGCATTACTTCTTAGAATATGGAAATAGGAAATGGCTGCAAAATATAAGAACACCAACAATATTTTGCATCATTTTCAAATAAATTTTATTCCCACTATTTTAGCTCCTCCTGTCTTTTCACTGTTCCTGGACTCAAAGTTGGCAGGCAAATGTTACCTTTCAACTACCTGCAAACTGAGCCAATTACAGGTTGACTTATTGTTTCATAACCCTTGTGGGGATAGGGTGAGTGTTCAGATTGCAGCTCTCCTGGTGGCAATTTTGAAATTATTATGGGGAAATTCACTTCCTAATACTCAGTGCAAATCCAAATTGTATTTTCATCTTGCTAACCCAAAAAATAACTTTTACATTTGAAATTTGCATTGATCCCTAAAAAATGGATAAATATATAAAAGCAATGATAAAAATGTAATAATGTACATTTTGCTGGTAATGACTGATGATGTTTGTCAAGATCACAGACGCTTAAGTTCACAATATTTCACATGAAGCTTTCACCAAATTCAACAGAACCAGCTGTTGGGTTCATGGCTTCAAAGATCTCCAAGAGAGGTAATATTTCACGAATAAAGCTTCTGATTGTACTCTGGCAACCCGTTGTGCCTTTAAGTGTGCTGGTTCATCAGATCTCAGGTAGCTGCAGCAGAACTGGCTGGTGATTCAGGTGAGTTCCAAATGAGAAGCAGTTCCCTCCTCCTCCTATAACCAGCACTTGGCGCTCCTTCACTAACAACACACTACTGTGATTGTGCAACATTAGAGGCCACTTCACAAGATTCTGCAAGCAAGGAGGAAATAATTAACTATTCGTCTTAACACCTATACTATATTAAAAGACTTGTATATGATGCAGTTTCTCTCCACATTACCCTCACTACTGGTGTCGTGAGTAATGTCTTATGTCAAATCTGTGGTCAACATTTATAATGGAAAATCCAATGTCAACATTTGGCTGTCACACTGTGGTTGCAAGCCTCTGTGGCAAGAGTTGCTTATGTGTGACTGCCATTTTGTTTACCCACCTAATTTTCATTTGATTAAAAAACAATCTTAAGGGCATTCTGGACTCCTGCACTGACCCAGCACTTTTCAGACGCCTGATTCCGGGCCTTGCACGACAACCTACCCACTCCCCACCCACTAATGGTTGAGCCTACCACCTTGGGTCTTGTGCTCCCGACATCACCTTCAACCTCTGACCTCTCCCCCATTCCCTCACTGCCTGACCCACTTCCCTACCTCCATATAGATACCCGCACCCTTCCTTTCCCCTTGGGGGTTCCAATCTTCATACTGGATAAATTAACACTGAACCTTTAGAAGCGCTCAAAGTGATTATTCTATACAAATATAACATCCGACGCTTCAACAAAAAACTTTTCTTCTTCCTTTCCGATGTCAAGGATCGCAAGCTTCAACAACTCTTGGACACTAACGCCCCTCCGGAACCTTCTTCCCCTTCACTTTCCTCTGAACCCCCTTCTCCCAATCTCACCCCCTGCCGCGTTTTCACTATCCCCTCTGACCTTCCCCTCTCTGACTCCGAACGATCAGTCCTCAGCAAAGGCCTGAGCTTCATCCCCTTACGCCCCCATCTCAATGAATTTCGAGCTCAGCACGATGCTGAGCTCTTTTTCCGCCGCCTCCGTCTCCGTGCCCACTTCTCTGGCCAGGAGTCTTCCCCCCGCACGGCTGACCCTTTCTCCCGCTTTCAGAATTCTCGTTCCACCTGGACCCCTCCCTCTGGCCTCTTATCCTCTCTAGATCTTTTCATTGCTAACTGCCGCCGTGACATCGGCCAGCTCAATTTCTCTGCTCCCCTCACTCACTCCAACCTACCTCCCTCTGAACTTGCAGCACTCCATTCTCTCCGATCCAACCCTGACATTGTCATTAAACCTGCTGACAAGGGTGGTGCTGTTGTTGTTTGGCGAACCGACCTCTACCTAGCGGAAGTTGAACGGCAACTCTCCGACACCTCCTCCTACCTCCACCTGGACCATGACCCCACTACAGAACATCAAGCCACCGTGTCCAAGACTGTCACTGACCTCATCCTCCTCTGGAGATCTTCCCCCCACGGCCGCCAACCTCATAGTTCCCCAACCCCGCACAGCCTGCTTCTACCTCCTTCCCAAGATCCACAAACAGGACTGCCCTGGTAGACCCATCGTTTCAGCCTGCTCTTGCCCCACGGAACTTATCTCTTCCTATCTCGATTCTATTTTTTCTCCCCTTGTCCAGTCCCTTCCCACCTACATCCGCGATTCCTCTGACGCCCTCCGCCACTTTAACAGTTTCCAGTTTCCTGGCCCCAACCGCCTCCTTTTCACCATGGACATACAATCCCTCTACACCTCCATCCCCCACCAGGATGGCCTGCGGGCGCTCCGCTTCTTCCTTGAACAGAGGCCCAACCAGTCCCCATCCACCGCCACCCTCCTCCGCCTGGCTGAACTTGTTCTCACATTGAACAACTTCTCCTTTGACTCCACTCATTTCCTCCAAATCAAAGGTGTTGCTATGGGTACCCGCATGGGTCCTAGCTATGCCTGCCTTTTCGTGGGATATGTGGAACACCCTTTGTTCCAGTCCTACTCGGGTCCCCTCCCTCACCTCTTTTTCCGGTACATTGACGACTGTATCGGTGCTGTTTCCTGCTCTCACCCCGAACTAGACAATTTCATTCACTTTGCCTCCAATTTCCACCCTTCCCTCACCTTCACATGGTCCATCTCCGACTCTTCCCTCCCCTTCCTCGACTTCTCCGTCTCCATCTCGGGGGATAGGTTATTGACCAACATTCACTACAAGCCCACTGACTCCCACAGCTACCTGGACTACACTTCCTCCCACCCCGCCTCCTGTAAGGACTCTATTCCCTTCTCCCAGTTTCTCCGTCTCCGCCGCATCTGCTCCGACGATGCCACCTTCCATACCAGTGCTTCCGACATGTCTTCCTTTTTCCTCAACCGAGGATTCCCCTCTACCGTGGTCGACACGGCCCTCGACCGTGTCCGTTCCATCTCCCGCACTTCTGCCCTCACCCCGGCCCCTCCCTCCCAGAACCACGATAGGGTTCCCCTTGTCCTCACCTTTCACCCCACCAGCCTCCACATTCAACGGATCATCCTCCGCCATTTCCGCCACCTCCAACGTGATCCCACCACCAAACGTATCTTCCCCTCACCTCCCCTTTCAGCATTCCGTAGGGACCGCTCCCTCCGAGACACCCTAGTCCACTCCTCTATCACCCCCAGCACCCCTTCCCCTTCACCCGGCACCTTCCCGTGCAAGCGCAGGAGATGCAACACCTGCCCTTATACATCCCCCCTTCCCACTCTCCAGGGCCCCAAACACCCCTTCCAGGTGAAACAGCGATTTACTTGTACTTCTTGCAATCTAGTATACTGTATTCGCTGCTCACGATGTGGTCTCCTCTACATTGGGGAGACCAAACGCAGATTGGGTGACCGCTTTGCGGAACACCTCCGTTCAGTCCGTAAGGGTGACCCCGAGCTTCCGGTCGCTTGTCATTTTAATTCACCCCTCCACGCTCACTCAGACCTCATCGTCCTCGGCCTCTTGCATTGTTCCACGGAAGCGCAGCGTAAGCTCCAGGAACAGCACCTCATCTTCCGTTTAGGCACTTTACAGCCTTCTGGACTCAATATCGAGTTCAACAATTTCAGATCATAACCCCGGCCCCTACCACATATGTATACATTTTATCCACTCTTTTGGTCCGTGCCTTTTTCCTTTTTTTTCTCTCTCTCTCCCCCCACGGCAGCTGTCTCTGATTCTGCCAGCATTTCACACCTTACCTTTTGTTTCTCAACCTGTCCCATTACCATCTCGTCTTGCCTTGAGCATCTCTCAATGTCTCTACTTACTAAAGACCATCCCTTTTGTTCTTTTATTCCTCCCCCTAGCCTCCCCCTTGCATTTTTATCTGTTTATTTCCTGCTCTTTCAGTTCCGACGAAGGGTTTCGACCTGAAACGTTAACTCTCTTTCTCTCTCCACGGATGTTGTCTGGCCTGCTGAGTTTTTCCAGCGTTTTCTGTTGTTATTTCGGATTTCCAGCATCCGCAGTATTTTGCTATCGTATCATATTACCTTGTTAAGTGTCTTAACAAACAAATTGCCTTTTTTAACCTCCATAATTTTAAAGAGTTTTAACTTTTGTGTTTACTTACCTTTCATGCCACTGCAAGCGCCCAGCAACTTCTGTTAAGGGAGGGCCGCTTATGTAGTCATGGAAATGACAAAAGAATCTACCTTCTAATTTACCACGAGTAATACCATGGAAGATTGACTAGCATTTAATAGCAAGTCAAAATGCAAATATTTACCCAATTCATATTCCTCAAAATCATTCTGAAAACTAAATTAATCAAAATTGGTACTTTAAAAAAAAAGGATCAGTTGATCTGTATTATTATTGTACTTATTGAAAAATATATCAAACTTTTTCTGGCACATAATCTGAATGCATAGTTCTTGCTTTTTTCCCCACTGATAATTTATTCTGAAATGGATATATATTCAAAACTGATACATCCTAGAGAAAATAGCCACATTCCTCTTTGCATTCAGTGATACTAGTCAACAATTGTAAGCAAAGTGTGACAGGTCATTGGCAACACACTGCTCTCCCATCTTACTTTGCCAATACTCTTCAATACTAATCTTAGGAAAAGAAACCTAGTTCTTTGCCTCAATTTCCACTCTCTCGATTTCTGAGCTTCTAAGGCATAAGAATATCTTAACTAAGTACCAAATTAAAAACTTATGGCGTTGTAAATTTGTGACAGATACAGAACAGATGGAAATAACCATCAGATGTATTATCCTCCAGTCACTAATGTGAATGAAAAAATCAACATGAGTATAAAAAAGGGAAGCCTATTTCACACTCACACCAACCTTTTCATTCATATTTGCGACTAGAAGAAACTATACTCCCCGTCTTGAGTTATGTGGGACCAATGACATGTCAGAAGGCTTTATGGAATGAGCTTCTATGAAGTTGAAACAGAACTATTCAGCTGTGTAGTGAAACTTGCTTACAAGCTATGCCATTGATGGTTAACAAAAGGACTAAAATAAGCAAATATACTGGTGAGACAAATTCCTGAACCAAATTCAACAGATGTATTTTGTTCTCATCTGATATATTGCTTGAACAGTTATTACTTACAGTGTCAATGCAGTAGTCAAAGCTCTGTCCTGTTTTTAGGTCAATAAGAGTTACTTCAGGGACTGAATCAGAGTGGATTGACACTCCTCCCAGTAAAATAAGTTTATCATCAAAGATATGGGCTGTGTGCGAGTATCTGAAAAGTAATCGTAAATGATCAAACTCCGACAAACTCCTCAGAGGCAATTTGAACCCTACTCACCCTCAAGTCCCCTGGATCCTGCCGTCCGCCCAAAGCTGACGGGGTCCTTCTTTAAATATGTAGACCGGGGTCCGATAGTGTCATCGGACCCCGACTGCAATTTTAACTCAGGCCTGAGCGTGGAAGCCACTTTGGTTTTCCCGCCAGGCTGAAGTCAGGACCTGCCGGAAAGATGAAGAGGCCCGAATAGGTAAATTTCTTACTTTCCTTTGTGGAGCCAGGACCCCCCCTTCCTTTCCTGACCAAACTACCCCGCCTCTTCCCTCCCACAAGACCCTCCCGGAACCCCCTTTCCCACACTTACCTGAGTGCTGGCGGGTGGTCATGGGCTGCCCAAGATTCCAGAGGCCAGCAGCCTCTTGATTAGCGGCACGTTAATGAGGCTGGGGAGTTAAAATAGCCCAACTCAACTCTCCACCCACCCACCCACCAAAAACCTGCTGGAGTTAAAGTTTGCGCCCATGTGTACCCACATAAACTTTTCAGTTTTCCCAAGCTACAGTGCATTATTTAATAGGAAGGTTTATTGTACAATTCGTTTAGTTTTTACAGGATATAGCTGTCAATAATGATGACTGCTCTTTAAAGTGTAAAAAATCACACAAGTTCACAGTAGAGGCAGCTTTACTCTGCATTTAACCATGCTGTGCCTGATGCTGACAACAGGTGACAAAAATGAAAAAAGTATTCTATTTATCCTTCACTTTGATGAGTACAAAAATTAATTAAACATGCATACTTAAATAGAATTGAAAGAGCTAATAAGAAAGTTAAAAGTAAAATATTAATCACAATTTGAATGCACACAACAGGCAAAGAAATAAACCTGCATTTATATAATACGTTATTACATCTATCAGAAATCTCTCCAGGTGCTTCACACCCAATGAATAGAGTATAATCAGCAATATAATTTTTACATTATTCTTGACTAAACTGATTGTCACAAATTAAAAACCTTGGGACAACTAAGCTATTTGACAGCGGGCAGACAAACTAACCGTTGTACCTTCCTGCATCACCTAAACATATCGCTTGACAGGTGACCCAAAGAACTGTAGTGATGACTCTTGGTTGGAACAAGCTACCCTATCAGCTGAGAATAGTATTGGTTACAGGCTAAAAAGAGAAAAGAGAGGAAAATAGCTATCAATTTTGGTTTGTGCCATTAAAAGGATTCATATTTTTACCGTGGACTGAAAGAAGAAACCGCTTCTATCCTTTCCCAAATAAATCCAGACAAGGCTGGTCTAAGATGGAAAATGGATCCCAAAGGGATCTGGCCTGTTCCTAATCCTCCAGCAATCAGCACACCACCCTTCCATGTGCAGGCACTGTGGGAATGACGGCTTTCTGGAGTGGGCCCATCAACTGGAATCTGCAAAGGAAAAAAAAAACATGCATCATGTAATGAAGTTAGGGGGTTGCAAGGTCTGATTTTAGGATTTCGAACAGTAACATTTTCTCAGTGAATTTTTATATTCTAAATGAGGATGTGTGTGGAACATTTAGCATACTATAGCTATCTAGATGTTTCATTACCTCCTCTTTCAGGATGCCTTCTAATACTTTACCCACAGTAGATATTAGGCTTACTGGCCTGTAGTGTCATGGCTTGTCCTTATGGCCCCTTTTAAAGATTGATGTTATGTTAACTACTTTACAATCCTTGAGCACTATTCCCATTTCTAATTATTCCCTAAAGATACTGTCAAATACCTGACGAATTTAATTGGCCACTTCATAAGTACTTTTGTATAAAGTCCATCTGGACCCAGTGCCTTGTTTCATTTTGACTTTGCCAGCCACGAGTAACTGCCTTATCTTCCAATTTAAATTTCTTTCAATACTTCCTCCACTCAACCCCATCCCTCCCCCAAAATTCAATTTCTGTGTTGAGGGGTCTGCCCATAGTTCCCTCCATGAACACAGAAGAGAGAAGTTAAATTTGTATGAGTTCCATGCCTTGGTCAGCTGACATTATATCACCTCCGGGATCTTTCAATGGACCCTACATTTCCGTTTTTACCTGCTTGATGCAAATCTATTTCTCTCTTCTTAGGCAGTCTTAGGCAGTCCCTTGGAACCGAGGACGACTTGCTTCCACATTAAAAATGAGTTCTCAGGTGACTGATGAGTCCAATGCAGGACCTACAGTCTCTGTCACAGGTGGGGCAGACGGTGGTTGAAGGGGCGGGTGGGTGGGGTGCTTGGGTTGACGTGCGCTCCTTCCGCTGCTTGCGCTTGGCTTCCGCTTGCTCCCGGCGAAGAGACTCGAGGTGTTTGGCACCTTCCCGGATGCTTCTCCTCCACTTTATGCGGTCTTGGGCCAGGGATTCCCAGGTGTCGGTGGGGATGTTACACTTTTTCAAGGAGGCTTTGAGGGTGTCCTTGAAGCGTTTCCTCTGCCCACCTGGGGCTCTCTTGCCGTGTCGGAGCTCCGAGTAGAGCGCTTATTTTGGGAGTCTCGTATCGAGCATGCGGACAATGTGACCCGTCCATCGGAGCTGATCGAGCGTGGTCAAAGCTTCGATGCTGGGGATGTTGGCCTGAGCGAGAACACTGACGTTGGTGCGCCTATCCTGCCAATGGATTTGCAGGATCTTGCGGAGGCAGCGTTGGTGGTACCTCTCCAGTGCTGAGGTGCCTGCTGTACATGGCGACCGAAGGCTGCACTGGCACACTGAAGGCGGTGTTGGACTTCGTCATCGACGTCTGCCCTTGTTGACAGTAGGCTCCCGAGGTATGGAAAGTGGTCCACGTTGTCCAAGGCCTTGTCGTGGATTTTGATAATCGGGGGGCAGTACTGTGTGGCGGGGGCAGGTTGGTAGAGGACCTTTGTCTTACGGATGTTTAGTGTAAGGCCCATGCTCTCGTACGCTTCGGTGAAGGTATTGATGATGGTTTGGAGTTCGACCTCCGAATGAGCGCAGACGCAAGCGTCGTCTGCATACTGTAATTTGACGACAGAGGATGGGACGACCTTGGATCTGGACTGGAGGCGACGGAGGTTGAACAGTTTCCCGTTTGTTCTGTAAATTAGCTCCACTCCAGCAGGGAGCTTACTGAGGGTGAGATGGAGCATTGCAGCAAGGAAGATCGAGAAGAGCGTTGGTGCGATGACACAGCTTTGCTTGACCCCGGTTCGTACGTGAATTGGGTCTGTGGTGGAACCGTTGGTCAGGATCACAGGCTTGCATGTCGTCGTGAAGCAGGTGGAGGATGGTGACAAACTTTTGAGGGCAGCTGAATTTGAGGAGGACACTCCATAATCCCTCACGGTTGACACTGTCGAAGGCCTTTGTGAGATTAAAGAAGGCCATGTACAGCGGTTGGTGCTGTTCCCTGCATTTCTCTTGTAATTGAAGTGTGGTGAAGATCATGTCCATTGTGCCCCTTAGTGGGCGGAATCCACATCGCGACTCTGGGAGGAGCTCTTCGGCCACTGGGAGAAGGCAATTGAGGAGGATTCTTGCGATGACTTTCCCTGTGGCAGACAGCAGGGAAACTCCTCTGTAATTACTGCCATCGGACTTGTCACCTTTCTTGAAGATGGTCACAATTACGGCGTCTCTGAGATCCCCTGGATGCTCTCCTCCTTCCAGATAAGAGAAATGAATTCATGAATTCGCGCCAGTAGTGCTTCTCCGCCATGCTTTAGTGCCTCGGTGGGGATTCCATCTGCTCCTGAGGCCTTGTTGTTCTCCAGTTGTTGGATGGCCTTCTCAACCTCATGCCGGGCTGGGGTTGTGCTGAGATGGTGGCGGGTAGCATGCTGCAGGATGGAGTTGAGGACACTCACGTCGAAGACAGCGTCTCGGTTAAGGAGATCTTCGAAGTGCTCCTTCCAGCGGGCACTGACTGCCTCTCTGTCCTTGATGAGTACCTCTCCGTTCTTGGCCCGCAGTGGGGTAGGGCCTTGGGTGCTTGGGCCGTAGATGGTCTTGACTGCGCTAAAGAATCCACGCACGTCGTGGTTGTCAGCTAGCTTCTGGATCTCCTGCTCTTTCTCCACCCACCATCTGTTCTTTAGGTCGCGAGTTTTTTGTTGGGCCTCGGCCTTCAGGCGTCTGTAGAGCTGCTTTCTTGTTCTCGAGTGCTGTTGCTGTTTCCAGATCAGGAATGCCTTGCGCTTGCGGCTTATTAGCTCCTGGATCTCCTGGTCGTTCTCGTCGAACCAGTCTTGGTGTTTCCTGGTCGAGTGACCGAACGTCTCTTCACAGATTATGGAGGCCTTGAGTGCAGACCAGGCGCTGTGGGCACTCTGTGTCTCTGCATCACTGGGAGTCGTCAGGTTGTTTGTGAGGCGCAGGCTGAATAGGGCTGTCTTAGCGGGGTCTTTGAGTGCTCCAGCGTTGATTTTCCTGCGGCATTGTTTCTGTTGCCGCCGTTGTTTTGGGGCTACATTGATGGAGATGACAGAGCGGATTAGGCGGTGGTCTGTCCAGCAGTCGTCAGCTCCTGTCATGGCGCGGGTGACACGGACGACCTTGCAGTCCCTCGCTCGGACGATGACGTAGTCCAGCAGATGCCAGTGCTTGGAGCGAGGGTGCTGCCATGAAGCCTTGTACTTGTCTCTACTTGTTATAGAAATGCTTGATATTTCTTTTAATATTTCCCCACTATGCAAAGCTCACTTTCTGCTTTACCTCTCCTGACTAGTTTCTTAACCTTCGATACCTTGTTTTTATATTTGTCTTGATCCACTGTGCTACCCCTTGCTTTATACTTTAGGCACAATTTCTTTTTTGTCCTTAGTCACCACATTACTTTCATTGTTGCTCAAATCGGTCTTTTCCCTCTGTTACCCTTAGTGGTAAAAATCTGTTCTGCCCGCTGTGTATAGTATTTCTAAACAGGATCAATTAAAAGCAGTGAAACTGTAGATGCTGCATGTCAGAAACAAAAACAGAAGATGCTGGAAACACTCAGGTGTAGACTCTTCATCAGAACTGGGGAAAATGACATGGCTAGCATTTAAAAAGGAACATGACAAAGGGGAAGGAAGGGAAAGCAACACATCCACACCCACGAGGAAGTAGAATGGCCTAGCGTGTTTAAATGGAAAACAGTACAGTAGATGGTTCTAGCCCTTTTTAAATGCGGTTCACGCCATTTTTTCTGGTTCTGATGAAAGATCAATCCTGAAACATTAACTAGTCTGTTCCCTCCACAGAAGTTCACTGTCGTGTTGAGTGTTTGTAGCATTATCTGTTTTTATTTCTAAACATGGTTCACTTTTCGTCCATCCTTTTCTCCTCTGAACAGTGCTGTCAGTCCAGTTCCTTCAGTTCACTCCTCATTATCTTAAAATCCGCCTTTCTAAAGTTGAATATTCTTAGTGTACTCTCACTTTTCCATCATAAGCCGAACCTTATACTCCACCATATCATGGTTGCTGTTACCAAGGTATTCTCTGACTCTGACCTGCTCTCCCATCTCATCGTTGTTACTTAATACCAGGTCCAATAGCACCTCTGTTCGTGATATTCCTGGACCAATTGTTCCACGTAGCAATCCAATATTGTGTCTTGCATCATGGTTAGTTTCTTCCCCCTCATGCAGCTCATCCATATCCACAGGGTTCCCACCTTATCTGTCCTCAGAATAGATAGGCCTATCTCTGCTATTATCAAGTTCTCGTTCACATAAAAGGCTACACCCCCTTTGCCTTTTCTATGTCTGCAAAGTAATGTTTATCCCTGTACATTTACCTAACCCATGTCATTGTCGAACCAGGTCAATGTGATGCCCATGAATTCAGTCTTCCTCTCCAGCAAGTATCTCAAAGTCTCCCAATTTATTCCTAAGACTCGTAGCATTCACATTTAGAACTTTGAAGCATTCACTCCCCCTCATCCTCAGTCTGACATGTTTATTTATTTTGTCATTATTTCTTTGCGTGGTTATATCCTGACATTAGAGTCATAGAGAACATAACGTTTAAGATTTACTAGGATGACTACGGGGATGGGAAACTATAGTTATAAGAGACTTGAGATACTGGACTATTTCCACTGGAACATAGAAGGTGAAGGGGAGCTTTTTAATAAAGGTTTTTAAAATTATGAAGAACTTTGATAGAATGAATAGGGAAAAACTATTCCTCTGGTTGGGGAGGCAGTGATGAGTGTTGTCAACTTAAAATTAACAACAGAGTGAGAAAGTTAGGAGAAATTTCTTTACACAGAGTGTTGTTGGAGCATGGAATGCTTTACCACAGGGAGTGGTTGATGCACAGACCACTCTCATTTAAGGGAAAATTGGAAAAATATTTGAAAAGAGGGGATAATGAAATATCTAGATAGGTATAGCATGCTAAGAAAGTTTTAAACAACAATGATTTCACTTACATCTGCCCAGCTGTAATCTTCCAGGTTAAGGAAATGCCAGTCATCTAGTGCCAACTCTCTGAGAGAGCGACCACCATAGATGAACAGATACCTCTGACCTTTAAAAAAATGTAATGATCTTCAATTAGACACAAAACACAGCAATTCTAAACAATGACCTTACCTGGTTTTCTGTCACATTCTTTCTAAAATAATATCTTATATTAAAAATAAAAACAGAATCTAGAGGCCATTTGGTAGCACCAGTAGTAAACTAGTGAGCCCTCAATCAGACTGAATCCTAACCCCAATTGACACTAAAACTAAATGATCTCCACTGGAGGTGACCTGGTTAATTTTTGGTGGGTTGCTAAATAGAGGACTTTGGGGTCCACGTTTTGGATGGGGGAAGAGGGATTATCATGACTTGTGGAAGAGAAGCACACCATTAAGGGAATAAGAAATGATACTGACAGTAACTCGGCTGAAAGGATTTTTTTTTAATTACACAAAATGATAATGAAATACAAATAGTTCATTTCATTTTCTCAGTTCATTGCATTTTCTGAGAAAACTGAAAGCAATGTTTCTGAGAGTTTGGTTAAGTCTACTTTTGTAGCTCTGTAACTCTCACTAAACTTACACCGCCACTATAGAATCTGGAGCAGGGACAAATTTTACATAACGTTAAGATCTTGTCCATGCAGATAGATACCAAATGATCAATATGAGGTTGCGATTACATTTTCTCAGTCAAAGCAAGTAATTTCTTTCCATTTTTGTTTTTCCATTTGTCAGTTAGCATTTATAAGGCTAGAAATTGGGGAGTAAAAAGCAGAAAGTGAGTTGAAACCCTTTACCATTTTGTCTTGTTTTGTAATTAATGGCCACTTTTATTTAATCTAATTTTGTTCTTGTCTATTATTTTTACCTTTGTAAATCACTTGTGTTGCTGTGTGTCGCCAGCGTGGCAATGGCGCAGTGCCACTGCATTCAATCTCCTTTACTGACAAGCTGATACTGGAGATGGCACCGTCGCCTATGTCACATTTCAAACAAAGAAGACTTGTGACTGGCTTCAGTGGAGACGTGCGGCCACCGAAGATTATACAGCAACCGTCACAAAGTGCAGTCATGCTGTGAAACATTCGCTCAGCTAAAACATGAACAAAAAATACAAGTTTAATGCACCAAGTACAACAGATCGCAGTTCACATGAATATTTAGTAAACTTATCTGGTCAGACTCTTTATGTGAAACCAAAAAGTCTTAAGTAGATTTTAGTGCAAACCACTTGATTTACACACGGATTCTAAATAGGTTTCTGTATGAATTATTTTTATATCTTCTGATTTTTGTCAATGGTATTCTTTTGTAAAGTGCAAGTCAAAATATTACTGAAAACTGATGAACTGCTCTGCCCTGGGTGCAGTAAAATACCTGGGATTAAACAGATCTGATGAGCAAGAATAAGGATTTTTTTCTCTTAATTTTTCTTCTATCCCCTCCTCTGCTGCTTGGTTGGGTATGGTTCATTGCCAAAATGGCTGTTATTTATGTTTCAACAGTGTTGTCAGCCTATTGAACAGCAGGGGGCATCACAGCCAAACCCAATCGAGTTCTCGACCAACATCCACACACATGCGATTCCAGCAGGGGTCAATGGATAGCAATCAGAACTGTAGCACCCCCATCACTGCCCCACTGAAATCAACTAACTGAGCAGAGATTTGCGACTGAACCCGGGACCTACCTGGTCTATATGGCTCAGTTATTCACTGGATAAACTTGCCGACCCATAGGGGGAGCCAAAATAAAAGGATTTAAAAGCAAAATACATACATACACACACATTCATATATGAGCATCAGAAACCTTAGTATAAAAATAGTGATTTAAAAAAAAATTCACCAACATGTACCCTTTATGAGGGCATGCTTGCTCTGGTTCTGCCACCCTACCCCCCCCCACCAATCCTTATCACCCATGCCTGCCATACAATGGCCTAGAAATTCGTCTCGGGCGGTGGCACGAGACAGGCGGTATTGGACCAGCCGTTTGTTATACACAGCGCCTGATATTCTGTTCCATTAATCAGGAGCTGCGTATAACGGGCGGCCCATCCGATACCGCCCGTTTTGCGCCACTGCCCGAGACGAATTTCTCAGCCAATGTCTGTGTCTGAAAGAATGGGATAGGCAGCCTGCTCTCATCCCTGATCATGTGCCAAAGGTCACGACAGTGGGATCTTCCCATTTGATTTTGTCTTCCTTTGGGAGAGACTCCTGGCTTTCACTTGCCATCCTCTTGAATCAATGCACTGTGATTACAAATTTAACAGAGTAAAGATTCAGACATGCTCCCCATCATTTCACTGCACCATAAGCTGGAGCTCCAACAAACATCACCATGTCAGTTTACATTTTGGAGACTTTGAACAGTGCAACCTTTTAAAAGGAAGCGTTTATGTAATAAAATTATGTAATAAACACAGTTACTCTACTTGCATTTGAAACTGCCGCTCCAATACTAAGCTGAGCTAACAACCATGTAACAAATGGGGCTTTGCGAAATTGCTGCTTTTCCGAATTTATACTATAATTACGGAATATATTGGGCCAAAAATTCGGCACTTGCCTGGTGAGTACGCGCTGTGTACTCAACCGTAAGGCCTCCTGAAGTGCCGGTTTCCTGCATGCACTGCGCATGCGCGGGAAACCGGAACTTCCGGTCTGGTGAAGGGGGCGGTTGAGAGGTAAACTGCGTGCGCGGGAGAGGCTGCGCGCACGCAGCGAACTTTGTTTTTTTTCAGGTTTCTCCGGGAGGGTAAGTATTGAAGAGGCTGCGCTTTTAAAAAGGAGGCGCAAGACCCGTTTTTAACAAGGTAAGTGGTTAATTAATTACAATGTAAAAAAATTTCAACAGGTTTATCTTTTTTAGATACTTTAAAGAAAGGTAAGTTTATTTTTAGCACTGTTAAAAAGTATTTTAATTTTTTCAAAAATTTAAATTTTTGTTTAAAGTAGTTAATTTATTTAACTTACTTATTTTAAAAATGTGACGGTTTAAAAAAAAATTTATTTGAAGTTTAGGTGTTGTTTTGGGGCCGATTTCAATTCATAGATTTGACACAAATCTATGAAGGAAAGATGGACTGCTGCCATTGGCTCTCCATGGCCCACGTGATCCCAGGGGACACATCGCACTAACTGCGCCCCTGGGACACACAAGCACTGCACACCGGCAGCTGCAGGAGGCCCAGGAGCTGAAGTCCCCGTGGGCCCAGAGGTCAATGGCAGGCGCGGTAGGTAGGTGCGCGCGGGATCCTTGCACCCACGGGAAGCCAGGGAGCCTAATTTCTGGGCCATTGTATTTTTTTTTAAATCAGCTTATTTCCATTGCGATACTGAATTGGTACTTGGCATCCTAAAAATTGAATACACACTGGTGAAAAAAGGTCAGTGACGGCTTCTTCTCCTGATCACTGTCCAATTAGACTAGAACATTATCAAGCTCAGCTGTAATGCATCCCATAGGTAATTAGCTGCTGACACTCATTGTCTAAGCTCACACATGAAGGACAGGCACGAGGACAAGGTACCACTGGTGCTGTCAGCATCTGTGAAGCTGTACCCCAAACATTAATTACCACCTTCAGAAGAAAAGGGCAACAAGTGGACAAAATACAGATCGGTGATGCTTCTTACTGCTTCTCTGATAATGCACCAACCAACCTTGGTGGATGGGAGGGAGAGGACAGGCGCTATTGCTTCAAGCAGCTTAAGCTTTCATTGTGGCAATACAGCATGTGCCACATTATCCAGGGCAGCAGAAATTCAAAAGTTAATTACATTTTTACACCTGTAGTGGTGATGAATATTACCACCACTATTTCTAAACTTACTCAATAAACGGATTGATCCCTCATCTCTAACAGAGCTGCATTTCCAAACCGGTCCATTTTTAACCATCAGTGATATATCCCTGAGGCGTCCATGCTGGCCAACTCTGTTGCCAAATCCTCCACTGATAACAACTATGTGCGGGGCAATAAGTGCAGAACAATGGGCAAACCTCCTCAGATGAGGATTTTCTGTCTCTGTCTCACACAGAAATACGGAGATCTGCAGTGGATCAAGAATATCTAATTTGTTGATATGGAAGTCTGTAGAGAGAAAATATGTATTTAGATTGGAAAAAAAGCAGAGTGCTTTACCAGTGTTCACAAAAGATAACACTTCTACTGCACATCTGAGATCGGCACATTTACAAGTTTAAACTAACTTGGCAGGGGGATGGGATACGGAGTGGAGCTATAGTAGGGGGTGATGCACAGCCAAATATAGAGGAAAAAACAAGTCAGCCTGGAAGGCAGAGCAAATATGTAACGGCACAAGGGAGTATGGCAAGGCTGGATGGCATTTATTTTAATGCAAGGAGTCTTGCGAGTAAGGCAGATGAATTGAAGGTGTTGATGAACACATGGGAGTATGATATTGTTGCTATCACAGAGACATGGTTGAGGGAGGGGCAGGACTGGCAGCTCAATATTCCGGGGTATAGAATCTTCAGGTGAGACAGAGGGGGGTGTAAAAGAGGAGGGGGGTGTTGCAATATTAATCAAGGAGTCAATTACTGCTGTAAGGAGGGATGATATCTTAGCAGGTTCCTCTAATGAGGCCATATGGGTAGAACTTAAAAACAAAAAGGGGGCAAGCACTTTGCTGGGAGTGTACTATAGGCCCCCAAACAGTCAGGGGAGATAGAGGAACAGATATGTAGACAAATCTCAGAGAAGTGTAGAAATAATAGGGTAATAATAGTAGGGGATTTCAACTTCCCCAATATTAACTGGGATAGTCAGAGTGTGAAAGGCTTAGAGGGTGCGGAATTCTTAAAGTGCATCCAGGAGAGCTTTTTGAGCCAGCATGTAGAAAGTCCTACAAGAGAGGGGGCGGTACTGGACCTAATTCTAGGGAATGTAGCCGGGCAAGTGGCACATGTGTCAGTAGGAGCATTTTGGTGACAGTGACCATAATTCGGTGAGATTTAAGGTAGTCATGGAAAAGGACAAAGATGGACCGGAAATAAAGGTTCTAAATTGGGGGAAGGCCGATTTTAATATGATAAGGCAGGATCTGGCCAAAATGGACTGGGATCAGCTACTTGTAGGAAAATCCACATCAGAGCAATGGGAGTCTTTCAGAAAGGAAATAGAGTACAAGGCCAACATGTTCCCGTAAAGGTCAAGGGTGGGACCAACAAGCCCAGGGAACCCTGGATGTCAAGGGATATACAAGAATGGATTAGGAAAAAAAGGGAGGCTTTTGGCAGATACAAAGGACTAAAAATAGTGGAAGCCCTAGAGGAGTATAGAAAGTGCAGGGGGGTACTTAAAAAATAAATTAGGAGAGCGAAGAGGGGGCATGAAAAAACACTGGCGGGCAAAATAAAGGAAAATCCCAAGGTGTTTTATAAATATATTAAGGGCAAGAGGATAACCAGGGAAAGAGTAGGGCCCATTAGGGACCAAAGTGACAACCTATGTGTAGAACCGGAAGATGTAGGTGAGGTTTTAAATGAATATTTTGCATCTGTGTTCACTATGGAGAAGGTTCATGTAGGCATAGAAATCAGGCAGGGGGATTGTGATATACTTGAACAAATTAGTATTGAGAGGGAGGAGGTACTAGCGGTTTTAGCGGGCTTAAAAGTGGATAAATCCCCAGGCCCTGACGGGATGTATCCCAGGCTGCTGTGTGAGGCAAGGGAGGAGATTGCAGGGGCTCTGACACAAATTTTCAGAACCTCTCTGGCCACAGGGGAGGTGCCAGAGGACTGGAGAACAGCTAACGTAGTATCATTGTTCAAGAAGGGTAGTAGGGATAAACCAGGGAATTACAGGCCAGTGAGCCTAACATCAGTGGTAGGGAAATTATTGGAAAAAATTCTGAGGGACAGAATTAGTCTCCACTTGGAGAGGCAAGGATTAATCAAGGATAGTCAGCATGGCTTTGTCAGGGGGAGATCATGTCTAACCAATTTGATTGAATTTTTCGAGGGGGTGACTAGGTGCGTGGATGAGGGTAGTGCAGTTGATGTAGTCTACATGGACTTCAGTAAGGCTTTTGACAAAGTCCCGCATGGGAGACTGGTCAAGAAGGTAAGAGCCCATGGGATCCAGGGCACTTTGGCATATTGGATCCAAAATTGGCTTAGTGGCAAGAGGCAGAGGGTGATGGTCGAAGGTTGTTTTTGTGACTGGAAGCCTGTGTCCAGTGGTGTACCGCAGGGATCGGTGCTGGGTCATTTGCTGTTTGTAGTGTACATTCATGATTTAGATATGAATGTAGGAGGTATGATCAGTAAGTTCGCAGATGTCACGAAAATTGGTGGAGTGCTAAATAGCGAGGAGGGAAGCCTCAGGCTACAGGACGATATAGACGGGTTGGTCAGATGGGCAGAACAGTGGCAAATGGAATTTAACCCTGAGAAGTGTGAGGTGATGCATTTTGGGAGGACTAACAAGGTAAGGGAATACACAATGAATGGTAGGACCCTAGGAAGGACAGAGGATCAGAGGGACCTTGGTGTGCATGTACATTGATCCCTGAAGGCAGAAGGACAGGTAGATAAGGTGGTTAAAAAGGCATATGGGATACTTGCCTTAATTAGCCAAGGCATAGAATATAAGTCATGATGCGGAGATGCCGGTGTTGGACTGGGGTGGACAAAATTGAGAGGTCGCACAACACCAGGTTATAGTCCAACAGTTTTATTTGAAATCACAAGCTTTCGGAGCTATCGATTTGCTCCTTCCTCAGGTGAAGTAAATTAGATACAGAATCTCCAAAGCATATATAGATGGAAAACAAAGCATGTGTACTTTACAATTGCAGACCAATAAATTAAATCATCCTGACTATCTGCCGAGGTGTGATAAAGTTAATTAAGTCAGCCAGGAAGGTACCACATCAAAGACATAGCAAGATACAACTGAGACAATGAGGTGTAGTCGCAGGGGTTCTAACGTGTCAAAAGCTGCCGTCTGTATGTAAAACGAAAAGCTTTAACATTTTTTTACTTTTTTACTGGGAAAATCTTTTTACTTTTTTACTGGGAATCACATCTGTGAACAAGCTAACGACGACTCGATACATGACGTGATCCGGACTCGAGTCGTCGTTAGCTTGTTCACAGATGTGATTCCCAGTAAAAAAGTAAAAAAAATTTCCCAGTAAAAAAGTAAAAAAATGTTAAAGCTTTTCGTTTTACATACAGACGGCAGCTTTTGACACGTTAGAACCCCTGCGACTACACCTCATTGTCTCAGTTGTATCTTGCTATGTCTTTGATGTGGTACCTTCCTGGCTGACTTAATTAACTTTATCACACCTCGGCAGATAGTCAGGATGATTTAATTTATTGGTCTGCAATTGTAAAGTACACATGCTTTGTTTTCCATCTATATATGCTTTGGAGATTCTGTATCTAATTTACTTCACCTGAGGAAGGAGCAAATCGATAGCTCCGAAAGCTTGTGATTTCAAATAAAACTGTTGGACTATAACCTGGTGTTGTGCGACCTCTCAATAGAATATAAGAGCAGGGAGGTTATGATGGAGCTGTACAAAACGCTAGTTAGGCCACAGCTGAAATACTGTGTGCAGTTCTGGTTGCCACACTATAGTAAGGATGTGATTGCATTGGAGAGGGTGCAGAGGAGATTCACCAGGATGTTACCTGGGCTGGAGCATTTCAGCTATGAAGAGAGACTGGACAGGCTGGGGTTGTTTTCCTTAAGAGCAGAGAAGGCTGAGGGGGGACCTGATTGAGGTGTCCAAAATTATGAGGGGCATAGATAGGATAGATAGAAAGGAACTTTTCCCCTTAGTAGAGGGGTCAATAACCAGGGGGCATAGTTTCAAGGTAAGGGGCAGGAGGTTTCGAGGGGATTTGAGAAAAAACTTTTTCACCCAGAGGGTGGTTGGAATCTGGAACTCACTGCCTGAAAGGGTGGTAGAGGCAGGAACCCTCACAACATTCAAGAAGCATTTAGATGAGCACTTGAAATGCCATAGCATACAAGGCTACGGACCAAGTGCTGGAAAATGGGATTAGAATAGATAGGGCTTGATGGCCGGCGCGGACACGATGGGCCGAAGCGCCTTTTTCTGTGCTGTATAACTCTATGACAAGTTCTACTGCCACTCACCAGTTTGAATTTTTTAGCAATTTTGAAACTGATTCCGTACCCCTGGGCGTGTGCATACTTCAACAGAATGGCACAGGTTTATTCGCACAAGCACACAGCAGACCAAATACATGCATTTAATGTTAAAACTGAAGGAAAAAAACATTTGCTGAACATAGAGTTGTAAGTTCTAAAACAAATACAGTATTTTTCATCAGATGTGGATTTTTTTTTCTGTAGAATCTGACGCAAGAGATGGCACGGCAATTGATGTTACTGACAGTGCTGCATTTGTGGTGTTCATTTCTTGTCAATATCAACAGCTGACCCATTAATTTGTTGCTACCTTCAATCTTGGCAGACTTGTAACTTGGAGCACTGGGTTCCTTTAGTACTGGCGCTGGTGGTAGATTAGGTATGGTCGCTATGACAGATCATGTTTAATGACACACTATTTTGATATATATATATAACCTCTCCTTACAGCAAGCCGATTTCTGAAAATGGAGCTGGTAAGTGATGTACAAGAGAAGCTATAATTCAGAAAAGCCAATCAGGACCAGTTCAACAATAAAGGTAGCAAAGACCTTCACAAACTTAAAGAACGATAAGTTGTCAGAATTCAGTCAATGGGAAAAGGAAATGCCAGCACAAGTACAACAGCAAGTGGATGTTTGATCTATAGGGTAATAACTGAAGGTGGAAAAAGGAGTTTCGGAGGAACCAGAGACAATACAGAAAACAGAACCATCATTTGTGGTGAGACACGAGTGTCTGATTACACACTCTAGAACACAAGTGGAGCTAACCAGGCAGTCCACAATAAATAAACCACAGCCACAACAACAGAGCAGAAAAGACTGTGGCCAGTAAACAACTAAGTGAGCCAGAATAGCAACTGGAATCTCTGACAGAAAAGGCTCCCATGAGCACGATGACTATTAAAGCAATCCCCCCCCTCCCCAGCCTAATAACAAGGAGTGGTAAGAGTAATGCCAAAGCCACACAACAATTTTAATGTCAGTGACTTTGTATGAACTGTTACTCCAGAACCTGTTGTTGTTGCTGATGAAATGCTCCGATTTAAAAGTTTATATTGTTTTGAGGAGGGAGATGTATCAATTATCATATCCACAGCCAAATATAGGAAGTTCCTTGACTGCTCCTTACGACCTGGCAGTTTTTGTATGATTGACAGCTGCATGTATTTAAAATGGCCAAGCAGCAAAGAGCACATTTGTAAGCTCTCAAGTCTTTTCTAGTTTGTTGCCAACCGAACTTAATAACAAATACTCCAACTTTCCTGCCAATGTAGTAGTTTTCTACAGCATAAATCTCAAAACCAGTATATTAAAATAGCTTGAGGTTTGACTTATGGGCCAATGCGATTTAGGAGTGACCGGGCAAATTTTCAGTCACTTCCACGTTCTGTGCTTGCGAATATTCTAAACTACTGATTCAGTAGTTCCCTGTCTCCAGAACACTTTGGCGAATCTAAGTATTATTGACCGACAGAATAGTAAAAAAGAATTAGATTCCCAAAATCCAGTAACCTAGTTCAGTTTACTTTTGCTGACCTTACCTGGAGGAGGAGGGAGCAACCGACACTTTTTCAGGTCTCCTTTAGACGCACTCAGAATTAAATAGTGAGAACACTTCAGGTGCCATTCCTTGATTAAAAATAAATAAATATGGGGGAGGGGGGAGAAAGAGGTGTAAGAAACATTTCTCAAATGAATTTAAGTTAAAGCATTCTTTGAAATATCATGAAATGAGAAAATATTTGCTTTAATTATTAATAGTTAGCATTCAGTAGGGTCCTTTGCACCATTAACAACAAATCAATTCACTTTAGCATGTTCATTGATAAGTATCTGTAATTTATTTGAAATTAGGGCAGATTAAAGTGGATTTAAACAGGACTTCATTAATAGCGTGGCCTTACCTTTATCTGCCTAATTTGCTCATAATAGGTTAAAAAGTACTTTCTGTTAAGTCAACATTTTTTTTAAAGTCAGGAAGAAATGTTGCTCTCAAAACTGGTTTATGCATTCTATACCTTTCTCAAGTTTTATTTTGGAATATTTTTCCTAGAACTTATGGGACAGAACAAATATATTTTGAAAGTTGAAGGGCTGTTCCACTACTCAAACAGTTAAACAACACATTTAATTATAACAAATTACATTTACCTCATACTCATCAAAAGGTTCCAACATTTCTATCCTTTGCTTCTCCTGTTCTGGAATAAATCCAACATAAAACTCGTTCATGTCAATACAATGACATTCCTCCCAGCCCTAAAAGAGGCATGTAAGCAATTACAGACAAATAAATTTGTTACTTGGACAACAAATTGATTCTGTATGTTAGTCCAGTCATAAATTCTGAAGATAAGACTTTAAAACTCATTGCATTGAACAAAGGGAAAACATTTAACATGGCAAAGGATCGTAGAATGTTATGATGTGAAAAAAGCGAACTGAGCTAGTTATCAGCAAGTTGAAAGTTTACTGAAGCTCATTCTGTATTCCACTTGTAGTCTCCAGATACCTTACAGTATTCAATGTGCCCACTAAAAAAAACTACCAATAGAAAAAAAATAAAGTTTGGTCAATAAAAACATTCATCTTAGCTAAATGCTGCTAGTACAATAACTGGAGTGACTACTTCAGAAATTAAGCAAAGTATTTATTTTCAGATAATAAATGCTTTGTCCCCCCGCTCCCTATGATTTTTGCATCTGTGCTGGGAGCAATTTGCTCCCAGAATTATGTACTTTAAGACAGTTGCACATAGTGGCTGAAACATCTTTCCCTCCCATTTATGCCGCCTCCATCTGAGGAAAGATCGGAGATTGGCAGCTTGTCACGTGGAGGATCTATTCGCACGCCATACACCAAAGCAGCTATGATAGTTCAGCTGGGAGAGCATTATAGCGAAGATCTAAAGGCACTTGGTTCAATCCCAGGTCGCGGCAGCAAAGTAACTATTTAGAATCATACAATGATGCAGCACAGTAGGAGGCTATTCGGCCCATCATGCCTGTGCCAGCTTGTTGGTAGAACTATCCAATTAGTCCCACTCCCCTGCTCGAAGGTTAGAACTAAGCGACACTGATATTTCATCCACGCATTTGTTTTTGTAATTGGCCTGTGCTACAGCTGGCTAGAAAGTGTTCGATGCTGACACTAAATAACAAAGCTAGAAGGAGTTTCTCCCTCAGAATTAACATCTTTCACTTTGATGAGCATGAAGTGTTAATACATTTTTTTTTAAATATTAGTAGTCAAGGTTCATAAAAATGACATTAAGATCCTTACAGATGTATCAAGTTCAGGATACTTACTTTAGAATTTAATGGGAGGCTAAATGGTTATGTAAGCCATGTGCTTCTATATCTGACATAAAATGTACCATCAATGCCAAATTATAAAATACACGGCAGGTATTCTTTAAATTATTTTCACATTTGGAATATCATCACAGAATTGCTCACCAACCATTAAACCATCTGTTTGATGATTCAAACTTGATTTTGAATATTTGTATTTTAACATCTTTCACCTACTTTAAAAAGTATTTATGTTAATATGTATTTTAATGAGACATTGTCAACAGAATCCCTATGGAAACTAGCTTCTGTAGCAAACTGTGTTGTTTTCTACATATAGCAGGCTGCTTGACACAAATAACTGGACAAGTGAACACCACTGTAGAAACCTCTGCTTCTAGTAGTAGAGCTGTTGTAGGCGAAAAAACCTACACATGAGCTGGTGGGAAGTGAATCAAAGAAGCTAAAAGATTCACACTGTAACAAATTTGCTGTGTGGGGAACTTACACCATCATAATTGTAATAGATAGAATATCCGCGATGCTCAACTGACCTCATTTAAAAACCGTTTCCGCTGAGCTTCCTTTCCAGGAAACTGAACCAGTGCATGCAGAGTGGAGTTCAACTGCGTGAAATGTCGCTGCATGACCTGACCAAAGGGGTCACCTGGATGTATCTGTTCATAGACAACAAACACAGCTGACGAAAATCGGTCCGCTGCCCAATGGATTACTGCTGAAGAACTAGACAATAGTTTAACTTTGTCAGAAATCGATCAGAAAACTTAGACTCATTGCTTAAAACACCAATCTCATGGTTACTCTGAAAATAACCCAATTTCAAACAAAAAAATAAGTATCAGGATGGTTTGTCATTCCCTCCGATGCCTCTCTGAGCTAGGATTCTAAATTATTAGGAATATAGCCCTGAGGGGATAGTCAGGGACCTGTCCATAGGCCTTTGCCAATGACCCCTCATAGGTTGTTACTAGAGGTGTCTGAGCAATGTGGCATGATAGGCATTGCAATTTTCCCTCCCTCACAGAATAGTACATGGTCTTTACTATGCACCTCCCATGATGCTTAAAGATCTTTGAGTCGGTGGCAATGGACACCAGCTTGTAACTGTAACTTCCAACACTCACTTTAAACATTAACATCTGCAGGGCATTAGATACAATAATATCTTCAAAGGATTAATCCTGGCGACTGTGAACAGGACATCATTTTTAAATGTCTTAGAACGGTTTCTTCTCCCTAGCATCCACATCATCACCTTCAGTCGATTGAGTGGAAGTGGCAGCCTGTGAGCATCTCATGGATTGTCAAAGCTGTTCCTTGGTTACCCATTAGTAACCACATTTTAAAATGAATTCTACCTATTCCCACAGCGAGCTTTCTCTACCTGCCCCAAATTACCTGGAATACATTAACTTTAGCCAACACTGAGCACAAGCGCCAGCTACGGCTCAAATCTGAACTGTAACTATGAAGTAGCCAATAGAATGATTCTTCCTTTTATTTTGAATTATAACATTTTGTAGTGGATTGCTCTCAATTTAGATGTACTTGTCCATTAGTGTAGAAGTTGGAATAGTTTCAGAAGGACAAACAACCTTGCTGCTTGTCTCGTTGAAAATAGGTACATTAACAGTACATCAATTAAACCTACAAATCCATTGTAGTTACCTTTCATTTTTCATATACGTCAGTACAACTTCTGATAGCAGTAGGGTTGGGCAAGCAGGGTTTAGGCCAGTCTCCAGCAGTACATTATCTAACTCCCTTATTTCAGTCAGGTCAACGCCAAGCAACTTGTAATCCGTACCACTAAGACACAGATGACCTGCAACTCCAACAATGAAATATCACCACTATTAAAAAGGGACGGTCAAACCAGAATTAGATATTTAAACAAACGCATTAAGAAAAAGGAGTACTTTTTGCAATGTATTGCAATTTATTGTGTATAATCGTTCTATTTTTACAGTTGATAGTTTTGTTTGCACCACTGTACAAGTCAGTAGCCATTATAGAACATATAAAAGAAATAAAAATGAACTTTCATGGTACACACAGACATCTATATTTTTAATGTCATTTCTAATATATGTTTAAACATTTTCTGCAACCTTTGCCTATAAATTTGGCAATATGAAATAAGCCCACTGACTAGCCCTTCCTTTTCAAATAAACAAAGCCAAATGATTGTATTATGCAAACTATAATCCTATTGAGCAAGAATGCCTGCTATCATTTGCCCATTGTATCACTGTCAAAAGCCTCGCCAAAGTCAGCAAGCATTTTCAATGAAACATGTACTTGAAAAACAATCGTACCCATTTGAGCTGGTCTCACTTCATCAATGCAGCCTATGAGCTCCACGAGTTCCTGCTTGTTTTTAATCAGAGTGGCTTTGCGCTGAACCACATCTGGAAAATCCACCTCATATATAATCACATTTTTCAGCTCCCCACTTGCCTTTAGCCGAAAGTACAAGGAATCAAACCCAGCTCCAAGTGAGAGGATCTGTAGAAATAGGAATACATACCAAGCTCCAGTATTAAGCTCTAACGTACTATTCTCAGTGACTGTCAGAACACAAATGTTCAGATCAAGTATGATCCTGATATAAGTATACAATTACTCAGAATTCAGTTGCACAGTTGTATGCTTTAACAGCATAAATGTGTTCTAGTTAAACATACCTGAGAATATGCCCAGATAACAGATTATAGAATATTTAGAATACTGCTTCCTGAAACTCAGTTTAGACTCAGTCAGTGAAAAAACACGGTCCGTGTGTACAGGCAAACTTTCTTTTCTAAGGTGACAAAGCACTGAGTACTGTACCAAGATGCAGATTTATGTTTGTAGTTCCTTCACACAGTTTCCAATCTCGGCTGGTCTGTCTGACTGAGCTACCGAGCAGAAGACTAGTTGATTCTTCATAGGAAAATCACACCCAATCATCTTGCACAGCGTGAGGAGAGTCAAATAATGGCATTAGCAAAGGACAGGGATCAAAGGGGGATGGGACATAAAGATGGGAAGCTAAATATGTTTAATAAAGTTTTAATAAGCTATTTTCATGGAGAAAATGCACTAGAAACAGAACTAGACAAAATCCCCAATACTCACCTGTCTCTGAGAGTAACTCGCTGTGTGTTGTAAGAAGCAACGTAGACTATAATCCACTGCCTTTGCTCTCACGTAATAACCACTTCAGAGGGAAAAAAAGCAAAATTAGATTCCTATTGTTTTAGTGCAACATCTCAACCTATTCCAATATACAACATCTTTATTAAAGTACAATTTAGTGGTTAAACTGCTCTGATTTTAAGTTTTGAAGGAGCTGGGCAGCCTGCTGTTTCTATCACTCACGAACATCAATTTCAAGGCTTGGGATGGAATCCTCAGCTTACAATCAAGCTCAAATTCCCTAAACTGGTAAATATATAACCATAACTTATTGACCAAAGTGCATAAAACATTTCTCATTTTAGTTCACAACTCACACAAATCTGCATGACGTTGTAATGCATGCAATGGATTTCTTGGTTATTAACAGACAAAAGCAGTGTACTGAATAACTTCACACACAAGTTACTACAGTTCTGAAGCCATTTTTATGCTGGTGCTCATTTGGACTCGATTCCGAGATTGGCTTCCATCATCTGGCTCCCTTACTCTGACAAGAATGTCAAAGACTGAGTTTTTGTGGGTCTATGATTCTGCCGCCAGGTTACAAGATCTGGATTTAGTAGTGGAAGCACAGAGCTGACTAACTGACAGTTGTCACCCAGAATTTAATCTGAATGAACGACAGTTTAAAAGTAGCTCGAGACTTCTGTAACGACCAAAAGCAGTGAAAGGATCCATCTTATTACTTTGTCTACAAATTTAATTTCCTTTCTTCTAATTATCCTAGCAATATCTTAACATATTTCTGCTGATGTCAGAAGACGATGCTTATCAAAGGCTTCTGATTACCACAATGGGCAAAAAAATAAGAAATCCAATTACCATGAGCTTTGTGTATTGTGGTTTATTTCTAAATATACTATTCCGAAAAAGAAAACCTGCTGGCTACTTTTCAAAACAATCAGAATATACATCAGCATAAACCTTTCATACAGAGTTCTCTGGTAGGATTGAGCATTTGAGTTATTCATCATCGGTCGACTATTGTCGGAACTCCTTTGACCGTCCTTCACATTAAGGCAGGAACTTGAACCCTGGTGTATGTTTCAGACTGTCCGTGGGTTGGGTGCTCTTTCATTGACTTATGATGTACTGCAGTTGCGTCACGGCTTGCAGATTGTGGATGCAGTTGACTAATTCAAAGATTAGCTCCTCTGCCATTTGATGGCATTTTCTCCGTCAAGGGTCCCATTACCCAAAGCTCATGGAATTGAAGGCAAATTATTGGCCCGGTTAGACGGAGAGTAGGGATAATGGGTATCTGCTCGAATTGGAAGGAAGTGACTATTGGTGTCCCACAAGGATCTGTGCTGGGGCCTCAACCGTTCACTATATATATTAATGACTTAGAAAGCACAATGGAGAGCCATATATCCAAGTTTGCCGATGACACAAAGATTGGTGGTATAGTAAGTAGTGTAGACGGTAGCATAAAATTACAAAGAAGCAGTAATAGATTAAGTGAGCGGGCGAAACTGTGGCAGATGGATTTCAACGCAGGTAAGAGTGAGGTCATAGTCATAGAGTCATAACGGCAAAGAAGGAGGCCATTCGGCCCATCGAGTCTGTGCCGGCTCTCTGTAGAGCAATCCAGTCAGTCCCATTCCCCTGCTCTATCCCCGTAGCCCTGCAAGTTTATTTCCCTCAAGTGCCTATCCAATCTCCCCTTTAAAACATTGAGTGTCTCGCTTCCACCACTTCCATCGGCAGCGAATTCCAGGTCATCACCACTCGCTGCGTAAAAAGGTTTTTCCTCACATCCCCCCTGTATCTCTTGCCCAAAACCTTAAATCTGTGTCCCCTAGTCCTTGTACCATCAACTAGTGGGAACAGCGTTTCCCCGTCTAGCCTATCCAAACCCGTCATAATCTTGTACACCTCTATCAAATCACCCCTCAACCTCCTTTGCTCTAATGAAAACAAATCCAGCTTCTCCAACCTGTCCTTGTAGCTAAGATCCCTCATCCCTGGAACCGTTCTGGTAAATCTCCTCTGCACCCTCTCAAGGGCCTTCACATCCTTCCTAAAGTGTGATGACCAGAACTGGACGCAATACTCCAGTTGTGGCCTAACCAGCGCTTTATAAAGGTTCAGCATAACTTCTCTACTTTTGTACTCAATACCTCTATTTATGAAGCCCAAGATCCGATATGCTTTGTTAACCTCTCTCAATATGTCCTGCCACCTTCAGGGACCTATGCACATTAACTCCCAGGTCCCTCTGTCCCTGCACACTCTTTAAAACTGTGCCATTAAGTGTATATTGCCTCTCCCTGTTCCTTCTGCCAAAATGTATCACCTCACACTTCTCTGTATTAAATTCCATCTGCCACTTGTCTGCCCATTCTGCTAGCCTTTCTATGTCCTGTTGCAGTCGATAGGTATCATCATCACTGTTTGTCACACCCCCAAGTTTGGTGTCATCGGCAAATTTAGAAATTCTACTCTGTATTCCAATATCCAGGTCATCCAATCTGGACCAAAAAAGGATAGATCTGAGTATTATTTACATGGTGAAAAGGTAGGAACAGTGAAGGTCCAAAGAGATTTAGGGGTCCATGTACACAGATCACTAAAATGTAGTAGTCAGGTACAAAAAATAATCAAAAAGGCTCTTGAAAGGATATTGGAGAGGGAGGGGAAGGATCCAGTCGTTGTTGTCCCAACAACATAGGGAAGAGTAGGCAAGAGGTCCTGTTTGGGGAATACCAGGAACGAGGATCTAAATTAAACAGGACCTCAAAGTTTATACTCTCTGGATTATTACCTGAGCCACGTGCAAATTGGCGTAGGGATAAGCTGATTAGGGAAGTGAACATGTGGCTAAAGAGTGGTGTGGGAAAGAGGTGTTCCATTTCACAGGGGCACTGGCATCAGTATTGGGACAGGAAGGAGCTGTACCGTTGGGACGGGCTCCACCTGAACTGGTCTGGGACCAGGGTCTTAGCAGAAAGGATAAATAGGGCGGTCACAGGGACTTTAAACGAGTAAATGGGGGGGGGGCGGGAGGGCTCAGGTGGAAATTGTAGAACAAATAGTAGTTCAAAAACAAACGAAAGGGAAGAGAGTGGAGTAACAGTCAGAAGTTGTGCTTTAGGCACTACAGGTAGAGGGAAAACTAAAAGATGTAAAGTGATTAAACCAGGAGAGAGAAATAAGAAACATGCGAGTAAAACATCAGAGCTGAAGGACAGGCTAGGGTGTGCGGCCCAAATACGCGTTCTTTATACAAACGCACAGAGTATAAGGAATAAACTGAATGAACTACAGGTGCGAATTCAAATTGGAGGGTATGACATGGTAGACATGGCTGAAAGACGGTCAGGACTGGGAACTAAATATACCAGGTTATAAGGTCTACAGGAAAGATAGGGAAAATTGCAGAGGGGGAGGAATAGCCTTAGTGATTAAGGATGAAATCACTTAAATAATAAGAGAGGATATAAGAGGTAAGCAGGTAGTGGAGACTTTATGGGTAGAATTAAGAAATAGGAAGGGATTTAAGACTGTAGTAGGTGTTGTGTATAGGCCCCCTGGTAGCAGCTGTGAAGTGCTAGATTGTATAAATACAGAGATTAAACAAGCGTGTAGCAAAGGCAGATTGGTTTTAATGAGGGATTTTAACTTTCATATAGATTGGGAAAGGTAGTGAATTTCTTGAGTGTGTCCGGGATAGTTTTCTACAACAATATGTCCCAGAGGCAACAAGAAGGCATGCCATATTAGATTTAGTAATGAGCCACATTTAGTTAACAGCCTAACTGTGCGTGAACATTTATCCAATAGTAATCATAACATGATCCGAGTTCAACGTTGCGTTTGAAAGGGAGAAACGTGAAACAGCTACTAAGATTCTAGATTTGGGTAAGGCCGACTTCAGTGGGATGAGACAGAGACTGTCCACAGTAAACTGGGCAAATCTGTTAATGGGTAAAACGACAGATGATCAGTGGGAGATGTTCAAAAAAGAATTTAAGGTGATACAGGATCAGTTTATACCCCTGAGGAGCAAGAGCTCCACCTGCCAAAAAAAAACAGCCATGGATGACTAAAGAGGTAAGGGCAACACGGTGGCATAGTGGTTAGCACTGGTGCCTCACAGCGCCAGAGACCCGGGTTCGAATCTGACCTCGGGTGACTGTCTGTGTGGAGTTTGCACATTCTCCCCGTGTCTGCGTGGGTTTCCTCCGGGTGCTCCGGTTTCCTCCCACAGTCCAAAAATGTGTGGGTTAGGTTGATTTGGCTATGATAAATTGACCCTTAGTGTTAGGGGGGATTAAATATGTGGGGTTATGGGGATAGGATGGGATATGTTAGGGGGAATTAAATACGTGGGGTTACGGGGGTAGGGTGGGATATGTGTACTGTGGGGATTAAAGCAGGGACAGGGTACTGGATTTGGATGATCAGCCATGATCGTATTGAATGGCGGAGCAGGCTCGACGGGCCGAATGGCCTACTCCTGCTCCTAGATTCTATGTTTCTATGACAACATAAAACGAAAAGAAAAAGCATAAAATTGCAAAAAATAGCACAGATCCTGGCAAATGGGAAAGATACAAAGAACAACAAAGGGCGACAAAACAAATAGTAAGAGCTACAAAAAGGGAGTAAGCAAAGAAACTTGCATGGGATATCAAAATCAACACAAAGAATTTTTACAATTATATTAGGAAAAAGAGGGTAGGCAGGAGCAATGTTGGCCCCTTAAAAACTGAAAGCGGTGATATTGTCAATGATAATATGGAAATGGCGGACATGTTGAATAATTACTTTGCGTCAGTATTTACAGTAGAGGAAGAGGATAGCATGCCAGAAATCCCAAGGAAACTAATATTGAATCAGGGACAGGGACTCAATAAAATTAACGTAAGTAAAATAACAGTAATGAAGAAAATAATGGCACTAAAGAGTGACAAATCCCCAGGACCAGATGGTTTCCATCCCTGGGTTTTAAAGGAAGTAGGTGAGCACATTGCAGATGCCCTAACTAAACTCTTCCAAATTTCTGTCGATTCAGGAATTCCTTTAGATTGGAAAATTGTGCATGTCACTCCGCTATTTAAGAATGGCGAGAGGGAAACCAGGGAATTATAGACAAGTTAGCCTAGCATCTGTTGAGGAAACTGCTAGAGTCTATAATTAAGGATCGGGTGACTAAACACCTCGAAAATTTTCAGTTGATCAGAGAGAGCCAGCATGGATTTGTGAAAGGTAGGTCATGCCTGACAAACCTGATTGAATTTTTTGAAGAGGTGACTAAAGTAGTGGACAGGGGAATGTCTATGGATGTTATTTATATGGACTTCCAGAAGGCATCTGATAAAGTCCCACATAAGAGACTGTTAACTAAGGTAGAAGCCCATGGAATTGAGGGCAAATTATTGACCTGGTTAGGAAATTGGCTGAGCAGCAGGCAGACAGGCAGTAGGGATAATGGGCAGGTACTCAAATTGGCAGGATGTGACTCATGGTGTCCCGCAGGGATCTGTGTTGGGGCATCAACTATTCACAGTACTTATTAACAACTTAGATGATGGCATAGAAAGCCATATATCCAAATTTGCGATGACACAAAGATAGGCAGGCATTGAAGGCAGGTAGATGATAGCATAAAATTACAAAGGGATATCGACAGATTAAGTGAATGGGCAAAACGGTGGCAAATGGATTTCAATGTAAGCAAATGTGAGGTCATCCACTTTGGTCCTAAAAAGGATAGAGCAGGGTACATTCTAAATGGTGAAAAGCTAAAAACAGTGGATGTCCAAAGAGACTTGGGGGTTCAGGTACATTGATCATTAAAATGTCATGAACAGATACAGAAAATAATCAAAAAGGCTAATGTAATGCTGGCCTTTACATCTAGAGAACGAGAATGCAAGGGGGTAGAAGTTATGCTGCAGCTGTGCAAAACCCTGGTTAGACCACACCTGGAGTACTGTGAGCAGTTCTCGGCACCACACCTTAGGAAGGATGTATTGGCCTTGGAGGGAGTGCAGCGTAGGTTTACCAGAATGATACCCGGACTTCAAGGGTTAAGTTACGAGGAGAGATTACACAAATTAGGTTGTATTCCCTAGAATTTGGAATGTTATGGGGTGATCTATTATAAAGGATGCAATAACTGGGCACTTAGAAACTAATAGTAAGATTGGGCAGAGTCAACATGGATTTATGAAAGGGATATCCTGTTTGACAAACCTATTGGAGTTCTTTGAGGATGTAACTAGTGGAGTAGACAAAGGGGAAGTGGTACATGTGGTGTATTTGGATTTTCAGAAGGCCTTCGATAAGGTCCCACACAAGTGGTTGGTGAACAAAATTAGGGCACATGGAATTGGGGGTAATATACTAGCATGAATTGAGAATTGGTTAACAGACAGAAAACAAAGAGTAGGGATAAACGGGTCTTTTTCAGGATGGCAGGCTGTGACTAGTGGGGCACTGCAAGGATCGGTGCTTGGGCACCAGCTATTCACAATCTATATCAATGATTTGGATGAGGGGACTAAATGTAACATTTCCAAATTTGCTGATGATACAAAGCTAGGTGGCAGTGTCAGTTGTGAAGAGGATGTGAAGAGGCTTCAAGGGGATCTCGACAGGCTCAGTGAGTGGGCGAGAACCTGGCAGAAGGAATATAATGTGGATAAATGTGAAGTTATCCACTTTGGTAGAAAAAACAGAAAGGCAGAGTATTTCCTAAATGGTGAAAGATTGGGAAATGCAGATGCTCAAAGGAACCTGGGTGTCCTTGTACATGAGTCACTGAAAGTGAATGTGCAGGTGCAGCAAGCCATTAGGAAGGCAAATGGTATGCTGGCCTTCATTACAAGAGGATTTGAATACAGGAGTAAAGAAGTCTTACTCCAATTATATAGGGCCTTGGTGAGACCACACCTGGAGTACTGTGTACAATTTTGGTCTCCTTACCTAAGGAAGGATATACTTGCCACAGAGGGAGTGCAACGAAGGTTCACGAGATTGATTCCTGGGATGGCGGGACTGTCGTATGAGAAGAGATTGAGTAAACTAGGCCTGTATTCTCTTGAATTCAGAAGAATGAGAGGGGATCTCATTGAAGCATACAAAATTATTACAGGGCTTGATAGGGTGGATTCTGGGAGAATGTTTCCCTTGGCTGGGGAGTCTAGAACCAGGGGCCACAGCCTCAGGATAAAGGGTAGGCCATTCAGGACTGAGATGAGAAGAAATTTCTTCACACAGAGGGTGGTGAATCTTTGGAATTCTCTACCCCAGAGTGCTGTGGAGGCTCAGTCATTGGGTATATTCAAAACAGAAGTAGATAGATTTCTGACTAGTAAGGGCGTCGAGGGATATGGCAATAGGGCTGGTGAATGGAGTTGAGGCGGAGGATTAGCCATGATCTCATTGAATGGCGGAGCAGGCTCGAGGGGCCGAATGGCCTACTCCTGCTCCTATTTCTTATGTTCTTATATTCTTATGATCTGATCGAAGTTTTCAAGATATTAAGGGGAACAGATAGGGTAGATAGAGAGAAACTATTTCCGCTGGCTCGGGATTCTAGGACTAGGGAACATAGTCTAAAATTAGAGCCAGACATTTCAGGAGTGAAATTAGGAAACACTTCTACACACAAAGGGTGGTAGAAGTTTGGAACTCTCTTCCGCAAAGGGCAATTGATGCCAGATCAATTGTTAATTTTAAATCGGAGATTGATAGCTTTTTGTTAACTAAAGGTATTAATGGATATGGGCCAAAGGGGGGTATATGGAGTTAGATCGCAGATCAGCCATGATCTCATTGAATGGCGGAACAGGTTCAAGGGGCTCAATGGCCTCCTCCTGTTCCTATGTTCCGCATGGAATGTTAGCCTTTATAACTAGAGGGCTAGAATATAAAGGGGAGGAAGTGGTGCTACAGCTATACAAAGCCCTGGTTAGATCACATCTGGAGTACTGTGTACACTTCTTTGCACTGCACATTAGAAAGAATATATTGGCCTTGGAAGGAGTGCAGCAGAGATTCATCAGAATGTTACCAGGGCTCCAAGGGTTACATTAGGAGGAGAGATTACATAAACTAGGCTTGTATTCCCTGGAATATAGAAGGTTAAGGGATGATTTGATTGAGGTGCGTAGGATTTTGAAAGTAATTGATAGGGTAGATAGAAAGAAACTTTTTCCGCTGGTGGGGGAGTCTAGGACAAGGGGAGAAGGACTGTGCTGTTACTGTCATTACGGTAGCAGGTTTTAACACCTGACCTGGCATACATTTGAGTTATTAGCCATCCGATTTATTTGAATCCTTGTCAAACACTTTACTGGGTCAGATTTTTGTGTTAAGAAAAAGGTAATGAAGCCTAAGAATGTCATAATTATATTTTTTTCATTCATTCACTTTACCAATAAAATATAGTTTAAAAAAAAGACAAAAGTGGAAGCGATTTATTAACATTTATATCTACAAAAATAAAATGATAGCAGATTGCACTATTATTAGATTCACAAAATGAGTCATGAGGTCATATACAAACACCAGAGAAATACGTCTTCCACACACCAACATCTGATATTTTATAGCCTTTCATTTTGATTAAAATTACCTCACTTGTAAAACTGCATGTCATCAGCACCAACAAAAATATTCAGAAATCGACCAAAACAAAAAGGATCTTAGTTATTTATATTCTTTGTAACTGATTTCTCCAAGGAATAGTGATACTCCCACTTTAAAGGGGTATAAACGTCTTCGTGCAGAAGTGTTAGGGCAACACGGTGGCATAGTGGTTAGCACTGTTGCCTCACAGCGCCAGGGACCCGGGTCACTGTCTGTGTGGAGTTTGCACATTCTCCCCGTGTCTGCGGTTTCCTCCCACAGTCCAAAGATGTGCGGGTTAGGTTGATTTGGCTATGATAAATTGACCCTTAGTGTTAGGGGGATTAAATACGTGGGGTTACGGGGATAGGGTGGGATATGTGTGTCGGTGCAGGCTCGATGGGCCGAAATGGCCTCTATCTGCACTGTGGGGATTCTGTGGATTCTGTGTTCATCAAACATATGAAAAGCACTTGCCAAACACATGGTGAGTTAGCTGAGCTGGCTTCAGCACTCCTGGGCTATGGGAAAGGGGGGGAAAAAATCACCCAGAGTTTCCCCTCCACTGATTCCTGCTGGGATTAGCTGCGGACAAGATGGGACACAACTATGATGCCTCCACGGTGAATAGCCTGCCTCATCTTCTGAGCTCACACCTGAACACTGGCCACTTGAGTGAGGTATGGATCCCAAGGGATTTGAGTGAGGTATGGATCCCAAGGGATTTGAGTGAGGTATGGATCCCAAGGGACTTGAGTGAGGTATGGATCCCAAGGGACTGCACCCAATATAAGTCAATGCCTTCAGAAGAGGAGGAGAGAAAACTGGAGAAAACAACTAAATTCACTGAAACAAAATGATTCCAAAGTCAAAAGCAAAATACTGCGGATGCTGGAAATCTGAAATAAAAACAGAAAATGCTGGAAATACGCAGCAGGTCAGGCAACATCTGTGGAGGGAGAAACAGAGTTAACGTTTCAGGTCGATGACCTATCGTCAGAACTGGAAAAAGTTAGAGATGTAACAGATTTTAAGCAAGTGTAGGGGCAGGGAGAGGGGGGAAGGGAGGAAAGAACAAAAGGGAAGGTCTGTGATAGGATGGAAGGCAGGAGTGATTAAATGACAAAAGGTATGATTGTATAAAGCGAAAGGAGATGGTAATCGGACAAGTAAAGAGGTGTAAATGGGAATGGAAGAATCATCAACAGCTGTGAAAAAATAGGGGCCGAGGTTATGGTCTGAAATTGTTGAACTCGATGTTGAGTCCAGAAGGCTGTAAAGTACCTAATCGAAAGATGAGGTGCTGTTCCTCGAGCTTCGTTGGAACAGTGTAAGAGGCCGAGGACAGAGAGGTCACAGTGGGAGCGGAACGGAGAATTAAAGTGATTCCAAAGTCCCTTTAAGGTGCAAGATGCATCAAATACTTTTCACATGTAACCAAACAATTGGATCCACAGCATCATACCGATTGATCAGTGGAGCTCTTCTGGTGGTTTTATTTACAAATCCTTTCAGGAAGCCATCATTGAAGTAGCCTAAACTGACCATTGAACACTTGCTAACGATACTGCTGTCATTTGTACCCTGGACCTGCAAACAGATTCAATAAAAAAAGATAGTGTAAATGGGCAACATGTTAGTACTGTATAGGATAACAATATTTATACACATAAGAACATAGGAGCAGGAGTCGGCCATTTGGCCCTTCAAACCTGCTCCGCAATTCAATAAGATCATGGCTGATCTTCTACCTCATCTCCACTTTCCTGCACTATCCTCATATCCCTTGATTCCCTTAATATTCAAAAATCTATCGCTCTCTATCTTGAATATACTCAACGACTGAGCCTCCACAGCCCTCTGGGGTAGAGAATTCCAAAGATTCACCACCCTCTGAGTGAAGAAATTTCTCCTCATCTCAGTCCTAAATGGCCAGCCCCTTATTCTGAGACTGTGACCCCCTGGTTCTAGGCTCCCCAGCCAGGGGAAACATCCTCCCTGCATCTACCCGGTCAAGCCCTGTAAAAAAAAATTGTATGTTTCAATGAGATCACCTCTCAGTCTTCTAAACTCCAGAGAATATAGGCCGAGTCTACTCAATCTCTCCTCATAGGACAATCCCCCCATCCCAGGAGCCAGTCTGGTGAACCTTCGTTGCACTCCCTCTATGGCAAGTATATCCTTCCTTAGGTAAAGAGACCAAAACTATACACAATACTCCAGGTGTGGTCTCACCAGGGCCCTATATAATTGCAGTAAGACATCTTTACTCTTATACTCAAATCCTCTTGTAATAAAGGCCAACGTACCATTTGCTTTCCTAATTGCTTGCTGTACCTGCATGTTAACTTTCAGTGATTCATGTACAAGGACACCCAGGTCTCTCTGAACACCAACATTTCCCAATCTCTCACCATTTAAAAAATACTTTGCTTTTCTAATTTTCCTACCAAAGTGGATAACTTCACATTTCTCATTATATTCCATTTGCCATGTTCTTGCACACTCACTTAGCCTGTCTCTATCCCCGTGAAGCCTCTTTGCATCCTCCTCACAACTTACATTCCCACCCAGCTTTGTATCATCAGCAAACTTGGATAATATTACATTTGGTCCCCTCATCCAAATCATTAATCTAGATTGTGAATAGTTGAGGCCCAAGCACTGATCCTTGCGGTACCCCACTAGTTACAGCCTGCCAACCCGAAAATGACCCGTTTATTCCTACTCTCTGTTTTCTGACCGTTAACCAATCCTCAATCCATGCTAGTATATTACCCCCAATTCCCATGAGCCCTAATTTGTTTAATAACCTCTTGCGTGGCACCTTATCGAATGCCTTCTGAAAATCCAAATACAGGAAACTTTCGTTTATCCGGCACCCTAATATCCGGAATTCTCGCTTAACCGGCAAAAATCAGGTAAGTTTTATTATACAGACAAGACCCCGATTCTGACCTTTCGCCCCCACGAAAGGGGGGTCAACGTTCTTCCGACTCCGACCTGTCGCCGCCACGGAGGAAAAAGCCGGAGTCTCGTTTACCTTCCCTCTCCGGGTCCCAATTGTTCAGCCTGTGGCTGTGTACGGGGCTCTCGTACCTTGGTAAGTATACCTCTCTGTAATCCGGCACTTTCGATCAACCGGCACCACGCCGGTCCCGTCGGTGCCGGATAAACGAAAGTTTCCTGTACAACACATCCACTGGTTCCCCCTTATCTATTCTGCTAGTTACAACCTCAAAAAACTCTTAACAGATTTGTCAATCACGATTTCCCTTTCATAAATCCTAATTGACTCTGCCCAATCCTATTATTATTTTCTAAGTGCCCTGTTACCACGTCCTTAATAATATATTCTATTATTTTCCCTACTACTGATGTCCGGCTAACTGGCTGTAGTTCCCCGTTTTCTCTCCCCCTCCTTTCTTAAATAGTGGGGTTACATTTGCTACCTTCCAATCCGTGGGAACCATTCCAGAATCTATGGAATTTTGGAAAATGACAACCAATGCATCCACTATCTCTATAGTCACCTCTTTCAAAACGCTAGGATGTAGGCCATCAGCTCCAGAGGATTTATCAGCTTTCAGTCCCATTAATTTCTCCAGTACTATTTTTTACTAATACTAATTTCTTTCAGTTCCTCATTCTCGCTAGACTTTTGGTTCTCCACTATTTCTGGGAAGTTCTCAATTACCTGCTGCAATTACAGACCATCACTGGCAGAGAGCTGAGATCTGAGTGTACAGCTGCTCCCTTAGGTGGAGAATGGCACATCAGGAGATCCAAAAGAGGAAGCAGAATTTAAAAAAGGAAATTGTGAGATGAGGGGAATAAGATGAATTATACTGCGTTATCACAGTTTTCTATGGGCTCTGCTGGGATGATTTGAAATGACAATGCTGAAGAAATGCTCATCAGAAATTAGTACCAATATATCACATCTGATTGATTTTGATAAACTTTATTGGATCTAGGGAGATTACAACATGAATGTTTAATTGGGCCAGGCTTTTAAAAATGTCAGACATTAATAAGCACTGTAATAGTAGAATTGTGTTAAGTTCAGTCAGCCAGCAAATACATAGTAGTTTATAATCAGATTTGCAATTAACAGGCCTGATTAGAATGCTATACTAAGAAAATACCAGATATAGGCTGCATTTCCACTAGTCTACTGTAGATAATTCAATCATTTTAAGGATAAAAAATGCCCAATTAGGTGAATTGAGAAATGTAAATTGAGAAATGTAAATTAAAAAGTGAGAATTTAGTACTCAAAAATGTTCATATTACCAGATAATTTAAATTAAGCAACTATGCAGTTAACATAAAAGGGAACACAAAAGTCTTTTATAAACACATAGGCCCGGAATTTGCAGTGGGTAATAATAGCGAACGCAAAATGTTCGCTGTTATCACCCCTTTGAAACTGACCGTATCAGGATGTAGTGCATACGCATCCTAACGCGGAAATCCTGAAGTTGCGGTCAGTCATTCACTGCTCCAACATTGGCTGCGCTGTGCCCCCCGCCCCCCCCGATAGCCGGCACCAGTGAAACTGACAAAAACTTGGGCTTTTCCGCGGTAATATCGCTGTTAAATACCCCATTAAAAGTTAGACCTTGTGGATTAGGTGTAGCTAGGGTTTTAACAGCGTATTGACTGCTAAACAAATGTTAGGGCCTGGAAAAACTAATTTTAATTTTGTGGAGTGAATTTCTCCATTATATAAAAATTACAACATTTAAGACACTTAAAATAAAAATCATATTCCTTAAATGTTTGTTCATATTAATTTCAGGTTTACCTTTTTCCCATGTGAGAGCCCCAATCTTTGTTTTGCTCTCTATAATATTTTTTTAAAGTCAGAATAAAAGCCTGGTTCCCGGTTTGAGAGAATTCTGCATTGTGATTGGCTGCTTAGACAGCTTGTTAACATCACAGCAGATCGCGCTATGGGATCTCCACTACACTGCACTACACTGATCTCAATTGCACGTTGAAAAAGGCAAATTTCTCACCACGGAGATCGCGAGATCTTTGTGGGCAGCTTTCTTCTGGGCCAGCGGCGAGCGCCTGTACTTCGCCGCTGACTGCAAATTCTGGGCCATAAATAGATCGTGTTTGACAATCGAATTGAATTTTTTGATGAAGTAACAAAGAGGATGGATGAAGGGAATACAACTGGAGTATTGCGTCCAGTTCTGGTCACCACACTTTAGGAAGGATGTGAAGGCCCTTGAGAGGGTGCAGAGGAGATTTACCAGAATGGTTCCGGGGATGGGGGATCTTAGCTACAAGGACAGGTTGGAGAAGCTGGATTTGTTTTCATTAGAGCAAAGGAGGTTGAGTGGTGATTTGATAGAGGTGTACAGGATTATGACGGGTTTGGATAGGCTAGACGGGGAAAGGCTGTTCCCACTAGTTGATGGTACAAGGACTAGGGGACACAGATTTAAGGTTTTGGGCAAGAGATACAGGGGGGAAGTGAGGAAAAACTTTTTTACACAGCGAGTGGTGATGACCTGGAATTCGCTGCCGACGGAAGTGGTGGAAGCGGAGACACTCAATGTTTTCAAGGGGAAACTGGATAGGCACTTGAGGGAAATAAACTTGCAGGGCTACGGGGATAGAGCGGGGGAATGGGACTGACTGGATTGCTCTACAGAGAGTCGGCACGGACTCGATGGGCCGAATGGCCTCCTTCTGTGCCATTATGACTCTAAAAGGGTAGTCAAGGGAAGGGTGGGGCCGATTGGGGACCAAAAAGGAGATATTCTTGTGGAGGCAGAGAGCTGAGGTACTAAGTGAGTACTTTGCATCTGTCTTCACTAGAGAAGAGAATGCTGCAAATGTAGCAATAAAGGAGGAGGCAGTAGCGGTATTAGATAGGATAAAAATAAAGAGGATGTATTTAAGAGGTTAGCAGTCCTCAAAGTAGAAAAGCCACCCGGTCCGGATCGGATGCATCCTAGGTGACTGAGGGAAGGGTGGAAATTACGGAGGCTAAATGGTAACATTTTAAAGGGGGTGCAGGAACAGAGAGACCTGGGGTTTATGTACACAAATCTTTAAAGGTGGCAGGACAAGTTGAGAAGGCTGTTAAAAAAGCATATGGGATACTTGGCTTTATTAATAGAGGAATAGAGTACAAAAGCAAGGAAGGTATACTAAACCTTTATAAAGCATTGGTTAGGCCTCAGCTGGAGTACTGTGTTCAATTCTGGGCACCACACTTTAGGAAGGATGTCACGGCCTTAGAGAGGGTGCAGAAGAGATTTACTAGAATGGTACCAGGGATGAGGGACGTCACTTACGTGGAGAGACTGGAGAATCTGGGGTTGTTTTCCTTAGAGCAGAGAAGGTTAAGAGATTTGATACAGGTGTTCAAAATCGGTTTTGATAGAGTAAATAAGGAGAGACTGTTTCCAGTGGCAAAATGGTCAGTAATCAGAAGACACAGATTTAAGGTGATTGGCAAAAGAACCAGAGGTTACATGAGGAAACATTTTTTACGCAGCAAGTTGTTGTGATCGGGAATGCACTGCCTGAAAGGGCGGTGGAAGCAGATTCAATAGTAACATTCAAAAGAGAATTGGATAAATACTTGAAGGGAAAAAATCTACAGAGCTATGGGGAAAGAGCGGGGGATTGGGATTAATTAGACAGCTTTACCAAAGAGCTGACACAGGCATGATGGGCCAAATGGCCTCCTTCTGTGGTATATCATTCTACAATTCTATGGATTAATACTGTATAAATGTAGGTCGGTGCAAAACAAACTGCTTCACATCTCGCTGCAGCACCGTAAGATCAACAAGGATGATAGATTATAAATCCACTTTAATTTTTGGAATCATTTTATCTTTAATAAAGAAGCCAAATAGCTTGTTAAAATGAGTGACTGCCAGTGTTAATGAGTGGCATTACGCAAGCTTGAAAGGGAGACTATCACAATCCAGAAACAGTGCTGGCTGGGCCAGAAACCCAGCTTTTTTTTAATTGTAATTTTTAAGCACTCTCACAAATCTTGCTATATTTTGATTGCAAACACCAAGGTCACCTCAGGAACCCCACTGTATATTAGGGTGTGTATGGTTGTTCCACAAAAGCCACACTATATTTTAATGCTAATGTAGGATTTTTCCATGAGTCACACTATTATTCAGTCTGCAAGGAATCCCACAGTATAATACAATTTCCCTAGCTTCCTTACAAAATGCACTATATTGCAGAGATGAAAATCAAAACTACAAATGCTGCAAAACTTCAATAAAAAGAGAGAATGGTTGAAATACACAGCAGGCTCATCAGCATTTTAAAGGAGAAAACAGGTATTTCCAGATGCTGGCAAACCTGCTGTATAGTTCCAGCATTTTTTGGTATTGTATTGAACTTTGTACGGTTACATCACAAATCCTTATATTATATCAGACTCCATATGCTGACTTAACAAACCTCACTACATTGCATTTTGTGGAGTATCCAAATATTACTGCAGTTTGTGATGGCTTCACTAACATATGTTACAACTTGTCATTAGAAGTGCACTTTTTTGATCTCAATGAACCTCCAGCAATGGCTTCTCCTCTCACTCACAAATAGTCACCTCTGGTGTACCCCAAGGCTCCATCTGTAGCTCTTTCCTTATCATTTACAAGTTGCCCCATTGCAACATTATGGGGCCAGTTTTCCTATGGTCACTGACAACACATAGCTTCACCTTTAAGCTACTTAGCTCGACAACTACTTGTTATCAAACTACCTTTCTGATATAGAAACATAGAAACTAGGAGCAGGAGTAGGCCATTCGGCCCGTCGAGCCTGCTCCACCATTCAATACGATCATGGCTGATCATCCAAATCCAGCACCCTGTCCCTGCTTTCTCACACAGAATCCCCATCGAGCCTGCACCGACACATATCCCACCCTATCCCCATAACCCCACGTATTTAATTCCCCCTAACATATCCCATCCTATCCCCGTAACCCCACATATTTAATCCCCCCCTAACACTAAGGGTCAATTTATCATAGCCAAATCAACCTAACCCGCACATTTTTGGACTGTGGGAGGAAACCGGAGCACCCGGAGGAAACCCACGCAGATATCACATTGTGAATGAGCCAGAATGTTCTCCAATTGAAAAATGGAAAGACTTAGCCATCTTTTTTGGTTTCTGCCAAGAGCTGCATACTGTGACCACGAACTCCAGCAGCTTATTTAGGCAGATGATGCATAATCTCAATATCCTATCTGACCCAAAACTGAGCTTCAAACCCCATACCCTTTCCATTACCAAGACCGTTCTTTCACCTCAATATTACCCACCTCTGCCCCATCTCACCCACCAAAACACTTTCCCACACTTTTGTTACTGCTACACTTGACATCTTCAATGCCCTCCTTGCCAGCCTCCCAGAGCAGCCTGCTAAAAACCACAGCCTACATCTTGTCCTGCACTAAGTCCTTAACTAACCCCAGTCCTTGCCAATTCACATTGGCTCACTGCAGTCTAACACATCACATTCAAAATCCTCATGCCAGAGACTTGAGCACGTAATCTAGGTTGACACTTCAGTGCTGAGGGAGTGCTGCACTTAGAAATACTGTCTTTCAGATGAGATGTTAAGCAGAGATGGTGGCTCCCTCAGGTGGACATAAAGGATCCCATGGCATGATGCAAAGGGCAAGGAGCTCTCCCAGTGTCTTGGCCAACATTTAACCCTCGACGAGCACAGAATATCTGGCCATTTATCTCTGGTGTTTGTGAGACCTAACTGTGCAGTAATTGCTGTATTTCCCTACATTACAACAGTGACTACACTTCAACACTACTCCAATAGCTATTAAGTGTTTTGGGGTTCTCATGAGGTCATAAAAGGTGCTATACAAGTGAAAATTCTTTATTTTCTCATCATCCACAATTCCTAGCCTCACACCTTACCCTACCTCTGCAACATCCTCCAGCCTTACATCTCATGCTCTTTGGTCTGGCCTCCATTGTATCCACTCCACTGTTAGTGGCAGAACCTTCAGCCACCCTCCCTGGAATGCCTGGTCTTGACCTCTCTCCCCCACCTTTAAAAGCAAATCTACTCAACTGAGCTGCACCTCTCCTAACGCTCCCAATACTCCTGGGGGCCCATTTCCGAACACCTTCCACCTTAGAGGCGCTCTATAAGAACATAAGAAATAGGAGCAGGAGTAGACCAATCGGCCCCTCGAGCCTGCTCCGCCATTCAATGAGATCATGGCTGATCTGATCCAACCTCAACTCTAAAGAACACAAGTAGGAGCAGGACCCGGCCCCTGGGCCCGCTCCGCCACCCACAGGGCCTTGACCGATCCGAACTCAAACTCATGTCCAATTTCCTGCCCACTCCCCTTAACCCCTGATTCCCTTTACTTCTAGGAAACGGTCTATTTCTGTTTTAAATTTATTTAATGAAGTAGCTTCCACAGCTTCCTGGGGCAGCAAATTCCACAGACCCACTACCCTCTGAGTGAAAAAGTTTCTCCTCATCTCAGTTTTGAAAGAGCAGCCCCTTATTCTAAGATTATGTCCCCTAGTTCTAGTTTCACCCATCATTGGGAACATCCTCACCGCGTCCACCCGATCAAGCCCCTTCACAATCTTATATGTTTCAATAAGTGCAAGGTACTGCTGCCAGGCCCGAAGTGCCCAGGGCACAAGTACAATGGCGGCCGGGCCTGGACCAGCCTCGCTGCAGCTCCGCTTTGGTCTGAAATGAGGACCTGCCGAGCCTGCAATCCCGCCCCTATCCCGGAGGGACTGTCACTCACAGCAGCGTCCTTCCCGGCCTGTCTCCTGCTCCCACACCTTTTATTTCTGGCGCTAACAGCCGCTCCGCTCCCATTCTCCCCGCTCATTGCACCGAGTGCCGGCAGACTCTGCGCCTGCGCACTGCCAGCGGCATCGAGTGCCGGCAGGCTCTGCGCCTGCGCACTGCCGGCGGCATCGAGTGCCGGCAGACTCCGCGCCTGCGCACTGCCAGCGGCATCGAGTGCCGGCAGACTCCGCGCCTGCGCACTGCCAGCGGCACCGGGTGCCGGCAGACTCCGCGCCTGCGCACTGCCAGCGGCACCGGCCGACAGGCCCTGTATGTCTGCGCATGCGCCTGAAGTTATCAGGCTATTGGCTATTAGTCAACAAAGCTCCAGAGCTCAGATGACAGCACCAGAGGCAGTCAGTCATTTGTGGACATAATAGGAAGGTGTTAGAATTTATTTAACTTAATCACATGTACATCTTTCAAAGTGGGTGGTCATGCTATTTTATGCATAAATGTATCTATGTTATATAAGTATTTTACTGTGTAGGGAACAAAGATAAATACACTTTTATAAAAAGAAAACAAAGTTCATTTCTTGCATTGTTTCATAGCTGTGAGATAAAAGAAAGTCACTTTTTTCAAAATAGTACTGGGGCAAAGTTTAAACTTCAATAGATGAAGATTTGCTACAATGAAGACTCTTTAATTTCCACCCCACAAATGCCCAACATAAGAACATAAGAAATAGGAGCTGGAGTCGGCCATACTGCCCCACGAGCCATTCAACAAGATCAGGGCTGATCTTCTACCTCAACTCCACCTTCCTACCCTATCCCCATATCCCTTTATTCCATTTGTTCCCAAAAATTTATCGACCTCTGTCTTGAATATACTCAACGACTGAGCCTCCACAGCTCTCTGGGGTAGAGAATTCCAAAGATTCACAACCCTTTGAGTGAAGAAATTTCTCCTCATCTCAGTCCTAAATGGTCAACCCCTTATTCTGTGACTGTGACCCCGTGTTCTAGATTCCCCAGCCAGGGGAAATATTTTCCCAGCATTAACCCTGTCAAGTCCCTTAAAAATGTTATATGTTTCAATTACATCACCTCTCATTCTTCTAAACTCTAAGGAACATAGGCCTAGTCTACACAATCTCTACTCATAGGGCAATTCCCTCATCCCAAGAAACAGTCTAATGAATCTTCACTGCACTCCCTCTAAGGCAAGTATGTCTTTCCTTAGGTAAGGAGACCAGGACTGTACACATTACTCCAGATGTGGCCTCGCCAATGCCCTATATAATTGTCGTAAGATTTCTTTACTCTTTGCCATTTGCTTTCCTAACTGCTTGCTGTATCTGCATGTTAACTTTCTGTGATTCATGTACAAGGACACCCAGGTCCCTCTGAGTGCAAACATTTCCCAGTCTGTCACCATTTAATAAATACTCTGCTTTTCTATTTTTCCTACCAAAGTGGATAACTTCACACTTCCCCACATTGCATTCCATTTGCCATGTTCTTGCCCACTCAGTCAACCTGTCTATATCTCTCTGCTGCCTCTTTGCATCTTCCTCACAGCTTACTTTCCCACCTAACTGTGTATCATCAGCAAACTTGGATACGTTACACTCAGTCCCTTCATCTAAGTCTAAATCCCCACTAGTTACAGCCTAAAAAAGTCCCGTTTATTCCTACTCTCTGTTTTCTTTCCATTAACCAATCCTCAATCCATGCTAATATATTACCCCCAATACCATGAGTCCTAATTTTGTGTAATAACCTCTTGTGTTGCACCTTATCGAATGCTTTTTGAAAAACCAAATAACAAATACGGTAGCGTAGTGGTAATGTCATTGGGCTAGTAATCCAGAGGCCTGGGCTAATGATCCAAGAGCTGTAAGTTCAAATCCCACCACGGCAGCTGGGGAATTTAAATTCAGTTAGTTAAATAAATCTGGAATAATTGCTAGTATCAGTAATGGTAACCACGAAACTATCGGATTGTTGTTAAAAACCCATCTGATTCACTAATGTCATCCTTACCTGGTCTGGCCTATATGTGACTCCACAGCAATGTGGTTGACTCTTAACTGCCCTCTGAAATGACCTAGCAAGCCACTCAGTTGTAACTAACTGCTACTGAAACACAATAATAAGAATGAAACCAGATGGACCACCTGGCATTGACCTTGGCACCAGCTACAGGCATGGCAACAGCCCAGTCAACCCTGCAAAGTCCTCCTCACCAACATCTGGGGACTTGTGCCAAAATTGGGAGAGCTGTCCCACAGACTAGTCAAGCAACAACCTGACATAGTCATGCTCACAGAATCATACCTTTCAGCCAATGTCCCAGACTCCTCCATCACCATCCCTGGGTATGTCCTGTTCCACAGTGGATGATCCATATCGGCCTACTCCTGAGGTTCACAGAAGCCAGTCTTCAGTTATTTTGATTCACTCCACGTGATATCAAGAAACGGCTGAGCGCACTGGATACAGCAAAGGCTATGGGCCCTGACAACATCCCGGCTATCGTGCTGAAGACTTGTGCTCCAGAACTAGCCGCGCCTCTAGCCAAGCTGTTCCAGTACAGCTACAACACTGGCATCTATCTGACAATGTGGAAAACTGCCCAGGTATGTCCTGTCCACAAAAAGCAGGACAAATCCAACCCGGCCAATTACCGCCCCATCAGTCTACTCTCAATCATCAGCAAAGTGATGGAAGGAGTCATCGATTAGTTTAAATTGTGAGAAGTCGCACAACACCAGGTTATAGTCCAACAATTTTATTTGAAATCACAAGCTTTCGGAGCGCTGCTCCTTCGTCAGGTGAAGTGAAGAAATACAAAGGGGCACAGCATATAATGATGCTGATAACATTCGAGAAGGATAAATTTCATGATCGAGGACATTGTACTGTAAAATATGACGAAGGAGCAGCGCTCCAAAAGCTTGTGATTTCAAATAAAACTGTTGGACTATAACCTGGTGTTGTGCGACTTCTCACATTTGTCCACCCCAGTCCAACACCGGCATCTCCACATCAGTTTAAATTGTGTTCTCGAAAAGCCTGTCTTTTCCCCTCAATGATGCTGATAACATTCGAGAAGGATAAAATTTCATGATCGAGGACATTGTACTGTAAAATATGACGAAGGAGCAGCGCTCCGAAAGCTTGTGATTTCAAATAAAGCTGTTGGACTATAACCTGGTATTGTGCGACTTCTCACTACTGTAAAATAGGCACATATAAATAAATAAACTAGGTGGATAAATATTGAGCTTAAAGAATTATTAAGATTGAAACACATAAGCTTTTAAAACACAGGCTTTTCATCACAGCAGGGGGTAGTGTAAGAGCCGGAGATTGCTGTAATATAATAGGGAATATGTTGCTATACAGCATGCATCAAAGGTTATTTACAACAAAGCTATGGCTCAGGGAAAAACAATGATAGGAAGTAATAGAATGGTGTGAAAGGCATTGGGCCTCTCATCTCTGTTTGGCAATCGGTTCGAACAGCTGGGTGGTCATAAAACATCAAATAGTGTTGCATCCAGCAGGAAGAAGACTATAAAGAAAATGGTATAAAAAGGGATGCCATGGGCTGAATTTTAATCTTCAGGAGCTCATGGGTTTGGGTGCGGGTGGGGGGTTAAAACCGGAGAAATTGACATGCGTCGGGAACCATGGGATTCCCGGGCTTCCTGAAACTCATCAGTGAAAGCACGGCGAGTACACGACGGCTATTGAGGGGGTCAATCCATGTCATGGAAATATGGCAATAAATAGTCAGTACTCACAGCTGCTTTCTTACCTGCTAGTGGGAAAGGGTTTGTTCACAGTAGTATTGCTGCGAGTTTACTTTCTACACTTTGAAGATTTACTCTATCACATCAGGATGGTGCTGCTTTAGCTGCCTTAGACTGGACCTCAGATGAGGACTAAGATGACCAGCAACAGCAATTATGTCAACTTTACCACCGAGGATGCCAGTCAGAATGAGCTTTGCGGCTCCGGATGACTTCCCACAGATGCAGGGCGCATCGACTGCACCCCCTGAACAACCAGGAGTTTTTGTCAACCACAAGGGCTTCCACTCCATCAATGTGCAGCTGGTGTGCAACCACAAAAAGATGCTTATGGAGGGGTGCACAAGATACCCGGGCAGCTGCCATGATGCTTTCGTCCTGCGGTAGTCCAAGCTCCCTCATCTCTTCGCACCTGGAAGCAGACTTAAGAGGTGGCTGCTAGGCAACAAGGGATACCCACTGCAAACTTGGCTCATGACCAATGTTCCCTTTAAGCTGCACAGCCGCACAGCGCTCTCGAGGTTCCGTGCAGTCGGCTCACCGGCTTTTAAATGGAAAAAAACGCGCATGCACGGAATTTTGAATGGGCCCCGCAGCCCGTTAAAGGGGCTGCGTGGCCCAAAAAAAATGAAAGCGAACATTTCTCATGACACCTGTCAGAAACCCCAACATCGCTACAATGAATGCCATATTACCGCCAGATGCATGTTTGAATAGGCCATCGGCATGCTGAAGATGCGCTTCAGGTGCCTTGACAGATCTAGAGGTGCCCTTCAGTACGCACCAGCCAGGGTCTACAGAATAGTCATGGTTTGTTGTGTGCTGTACAACATTGCGCAACAGCGAGGCTTGGACCTGCAGGCGGACTAAGGCGAAGAGCTCAGATCCTCCTCAGATGATTCGGAGGGAGAGGAGGAAGAAGAAGTGAAGGAGGAGTAGGGTGATGAGGGCGATGCACTCCCAGCTGCTCACGTTGTTGCCCGGAATGCCAGGGATGCCCTTATTAATGTAAGGTTCACTTAGTTGCACCAAAAAATGCAACAGCCACTCTTCCCCCTCCCCACCCAATGCCACTGACACAAAGCAGTCCTGCAACCAACCAACCACCCCTTGAACATCCCCAAATTGGTCCCCATCAGTTCATGTCTTCAAATCATTAAACAAGTTAGAAGGCCACTTATCACCCCGCACCCAAGAATGGACAAGACAGGAAAGTGGTGAAAAAGAATAACATTTATGTGAGCTAAATAAAGAACAAAAACTTATCAAAACAGCATTTTCTCAGACACCCATGTGCAACTACAAAGCCTTACTCTTCCTTTTTCTGCTACTCCAACGTGGTGCAACTGGTGTGGCTTCAGCAGAGGTAGAGGCAGGCTGCTCACATCCCTGCGTTGATTGCTGAGATGCTCTTGGCCGACGTCCTTTATGTTTTGGAGCATGTGAGGGCCCAGCCAAAAAATGCTCCACCTGCATGGGTAGACCTGGCAATCGGAGACGAGGCAGCTGGTGGGCTACTGACTGAGAGGTGGGCTGTGGGTGAGAAGTGGAAGCGCTTTGAGTGAAGTCCCCACTTCCATGACCCCTTTTGCCATCATCCATCTCATAGCCCAACTGCATTTCCTGGCCGCCTCCAGAGGGTGCAAAAGGGTTATTGCCCGGGGAGGGCAAAAAAATGCCTCCCGCGAAATTTGGCGGGGCGTTGCTGAGGCGCTACCCGATAGCTCTCCGCCCCCGCCGGTAGCACCCTGGGCTGCTGCGCCTCCGGCGATGATGTCATTGCCGTGTGCGGCGACCCCTTAGCACTCTGCCGCATCCCCTTACTGCCCCGTGGCAGAAATTTGGCTGCGCCCCGCGAGGCTGCCGCGGGCGGTGTCAGCGCCAGCCTTGCCGGTCGCGAGCCGGGCCGATCTGCGCTAGCGGGGCGGTAATTAAAGGGGAGGTGCGGAACGCGACCCGGCCGCCATTTTCTTTTATTGGCCGACCTCCAGGTCGGCCCTCCGTGGTGTGCCATGGTGTAGTTCTGGCCGCCATCGTGCAGCCTGGCACCGCGTCTTGACGCCGGGCTGCTGCCATGGCACCACGCCGTCCTGGTGGCCTAGTTGGGGCCATTGGAGGCCCAGCAGAATGTGCAGTGGCCCTCCCCTTTAAGTAAAGGGGAGGGACGTTAAAACATGGCAGCGCTTCACTGCCGATCGCACCCCAACATCGCCACGGTTACCGCCCCACCATGAAGTGGAGCGCCCAACATTGCGCTCCACTTCCTGGGCAGGGCGGTAAGGCGAATTTCGCGGCCGAGGTGGTACTTCATCGCCGGGCACAGGATGTCCCGCCTTGACAGCCTTACTGCACCGAAACAGGGCGCTACCGAATATCACGCCCAAAATTTTTGGTCATTAATCTCATTGCTGTTTGTGGGACCTTTCTGTGTACAATTTGGCTGCCATGTTTCCCTACATTATAACAGTGACTACACTTCAAAAGTAATTAATTGGCTGTGAAGCACTTGAGGATATCCTGATGTTGCGAAAGTTGCTATATAAATGCAAATTCATTCTTTATTCATTCTATCAGCTAAATAAGAACAAACTTGGAATCAAACCTGGAATCCTCCTCATTCAGGAACAATGATTTTACCATTGAGATATTGGAACACATTTTATATTTTTAACATTTTGAAGAATGGCATGCCACTTATCCCTCAAAATTCAGCCAGTGTTAATTTGATAATATTAGTTAGCTTTTAGCTGTCGATATGAATGGATCAGGTATTAGCGGGTGCGGCACTAGCGTGCCATTGAGAGATGCATGGAATAAGTGAACCTTGAACAGAAGCACCTGCTATACTTGTTTGTACATTGCTGAATGGAGAACTAATCTATGGGAGGAAAACAAGCCCCATGAGCTCTGGTGACACAGAAAATAATTTTATTTCAGAGGGGAAAAAGAGTCACTTTGTTTTTCCTTTTTTAGATTAAAAAACGATTAATTGTGAAGTATAAAAGTGCATAAAATTAGCCGGAATGCATAATTTTTAATGTAAAAATGTTAAGTTTTCCAGAGAAGCTTTTGAAGTGTAGTCACTGTTGTAATGTAGGAAACACTTCTCATTCTTGTGTTTTGAGCTATTTGTGGCTGTGTCAGCTTTTTTTGGACTAACCTTTGTTGGTTTTCTACATTGGAAGTATGAAAGAAAGAAAGACCTGCATTTATATAGCGCCTTTCATGACCGCCGGACATCCCAAAGCGCTTTACTGCCAATGAAGTACTTTTGAAGTGTAGTCACTGTTGTAATATAGGAAACGCGGCAGCCAATTTGCGTACAGCAAGGTCCCGCAACCAACAATGTGATAAGGACTAGATAATCTGTTTTAGTGATGCTTATTGAGGGATAAATATTGGCCAGGACACCGGGGATAACTCCCCTGCGCTTCTTCGAAATAGTGCCATGGGATCTTTTATGTCCACCTGAGAGAACAGACGGCACCTCCAACAGTACAGCACGCCTTCAGTACTGCACTGGAGTGTCAGCCTAGATTTTTGTGCTCAAGTCTCTGGCACTGTCAAGCCAAGTATGCACTGACAGTGGGAAATATCTAGGATACAGCTGGACTGCAGCGGTTCAAGAAGGCAGTTCACCACCACCTTCTCAAGGACAATTAGGGATGGGCAATAAATGATGGCCTTGCCAGCGATGCCCACATCCCATAAATGAATAAAAAAATATATAGCATTGTACATACTATTGTGATGATACATCTGATGTTATCATTCAACAGAACTTAAAAAGCAACTCAAAAGCAATTCTAAATAATTTAATTGCATTAATGGAGGCCAATAAACTTCAAAAGAATTCCAGAATGATCTGATAACAACATTACCCTTTAACAACCTTGCTGCTCAAAATTACATAATCAAGTCGTCAGAATATTTTTCTGCCCTTCCCAGTTTTCTTCCCTCATCTCTCCTGCAGGTGCTGATTCGTTGATGGCTTGCCATTTCCTGGCGCTAGTTACCCTTAGGTATATGACCCAAATGGTCATTATCTGTTATTCATATGTGAGCCTTGACCATGAATTTTGGGATGCTGTTTAATATCACTGCTGAGCCTTTTCCTGCCCCTAACTGTTCTCACAGATGCCCTTCCGACTGGGACCATTGGACCATTGGACCATTGGACCATTGGACCATTGGACCATGGGACCATTGGACCATTGGACCATTGGACCATTGGACCATTGGACCATTGGACCATTGGACAACACTCAGAAGTGGGAACCTGAGTAGATTTTCTTTCCCTAACCCAATAACAACAACAACAACTTGTATTTATATAGCACCTTTAACGCAGTAAAATGTGCCAAGGTGCTGCACAGGAGTATTGTAAGACACACCGAGCCACATAAAGATAAATTAGGGCAGGTGACCAAAAGCTTGGTCAAAGAGGTAGGTTTTAAGGAGCATCTTAAAGGAGGAAAGAGAGGTATAGGGAGGGAATTCCAGAGCTTAGGGCCTAGGCAACAGAAGGCACGGCCACCAATGGTTGAGCGATTATAATCAGGGATGCTCAAGACGGCAGACTTAGAGGAGCGCAGATATCTCGGGAGATTGTGGGGCTGGAGGAGATTACAGAGATAGGAAGGGGCGAGGCCATGGAGGGATTTGAAAACAAGGATGAGAATTTTGAAATCGAGGCGCTGCTTAACCGGGAGTCAATGTAGGTCAGCGAGCACAGGGGAGATGGGCGAACGGGACTTGGTGCGAATTAGGACACGGGCAGCTGAGTTTTGGATGACCTCAAGTTTATGTAGGGTGGAATGTGGGAGGCCAGCCAGGAGTGCGTTGGAATAGTCAAGTCTAGAGGTAACAAAGGCATGGATGAGGGTTTCAGCAGCGGATGAGCTGAGGCAAGGGTGGACGATGTTACGGAGGTGGAAGTAGGCGGTCTTTGTTATGCTGTGGATATGTGGTCGGAAGCTCATTTCAGGGTCAAATATGACACCAAGGTTGTGAACAGTGTGGTTCAGCCTCAGACAGATGTTAGGGAGAGGGATGGAGTCAGTGGCTAGGGAATGGAGTTTGTGGCAGGGACTGAAAACAATGGCTTCGGTCTTCCCAATATTTAATTGGAGAAAATTTTTGCTCATCCAGAACTGTATGTCGGACAAGCTGTCTGCCAATTTAGAGACCGTGGAGGGGTCGAGAGAAGAGGTAGTGAGGTAGAGCTGGGTGTCGTCAGCGTACATGTGGAAACTGATGCTGTGTTTTCGGATGATGTCGCCAAGGGGCAACATGTAGATGAGAAATAGGAGGGGGCCAAGGATAGATCCTTGGGGAACACCAGAGGTAACAATGTGGGTGCGGGAAGAGAAGCCGTTGCAGGTGATTCTCTGGCTATAATTAGATAGATAAGAATGGAACCAGGCGAGTGTAGTCCCACCCAGCTGGACAACGGTGGAGAGGCATTGGAGACGGATGGAGTGGTCAACTGTGTCAAAGGCTGCAGACAAGTCAAGAAGGACAAGGAGGGACAGTTTACCTTTGTCACAGTCACAAAGGATGTCATTTGTGACTTTGATGAGGGCCATTTTGTAGCTGTGGCAAGGGCGGAAACCTGATTGGAGGGATTCAAACATGGAACTGCGGGAAAGATGGCCACGGATTTGGGAGGCGACAACACGTTCAAGGACTTTGGAGAGGAAAGTGAGTTTGAGATGGGGCGGTAGTTTGCAAGGACGGAGGGATCAAGGGTTGGTTTTTTGAGGAGAGGGGTGATGATGGCAGATTTGAGTGAGAGGGGGACAGTACCTGAGCAGAGAGAACCGTTAACAATATCAGCTAACATGGGAGCCAGAAAAGGACATTTATGTCAATTGTAATGATCCAACTACCAGCCCAGCTAATTCAGAAAAGGCTGGGGTTTGAACCTGGATCTTTCCTGGTCTTTATGGATCAGCCAATAGGTAGCTTTGGTGAGATATTTTTCATATACCTTATACTTTATTCTGTTCCTATTCAGAACAGGATGATTATTGTGCTGCTGGGACCATGGGAATATCACCCGTGGAAAGCAACTAGACCTGAATAATGCAGCTCGTAATGTTAGATTGATATCCTGATTATCTAGGTTACCTCAGAAGATCAAGGACAAGTTTCACAGAGCGTTGCCTTTGAAGGGTTTTTAGAACTATATTCACCTCCTGTGGAAGATTAAATAGATTGGATAGAAGTATGAGGGCATATTTTCTGGCTGGTGGTCTTGGTCCTGGAACATGGGAGTGGGGCCAAGAAATCAGGGAAGGAATTCATTTTGTAGGATCCCTGCCCAATCTTCAGGCTGGCCTTTTGGACAGCCTATAGTGCTCTTGCCCATGAATCTGACCGTTTCCCTCCCCCCAAGTTCCTGACCCACTGCCCATTGCCCAAGTTCCTGACCTCCCCCACCTCAAAGTTTCTGACCTCTCCCCGCTCAAGTTCCCCCCCCCCCAATAGATGGGGCATTGTGTGTAGGTCACGGATTGTTAACTGGTTTATTGGATATGAAGTGAATAGTGACAGTGTCATGACTTCGTCCAGTCCAATGATGTCACTTGCCACACACGCACTGAGCTTTCCAAGAAATCAACCAGGTTTAGAGAGAGGAGAGAGAGAACATGGTGCAGAACGTGATCCGTCTTACCATCTGGATCACGTTCTCACTCTCACCACCCCACCCCCACCGCCCCCCGCCGCTTTAGACCTGGATCACATTCTTCCCCCATCCCCGCTGTGCTCTCCGTGCTCTTTACACGACCCTGAGTTCCTGACCTTCTCCCCCGCCTAGTTCCTGATCTCCTCTCCCCTCCGATCCTCTCTCTTTCCCATTCAATCCTCTCTCCCCCACCTCCTCTCTCTCTCTCCCCTACCCTGGTGGAGCAGGCTTGAGGGGCCGAATGGCCTACTCCTGCTCCTATTTCTTATGTTCTTATGTACTCTCTTTCCCCCCTCCTCTCTCTCTCACCCTTTGTCTCTCTCTCCCCCTCCTTTCTCCCTCTCTCCCCTCTCACTCTCCCTTCCCTCTTCCTCTCTCTCCCCCTCTTTTTCTCCCCTCTCCTCTCTCCCCCCTCCGATCACCTCTCTTTCTCACCCCTACGATCCCACCTCTCTCTCTCCCCCTCCTCTCTCTCCCTCCTCCAATCCTTTCTCTCACCCCTCCGATTTACTCCTCTCTCCCCCTCCTCTCTCTTCTCCTCTCTCTCCCTCCTACCTCTCCCCTCCTCTCTCTCCCCCCTCTTCTCCTTCATCTCTCTCCCTCCTACCTCTCCTCTCCTCTCTCTCTCCCCCCTCTTCTCCTCTCTCTCCCTCCTACCTCTCCCCTCCTCTCTCTCTCCGCTCTCCCCTCCTCTCTCTCCCCCCTCCATTTCCCTCTCTCTCTTTTACCCCCACCCCACCCCGCACACCCCAGCCCCGCCACCAAGGGATCCAGTGACCTTTTCCTTACGGAGCCAAGGAAAGCGTGGCCCGCGGTGCAGGCCGCACTGTTGGGTACTGTGCATTCGTGGCTTCAGTAAACAGTGTACAAACGCAGAAGGGGTTCTGATGCGCATGCACATCTCCGGGATACCGCGCGCATGCGCAGATGGTCGCAAAGATGTTCGTGCAGATAATCACAGCGTTTAAATAATGGAGTTGAGATCATGCCATGCGGGTCCACATCATGCCCGCTGCCACTGATTGGATGGGAAACCCGGAAGTAAAATGATAATGAGGTGGCTGAGTTAAATAGCCACTGACAGATGCATTGAACTTACTTCTGGGTTTCCCGCGCGCTATCAGACCCCACTGCTCCCAGCGCGTCGCAAACTTAAAATCGGGCCCATGCTTTACTTAGTTAGAAAGAAAGAGACCTCTTGCTGCCTTCGAGACCCAGTGGTGTGAACAGGCTTAGAGAAGCAGCTTCGCGATTCCTCATTAAAATCCATGTATGTGTCAGACGTGAGGTTAATGTGTGCTACTCTGTATGGGTGTTTAGGATGTTTAAGATTAATGTTTTGTCAATAATAAATGAAGTGAATTATCAAACATATTACTGTCTCTAGCTTTATGAGTCTGTTTAAAGGGTAAAGGACTTATCCAACACAGAGAAAATCATTTATATGCACTTCTAGTAGGGGTGGCAGTTTGGAAATTATAGGAACAGAAGTAGGCCATTCAGCCCCTCGGTCTGTTCTGCCATTCAATAAGATCATGGCTGATCTGTACCAAGAGTGGGAGCCTTGGCATCATTTTCCCTTCCTTAACCCAGAGGGAGTGCTGCCAATTGTAGCAAATAATTACTATTTTGGCTACGCACTTTTCAAAGAAAAGCAATATCCTGGCCATAATTTATCCTTCAACCAACACCACTAAAAAAACAGAATATTTGGTCATTAATCTCATTGCTGTTTGTGGGACCTTTCTGTGTACAATTTGGCTGCCATGTTTCCCTACATTATAACAGTGACTACACTTCAAAAGTAATTAATTGGCTGTGAAGCACTTGAGGATATCCTGATGTTGCGAAAGTTGCTATATAAATGCAAATTCATTCTTTATTCATTCTATCAGCTAAATAAGAACAAACTTGGAATCAAACCTGGAATCCTCCTCATTCAGGAACAATGATTTTACCATTGAGATATTGGAACACATTTTATATTTTTAACATTTTGAAGAATGGCATGCCACTTATCCCTCAAAATTTAGCCAGTGTTAATTTGATAATATTAGTTAGCTTTTAGCTGTCGATATGAATGGATCAGGTATTAGCGGGTGCGGCACTAGCGTGCCATTGAGAGATGCATGGAATAAGTGAACCTTGAACAGAAGCACCTGCTATACTTGTTTGTACATTGCTGAATGGAGAACTAATCTATGGGAGGAAAACAAGCCCCTTGAGCTCTGGTGACACAGAAACTGATTTTATTTCAGAGGGGAAAAAGAGTCACTTTGTTTTTCCTTTTTTAGATTAAAGAACGATTAATTGTGAAGTATAAAAGTGCCTAAAATTAGCCAGAATGCATCATTTTTAATGTAAAAATGTTAAGTTTTCCAGAGAAGCTTTTGAAGTGTAGTCACTGTTGTAATGTAGGAAACACTTCTCATTCTTGTGTTTTGAGCTATTTGTGGCTGTGTCAGCTTTTTTTGGACTAACCTTTGTTGGTTTTCTACATTGGAAGTATGCACTGACAGTGGGAACTATCTGGGATAGAGCATTATATATACTATTATAATGATACATCTGACCCAAATGGTCATTATCTGTTATTCGTATGTGAGCCATGGCAGTGAATGTTGGGAGGCTATTTAATATCACAGCTGAGCTTTTCCTGTCCCTAACTGTTGTTCTCGCAGATGCACTTCCAACTGGGATAATTGGACAGCAGTCAGAAGCGGGAACCTCAGCAGATTTTTCCTTCCCTAACCCAGGGACATTTATGTCAATTGTAATGATCCAACTACCAGCCCAGCTAATTCAGAAAAGGCTGGGGTTTGAACCCGGAACTTTATGGTCTTTATGGATCAGCCAATAGGTAGCTTTGATGAGATATTTTTCATATACCTTATACTTTATTCTGTTCCTATTCAGAACAGGTTGATTATTGTGCTGCTGGGACCATGGGAATATCACCCGTGGAAAGCAGCTAGACCTGAATAATGCAGCTCGTAATGTTAGATTGATATCCTGATTATCTAGGTTACCTCAGAAGATCAAGGACAAGTTTCACAGAGCGCTACCTTTGAAGGGTTTTTAGAACTATATTCACCTCCTGTGGAAGATTAGATAGAAGTATGAGGGCATATTTTCTGGCTGGTGGTCTTGATCCTGGAACATGGGAGTGGGGCCAAGAAATCAGGGAGGGAATCCGTTTTGCAGGCTCCCTGCCCAATCTTCAGGCTGGCCTCTTAGACAGCCTAAAGTGCTCTTGCCTAGAAGGTGTGAAAGCAGAAATTAAATATTTACGTCAGTGGACACCAATAGAAATTAAATGTCATGAGCACAGCATGAGTTTCTCAAGGGGAATGTGATGTGTGTTCAGCTTGTCCATATAAAATGGTTGTGGACCGACAGCTGGTCAGTTCTTAAAGGAAGACTTAGTGGGTTGTTCACAGGAGCACTTTTGATTTCCTTGGATTTTTTGAGAGCTGTTACTCGTGAATTTTTCCCAATATTTTTGTTTTATTTCTTTTATTTTGCTGGATTTGTTAGTAACAAGATTGTTGATGGTTACAATTAAGATATTGGAATTGCTTTGGACATTCCTCTCACCTTTTTGAGAAAGAGGTGCGGAGGAATGTCGTGAGACAGGTTTAATGGCAGCAGAGCCAGACTGCCCAACCTTCCCCTTACAAAAGCAAAAGTTTTTATTCCACCCTTCCCCTTACCTCTGCAGCCATGTATATAGACCCAGGGACAATCACCTGGCAATGTGTGAGAAAAACTAGCTTTCCAGACTCTAATTAACCATGATGTGGAGATGCCGGTGTTGGACTGGGGTGGACAAATGTGAGAAGTCGCACACCAGGTTATAGTCCAACAGTTTTATTTGAAATCACAAGCTTTCGGAGCGCTGCTCCTTCGTCAGGTGAAGACTTCACCTGACGAAGGAGCAGCGCTCCGAAAGCATGTGATTTCAAATAAAGCTGTTGGACTATAACCTGGTGTTGTGCGACTTCTCTAATTAACCTTGGCCATTTAGGAGGGAATCCGGGAAGCACTTTTTCAAACAAAGGGTAATAGAAATCTGGAATTCTCTCCCCCTAAAGGCTATGGATGCTGGATCAATTGGAGCTTTCAAGACAGAGATCAATAGATTTTTGTTAGGTAAGGGTATCAAGGGATATGGAGCTAATTCGGGTAAAATGGAGTTGAGGTGCAGATCAGCCATGACCTAATTGAATGGCGGAGCAGGTTGGAGGGGCTGATTGACCTGTGCCATTTACTGGTAGCTAGCTCGCCTGCAGACAACCTCCGCCATATGGATGGAATTGCCTTTTCTAGCTCCCATTGGGCACATCAGCAACATCCATCAATCCGGAGATGCATCAAGCAGGTCCTTGATGCACCATTCAGCAGGACAAACAGCTTCATCACTTTCCCCCTGGAAAACTGGCAGCAGATAAAAGGGCAGTTTTTCCACATCACAAAATTCCCGAAGTCCAGGCATTATTGATGTGCCCATTTGGCTTTCTTGAACACAATTTCAGGGCCTTTATGAACTACAAAGGCTGCCAATGTGCAAGTTGTCAGCAACCAGCAACACATGATCATGTTGCGAACGATCACTTCCCAGGCAGTGGTCATTATTCCTTGTGTCTGGGCTATTTGAAGGAGCAGGTTGGCTCCTAGGGAACAAAGGCTACCCATTTCAGCCTGGGCTCCTGCCACTATTGCTAAGGCCAAGAACAGCAGCTGAGCAAAGACATAATGAGACACGTGCAGCCACGACAATCATATTGAGAATACTACAGGTATCTTGAAGGAACACTTCAGATGCCTGGAAAGATCAGGGGATATGCTACAGTATTGCCCCTTCAGGAGCTCCAAGATTGTCATTGTCTGCTGCACAACATGGTGCTGGTGGAGGAGACCCACCTGCAGCGAAGGGCAAAACAATACACTGGCAACTACCTAGACAACATCCCTACTGAAACACCTTTGCAATTAGGAAGAGCCAACCATCAGGTTCTTATATGTGAGATCCAATAACAGTCCTGTCCCTATGTGCACAATACTATGGCCCAATGAACCCTCATGAACATTTTCCGCTGCATTAACTCAACTATATGGGATGCTCAGACCTTATTGTGAATCATCAGAAGAAAACACTCTGGGTATAGTTGATATAAAATGTAACTAAATTTAATACCCTAAAAGTGCCTGGTGTACGGGGATGGTGATTTCCTCACTGTTTTCAGTGCATTAGCTGTGTATAAACGGTGCACAAAATTTATTTAGGCTGGAAAATCAGGTGGAAGCCATTTCTGGCCATTTTGCACTATTAATATGCTTCCCCGGAGTCCCCTTGTGCTTCTTGAGGCTTCCCGCAAGCTGCTCGCTAAGTTCCCATGGGCCTCATTTACATACGTCAGAGTGAGGCCCAGTGCTGCAGCAGCTGCACATTTCCTGGGTTTATTCTGCTATTGCACAAGTTAGATTGAGATATGTGAAGCACAGCAGCTGCCAGGATCAGCTGATGAAGATGGCATTGAGGAGCTTCAACACTGCTTTCTGCAGCTCCGAGCTTTTTTTTAGATTTCTGTTTACAAATGCTGCACTTGCTTCTGACAGGGTCAGCCTGCTGGCATAATTTCGGAACCCCCCTCTCTTCCCGCAGTCAGGCTTCTCGGGAGCAGCTATGGCTCTCCCTATGGGCATACCATTGTATGCCATTATCATGCAGAAGGAATAGGAGCAGCACAGGATGGAGAGTCAGCCATCATTAAAAGAGGGTGCAGGCCACCAGGTATTACCATAGAATCGACAGGCAACACAAGCCTTACAAGGACACAGCTAAAGGAGTTGTGCATAAATCGAGTGTTCTTGAGCAAAGAGGAAATAGAACATTGATATGACCTGCTGGAGGAAGATCTCAAGCCACACTCATCTGCCCCCATTGCTCTCTCAGTGACTGTGAAGGTGACGATTGCCTTCAACTTTTATGGCACAGGATAACTTCAGGCATCTACGGGGGATCTATGAAACTTCAACCAGGGTGTAGCACAGGCATACATTTGTTAGGTCACTGGTGCCTTTTATAGGAGACATGATGTGGAGATGCCGGTGTTGGACTGGGGTGGACAAAAGTGAGAAGTCGCACAACACCAGGTTATAGTCCAACAGTTTTATTTGAAATCACAAGCTTTCGGAGCGCTGCTCCTTCGTCAGGTGAAGTGAAGAGATGCATATAGGCACAGCATATATAGTCAGAGAACACTGCCAGATGATTACAGTTAATCTTTCTAACTGCCCTTTATCACACCTCGGCAGAGAGATAATCACGGAAATCAACGGTGTGGATGGTGTCCAAACAGGTCAGTCAGGAAAACATTACATCAAAGACAATGAGGTGGGGTCACAAGGGGTCAAATGTGGCAGATGCTGGGGTCTGTATGGAAAACAAAAGACTTTTTACTTTTTTTGCTGGAAATCACAGCAGGTCCGGCCGCATCTGTGTAGAGAGAACAAGCCAACGACGACTCGAGTCTGGATGACTCTACGTCAGGTGGGGTTACATGTAGCGTGACATGAACCCAAGATCCCGGTTGAGGCCGTCCTCATGGGTGCGGAACTTGGCTATCAGTTTCTGCTCGACGATTTTCCGTTGTCGTGTGACTCGAAGGCTGCCTTGGAGAACGCTTACCCGAAGATCGGAGGCTGAATGTCCTTGACTGCTGAAGTGTTCCCCGACTGGGAGGGAACACTCCTGCCTGGCGATTGTTGCGCGGTGTCCGTTCATACGTTGTCGCAGTGTCTGCATGGTCTCGCCGATGTACCATGCTCCGGGGCATCCTTTCCTGCAACGTATGAGGTAGACAACGTTGGCCGAGTCACATGAGTATGTACCATGTACCTGGTGGGTGGTGTCCTCACGTGTGATGATGGTATCTGTGTTGATGATCTGGCATGTCTTGCAGAGGTTGCCGTGGCAGGGTCCGACCGAGTGTGCACAAGACGAGCCTGTAGTGAGCGCTGCGCTAGTTGCTCCTGGTTCATTTCCTGTTAAGCAAATGGTTGATGGGGTGGAGCAGACCTTGAGCAGCAAATGGGCACATCATGTAAATTTAGGATAAAAACAGAAAATGCTGGAAATGCTGGAGTTAATGTTTCAGGTCGATGACCTTTCGTCATAACTGGAAAAAGTTAACTCTCTTTCTCTCTCCACAGATGCTGCCTGACCTGCTGAGTATTTCCAGCATTCTCTGTTTTTATTTCAGATTTCCAACATTCGCAGTATTTTGCTTTTGTAAATTTTGGACTTAATAAATTCTTCTTTACGTAAGGTGTATTAGAGCTATTAATAACTAATAACTAATTTTTATACAGAAAAAATACTTGTGTTGTGTTACAGGGGATCTGCAAAATTTTTATGACACGTAAGGGGGGCCTTGGAAGCAAAAAGTTTGAGAACCCCTGCTGTACATATCAAAAGACGGAGAGATAATTTCTAAGTCATTGCAACTTTTGGAAAGGCTGAGAAAGAATTTTGCCCCCATACATGGTTACTCACCTTGGAAGAGACCCAGCCCCTTAATTCTGGTACGCAGATTTTAGCAGAATGGTGACTGGCCCCATTTCCCAAAGCCCCTCCCCTCTCTTGATGCGGTCCTGCTTGCAGGCACAATCCAGACACACTGAACGAGGGCTGATCTCAGAACATAAGGACATAAGAAATAGGAGCAGGAGTCGGCCATTCGGCCCCTCAAGCCTACTCCGCCATTCAATAAGATCATGGTTGATCTGATCTTGGCCTCAACTCCACTTTTCTGCCTGTTCCCCATAACCCTCGACTCCCCTGTAGTTCAAAAATCTCAACCTTGAATATATTCAATGACTCCGCCTCCATAGCTCTCTGGGGTAGAGAATTCCAAAGATTCACGACCCTCTGAGAGAAGAAATTCCTCCTCATCTCCGTCTTAAATGGGCGACCCCTTATTCTGAAACTATGCCCCCGAGTTCTAGATTCCCCCACTAGGGGAAACATCCTCCCTGCATCCACCCTGTCAAACCCCCTCAGAATCTTATGTTTCAATAAGATCCCCTCTCATTCTTCTAAACTCCAATGAGTATAGGCCCAACCTGCTCAACCTTTCCTCATAAGACAACCCCTTCATCCCAGGAATCAACCTCGTGGACCTTCTCTGAACTGCCTCCAATGCAAGTATATCCCTCCTTAAATAAGGAGACCAAAACTGTACACAGTACTCCAGGTGTGGTCTCACCAACGGCCTGTACAGTTGTAGCAAGACTTCCCTACTTTTATACTCCATCCTCCTTGCAATAAAGGCCAACATTCCATTTGCATTCCTAATTACTTGCTGTACCTGCATGCTAACTTTTTGTGTGTCATGTACAAGGACCCCCAGATCCCTCTGTACCACAACATTCTGTAGTCTCTCTCCATTTAAATAATAACTGAGACCGGTCCTTCCCAATACGTGCAAAAGCTCACAGCACTCTCTGCTTCCACTGCTTCAGTGCCAGGACCAAAATAAAGGCCCCGTCCACCCATAATGCAGGAAATGCATGTTTAATTATAAAACATTTCTGGCAGCACTTGTCTTCTCACATAGGCCGTATTATCCAAATATGGCACTCTTCCGCCTCCCTTACCATGATGCAATTCCTGTAAACTGATCCTTGGTAAACCTTATGAGAGAGTCTTGGCATTCCATTGGTTGATCAGATACGCTGAATCATTGTGAGGTTGCTCATAACAAGTAGGGGCGTGACAGAATCCTGATCTAAGTTACAGGTTCAAGCTGCTTTCACTCATCACATTTTGTTAAGTATCTCCAGCTGAATTGTTCTGCACTGATCCCCAGTTTTATGTCAGGGACAAAAGTCATCACTGTGTTTGGGGCTACAGGTATGCATTTCTGCAACACTTTACAAATGGCTCTTGATATAATTCTTCCTTTCCTGTACCCTGGCAGTAAACAAAGTGCTCACTTTGGTGCAATGCTTCTTTAACACTGTAAGAAATCTTTTTATGAAAATACCTTCATTTTTAGATTATGGGGCCCGAGTTCCTGTCTTTGCTAATTGACTGAAAAGGTTGAAGTGCCAGTAAAATGTATTTTAAAGTCAGTAATCTCTAATGTTTGATCCATAATTCCCCCGAGGCATCACAGTTAAGTTAGTCTAGTTTGTGTTCTCCGCCAAATGCTGTATTTCACTTGAATCTATTTTTGCTTTAGAAATCATAGTTTGCAATAGCTATTAGTAGAACTAATTAAAGTTGTAGCTTCCTTTATATTTATTTTGTTTGTTAAATATGTGCATTTAAACTGAGGATGTTAAACTAAGCACCACCCTTTGTGATATTACAATTCTTTTCTGTCTTTCAAAATGTTGTGAAAATTAGCAATCGGAAATGTGCCACTTTATCGAATTATACAAGTCTGGGAAAGTGATCTCTAATGTGCTTATCGTTAGTACAGATAGATGGCACTTAGAATGTAGAGCTACTCATGTTACAATTACTCTTTCTGGATGACTCCAGTACAATCTGAAGTGGGCGTATGCTCTTTAATCCTTTGAGGACTGCAAGAATATATTGACACAGTCTCAAAAATGTAAAGATTTGGGGCTAAAGATTGAGAAGCACCCCCATTGGGGCGCTAACTTCACCGGGGCGCTACTTTTAGCGCCCCGGAAAAATTAGTGCCCCCACAACGGAAATTGAGTGGTAGCGCCCCAAGAGGGAAGCGGAGTGCTACTGGAAGTGCCCCGCCTCCCTCTTGGGGCGCTGCGAGGGAATATCGTGGCGCTGCGTCACATCGCTCCGCGGTATTGCAGGCCTTCCTCCCTTCTTAAAGGGGAGGGGCCTTGCGCAGCGCGACCCCGGGGCCCAGCTGGGCCCCCGGGGATCAGGAGTGCCGGCAGAAGAGCCCGGCACTCAAGAGAAGTGCCGGGCTCATGGAGCGCAGCTGGCACTCCGCGGAGGCGCGGGTAAGGATGCCGGGGACGGGAGCGGAGGCAGGTGCTGGCAGGCAGCCAGCAACAAAAATGGCCGCCCCGCACCTCGCCTTTAAATAGCACCTCCCCGGCTGTAGGTAGGCCCCCCCTGACCCCGTCGGACATAGCGTCCGGCAGTAAGTCAGGGGGCGCTCCTGAAGATTGCGGCCGGGGCACGAGCAGGGCGCTGTGCATGGCGATGACATCAGCGCCGGTGGCGCAGCGCCGCGGGGCGCTACTGGTTACCGCCGCCGCTAATCTCCCGCTGAATTTCGCGGGAGGCGTAGGCGGCGCCGCGCCCGGGCGCTAATTGCTTTGCGCCCCGTTAGTGCCCTCTCAAGGCGCTAATGGGAGGCGCAAAGCAACCGAATTTTTCCCCCTTGTGGTTTTGTACTTTTTGAAAGTCCCATATTCAATGTTCTAATACTACCTTATAGCATCCCCAGATTTGGACAGCTCAAGTCACCTGTGCCTCGGTGAAAGAAAAGGGTGTTTTGCAAACTGAAACAGAATTTTAAGAGCTAAAAAGTCTCCCAGGTTCCATTTCAAATTGCAAGATTTAGCCATTTTGGTTAATTTTGCAGCCAGGTATGATGTTGTTGGTTTGAGACATTTAAGTTTTTATTTAATCAAGGTGTCCAAAGACACAAAAGGCAATTCAATCGATAAATGTAATCATGTTATTGTCAAAACAAGAAACTTTTTGAATTTTAAAAGTGTCGTTAAACCCTTATTTTGGACATAGAAATTGTGGTTACTTGAGAAAAATGGCAGATATTTTTTTTAATAAGTAAGCATTTTCTGTAATTTGTGGGGAAAAGATAATACAGCACTAAATGGTAGTATTAAGGGAGCGATTACATTAATATTGAAAATCTTATCAGACTGCCACCTACGGAGGTTACAGTGAAATGTAGCAGGTAAGTGGAACAGGTAAATGCGGTCATTTTAACTTTGGAATTTCCATAGGAAATGTTTGTATAGCAGTTTTCATTGGAAGACATGACCCACGTATCGATTTTAATATATTATATAGCTGGACATTTCACCCATGTATGGTGCACCATTTATACATTGCTCCAAAATGATCTTAGAACTGCAGCCTGGTAATAAATAAGAACATAAGAACATAAGAAATAGGAGCAGGAGTAGGCCAATCGGCCCCTCGAGCCTGCTCCGCCATTCAATAAGATCATGGCTGATCTGATCCTAACCGCCAATCTACTATCTATCACAGAACCATCTCCTGCATCTAACAGAATTGCACACACGAAATAGGAGCAGAATCAGGCTACAAGGTCCCTGGGCCCGCTCCACTACCCACAGGGCCATGACCGATCCGAACCTAGACTCATGTCCAAATTCCTGCCCGCTCCCCGTAACCCTTAATGCCCTTTACTTCTAGGAAACTGTCTATTTCTGTTTTAAATTTATTTAATGATGTAGCTTCTACAGCTTTTTGTGGCAGCATATTCCATGGACCTACCACCCTCTGAGTGAAGTAGTTCCTCCTCATCTCAGTTTTGAAAGAGCAGCCCCTTATTCTAAGACTATGTCCCCTAGTTCTAGTCTCACCCATCATCGGGAACATCCTCCCCGCATCCACCCGATCCAACCCCTTCACAATCTTATATGTTTCAATAAGATCGCCTCTCATTCTTCTGAACTCCAATGAGTAGAGTCCCAATCTACCCAACCTCTCCTCATATGACCACCCCCTCATCCCCGGGATTAACCGAGTGAACCTTTTTTGCACTGCCTCGAGAGCAAGGATGTCTTTCCTTAAGTAAGGACACCAAAACTGTATGCAGTATTCCAGGTGCGGTCTCACCAATACCTTGTACAACCGAAGCAATACCTCCCTATTTTTATATTCTATCCCCCTAGCAATGAAAGCCAACATTCCATTTGCCTTCTTAATCACTTGCTGCACCTGCATACTAACCTTTTGAGTTTCGTGCACCAGGACCCCCAGATCCCTTTGCACTTCAGTACTCTCCAGTTTCTTGCCATTAAGATAATAAATTGCTCTACTATTTTTCCTGCCAAAGTGCATCACCTCACACTTTCCAGTGTTGTATTCCATCTGCCAAATCTCTGCCCACTTACTTAGCCTGTCTATGTCCCCTTGCAGGTTTTTTATGTCCTCCTCACTCACTACTTTCCCTCCCATCTTTGTATCATCTGCAAATTTTGATATGTTACACTTGGTCCCTTCCTCTAAATCGTTAATATAGATTGTAAAGAGTTGGGGACCCAGCACTGACCCCTGTGGAACACCACTAGTTACTGATTGCCAGTCTGAGAATGAACCATTTATCCCAACTCTTTGCTTTCTGTTAGATAGCCAATCCTCTATCCATGCCAGAATATTACCCCCAATCCCGTGATTTTTTACCTTAAGCAATAATCTTTTGTGTGGCACCTTGTCAAATGCCTTTTGGAAGTCTAAATACACTACGTCCACTGGTTTCCCTTTATCCACTCTATATGTTACTTCCTCAAAGAACTCCAGCAAATTTGTCAAACATGACTTCCCCTTCGTAAAACCATGCTGACTTTGTCCTATTAAATTATGATTATCCAAATGTCCTGTTACTGTTTCCTTAATAATGGACTCCAAAATTTTACCTACCACAGATGTTAGGCTAACCGGTCTATAGTTACCAGCCTTCTGTCTACTGCCCTTTTTAAATAAGGGTGTTACATTAGCAGTTTTCCAGTCTGCCGGGACCTTAGCGGAATCCAGGGAGTTTTGAAAAATTATTACCAATGCATCTACAATCCCTACCGCCACTTCCTTCAAGACTCTAGGATGTAAGCCATCAGGTCCAGGTGATTTATCCGCCTTGAGTCCCATTATTTTACCGAGTACCACTTCCTTAGTGATTTTGATCGTGTTTAGCTCCTCTCCCCCTATAGCCCCCTGTTTGTCCAGTGTTGGGATATTCTTAGTGTCCTCTACTGTAAAGACTGATACAAAATATTCATTCAGTGTTTTTGCCATCTCCATATTTCCCACCATTAATTTCCCGGTCTCATCCTCTGAGGGACCAACATTTACTTTAGCCACCCTTTTTCTTTTTATATAACTATAAAAACTCTTACTATCTGTTTTTATATTTTTTGCTAATTTACTTTCATAATCTATCTTCCCTTTCTTAATCAATCTTTTTGTTATTTTTTGCTGCCTTTTAAAGTTTTCCCAATCCTCTGTCCTCCCACTAGATTTCGCTACCTTATATGCCCTTGTTTTTAGTCGAATACTATCCTTAATTTCTTTACTTAGCCACGGATGACTGTCCTTTCTTTTACACCCTTTTCTTTTCAGTGGAATATATATTTTTTGGAAGTTGTAAAATAACTCCTTGAATGTACACCACTGATCATGTGTCGTCTTACCCTTTAATCTATTTTCCCAATCCACTCTACTCAATTCCGCTCGCATACCTTCATAGTCTCCTTTATTCAAGCTTAGCACGCTTGTTTGAGATCCAACCTTCTCACCCTCTAATTGAATATGGAATTCAACCATGTTATGGTCACTCATTCCAAGGGGATCCTTTACTAGGACATTTTTAATTAATCCTGTCTCGTTACACAGGACCAGATCTAAGGTTGCTTGCCCCCTGGTCGGTTCAGTTACATACTGCTCAAGAAACCCATCCCTAATACACTCAATGAACTCATCCTCAAGGCAGCCCTGCCCCATTTTATTTGTCCAATTAATATGATAGTTAAAATCCCCCATAATTATAGATGTTCCCTTATTACATGCCTCAACTATTTCCTGATTGATACTCCGTCCAACAGAGTTGCAACTGTTCGGAGGCCTATAGACTACGCCCACTAGTGTTTTTTTCCCCTTATTATTCCTTATCTCCACCCAAACTGTTTCATTATCATGATTTTTTGACCCAATATCATTACTCTGTATTACAGTGATTCCTTCCTTTATTAACATAGCCACCCCACCTCCCCTTCCTTCCTGCCTGTCCTTCCTGATCGTTAAATAACCTGGTATGTTTAATTCCCAGGCATTGTCACCCTGCAGCCATGTTTCTGTAATGGCCACAATATCATAACCATATGTAGTTATTTGTGCCATTAACTTGTCTATTTTGTTACGAATGCTACGTGCATTCAGATAGAGAACTTTCAAATATGCTTTGTGGCACTTAGTTCCAGCTTTTTTACTTTTTACCACTTTACCTTTTACTCCACACACTCTGTCCCTTCCTGCCACGCTCTAATTTGTGATTCCCCTACTGCTACCTATGTCTATGACCCTCTCTGTTGTCATTTTTATTTTTTGCTCTCTTGAAACCTCCCCCCCACTAATTAGTTTAAAGCCCTCTCCACAGCCCTAGTTATTCGATTCGCCAGGACACTAGTCCCAGCACTGGCCAAGTGAAGTCCGTCCCAACGGAACAGCTCTCTCCTGCCCCAGTACTGGTGCCAGTGTCCCAAGAAGCAAAACCCATTTTTCCCACACCAGTCTTTGAGCCACGCATTCAACTCCCTGATTTTATTTACCCTAGCCAAATTTGCTCGTGGCTCAGGTAGTAATCCAGAGATTATTACCCTCGAGGTTCTGCTTTTTAATTTGGCCCCTAGCTGCTCAAACTCCCTCAGCAGAACCTCTTTCCTTGTCCTATCTATGTCATTGGTACCAACATGGACCACGACAACTGGATCCTCCCCCTCCCACTCCAAGTTTCTCTCCAGCCCAGAGGAGATGTCCTTAACCCTGGCACCGGGCAGGCAACACAGCCTTCGGGACTCTCGCTCTTGGCTGCAAAGAACCCTATCTATCCCCCTAATGATACTATCCCCTACCACTACAACATTTCTTTTTACTCCCCCCACTTGAATGGCCCCCCCTACCGCGGTGCTGTGGCCAGGTTGCTCATCCTCCCTGCAGTCCCCGCTCCTATCCACACAGGGAGTAAGAGCCTCGAACCTGTTGGACAAGAGCAAGGGCTGCGGCTCCTCCAACACTACCTCCTGGATCCCTGTACCTGCCTCACTCGTAGTCACACCTTCCTGTCCCTGACCACGGGCTACTTCTGAATTAGTTACTCTAATTGGTGTGACTACCTCCTGAAACATGGAGTCCAGGTAACTCTCCCCCTCCCTGATGTGTCGCAGTGTTTGAAGCTCGGACTCCAGCTCATCAACACGGAGCCGGAGTTCCTCGAGCAGCCAACACTTACTGCAAATGTATTCACCGTGAACATCAATGGTGTCCACCAGCTCCCACATATTGCAGCAGTAACACATCACCTGCTCTCCCATTCTATGTAATTAATTAAAAATTTATTATTTACCCTTCAGTTAATTTATGCCAGCAGTCTCCGCTACACCACAGATACCCGAGAAACTATAAACTATGGAATTGAAGTTTTGTATTAAAAAAAGAGAAATACTCACCAACCAATCACTTACCTGCTTTCTAGTGACGTCACACTTCGATTATATTTTACCTCTCTCCTGCTCTCGGCTTGGTGAAAGCCTACCTGGTCGCTGCCGCCTTTTACCGCCGCCGCCTCGCCGCTGTTGCTCCACCCAGGTCCGCCGCCTCTGTGGGCCTACCTGGTCGCTGCCGCCTTTTACCGCCGCCGCCTCGCCGCTGTTGCTCCACCCAGGTCCGCCGCCTCTGTGGGCCTACCTGGTCGCTGCCGCCTTTTACCGCCGCCGCCTCGCCGCTGTTGCTCCACCCAGGTCCGCCGCCTCTGTGGGCCTACCTGGTCGCTGCCGCCTTTTACCGCCGCCGCCTCGCCGCTGTTGCTCCACCCAGGTCCGCCGCCTCTGTGGGCCTACCTGGTCGCTGCCGCCTTTTACC